>OX344754.2:3600000-3970000 GCA_947034885.2 Thuidium tamariscinum | reverse complement strand
ATAATTCTTCTGATTATTCCAAAATAGGAATCATTTCCACCACCTGCTCCAGTTCCCCGATTTGGACACAGACTCACACACAAATTCCAAACACTCAATACACACATCTACAAAAGCAAACACACACATTAACACACAATTTCCCACTTGGAAATACAAGCAAAAACTCAAATACGCAGCACGATAGGCTGGGACTCGCAGCGGACACATTCAACACTGGGTGACAACCAAATTGAGAAACACAAACAAATAGGAATTCCCAAAAACAGTTACCAAAACTGCCCCGACTTGGACACTAACCGCCCAATACTAACCGATTTGGAAACACAACCTAACTGCCCGCCAAATACCCAGTTGGAACTGACAAGTGGCCCTGCCTCCAACTCTCCGAATTGATAAATCAAAATCCGACTTGGACACAAAAGAAATTCACCAACTGGGATCTGACCTGACCCACAATAACCTCAAATTAACCCACTTGGCACACTCTATCACATCCACATAGAATTCACACAACAAAATCGATTCAAAATTTGCACTCCCAATTGTTAAAAAAACAAACAAACAAAATCATCCAATTAGTGTATAAACTCCCTAAAAAGCCTTCAAAAACACAAAATTAACTCCAAAAATCCGCACAAAATGCTAAAGTAAAAATCCTATTATGGTATCTACACTTACACTTGTACAAGAATGTGAGGAAAATTTTTCACACTTTTTCTTTGTCTTATAAGATATAAGAGTTAAAAGAGAAAGGACAAGTTTTTTCTACTTTACTTAACTATATTTATGGACATTGAATCCCCTCAATTTAATATTTACACTATAGAGTTGTGATTTTTCAATGCTCATTATAGAAAATTAAATTGTTAATCTATCCAAAAAATCCAATAAAATAGAAAATAATTTTCATTGGTCTCAGTTTTTTTGAAGGTAATGTGAAGTTTAGGTCAAGTTAATGTGAAGTTTAAGTGATTTTTTTTAGTATAGATGCAATCCATGTGAAAAATATTTGCATTTTTTTATTTTAACAAACAATAATGATATTATAGATTATTTATTCTTCAAAATAGAATCCTATGGAATATAAAAATAAAAACAATGTTTAAGCTTCAAATTTAGGTCCTTCCAATAGAATTTGATGTTTAAGGATTAATTACTCTATTAAATTATCAATAACTTCGAAGGTGAAGAGTTTTTATTTATTTGGACAAATAAGGTATTAGAAGAAATCTAAGGGCATTACAGGGCCGTTTTGGGTTTATTCCCGAAACGACTTCCAATGCCTCTAGCCACTATAAGGCTGGCTTTAATCAAAATAAAAAATAAAAAATTGAGTCCTGAAATATGAAAATAAGTCCAAAAAAATAATTTTGAAAAAATAATAATGTGGTAGGGTTGCAACCACATAGGATTCAAGTTCATAGGGCAGAAACTACGTTCTCGCAGTTCGGGAACCTGCAATCTCCTAATGCCCTCAAATTTCATCTAATGGTTTAATTTTGATGATATTTTATAAGTGATATTTAATATGCAACTTTTTTCGATCTAACTAGTGTGAGATTGAGGATGAAAATAAACAAAATGGATGAAATATTGATAACATTGAATAAAAAATCACAACATTGGAGATGATATAATTCCAAAATTAGTATGAATTAGAGTAGTATTTGTGTAGGGCATACAAATCAAGTGACCTTGTATAGTTGTAATAACAATATGAAAATAACCTGAATAACTTAATTGTAATACAAGTGGAACCTTTTGTAGTGAATTCCTTCTTAGTGCCCTTCTTTGTACAAACCAATTAGTAATGGAGTTCATATATGGGGCCAATTTGAAGAACATTCTTTGAAAAATACTATTGGAAGTTGACATTTGTAAATGGCCATTCATTGTACCTTTTTAACATGCAAAATCTCTTTTAGTACATATGGTAGAACCACTTGTTGCCAACTTAGGATTCATATCCAACCTATAGGTGTAGATATTTTCAACCAAAGCTTTAATGAAATGTGTTTTTTACTCCTATTCTAGATTGGAACTAATAAGTTCATAATTCATGTCCTAAAGTAGTGAATAGGAAAGAAGTTCTTGAATGGTTGGAATTGGTAGACTTTATATGTTGGTAATGGATTCAAGACAATTTTTGGTTTTCAAAACTCATAGTTATTTGAATTTAAGGGAAAAATCACAAAAAATTGGAAATCTCTTGATTTCTATATTCCTATATGGCAAAATTTTTACACAACCTCAAACTATTCTAGAACATGTGTGGAATTGCTTAAGTGGTCATCTATGGGTGGTTTTGCTATAGTACCAACACCATGCACTAAGTAAGAGAGGTTCTAAGGTTGAAAGACTAGTTACTGATCATTTAAGCAATTTTGGAGTAGTTGGTGCTCAACAAGTGTTGGTGGAAAATTTTCTCATGTAAGAAGATAGAAAATATAAAGATAGAGAATTTTTCAAAATTTTATTCTCAAAATTGAAATTACTATGGATTTGGGGAGTCAAGAAGTGCATTCTTCCCATTTCCAACCTTTTTTCACCCTTAAATGACCAAGCTACAATCATAGAAGGATTTTCAACTGGTGTAGAAGACTATAAGTTCCCGGACTGTGGGAACTTGATGAAAGCTGCCACAGAGGCAATGTAATGTGGCTAAGAGATTGCCACATCAGATATTATTATTTAACTAATATTTTATTTTTAAGAAAAAAACATTAATTTATTAATATTTAAAAAAAAATTAAATTTATTATTATTATTATTATTATTATTTTTTTAAAATTTAAAAATTATTTAATTTGATTGGTTCATAGACTGAGGAACAGGGTTGAAACGGTCTCTTAGAGCCCTGAAAAATCCTCTTTTTTTTTTTGCAAGATTGCGATTTTGGGCAATTTACAATGAGTACAATTTTTTTGTTTTTCTTTGAAATTTTCACACAACATGTATCCAAAAAGTAGCTTTAAGGCCCAACAACTTTCATAACTTTTGACTACATGGTTAAAAAGTTATTGCATGATATGTGTCTTTCTATGATCTTTCCATGGTTTGGGCAGCTCATAAAACTTCTTTAAAATAAAATTGAAATTGAAATTGACTCTTTAGAATTATATGCACATGAGAAGCTTTGAGTCATTTGATTATGATTAATGACATGTTAGTTATGAAGAGTTTTAGCTTACATATAGGTATGGTTTTTAGAGACTTCATACCTACCCACAAACTAAACTCCTCATAACTTTCATATCATTAATAATAATGCAATTATTCAAAGCTTCTCATATGCATATAATTCTAAATAATCACTTTCAAATTTCTATTTTTCAAAAAGACATTTTTAAAGAAGTTGCTTGAGTTGCTTGAGTTGCAAAAAGATAAAAAAAGACACATATCATGCAATAACTTTTTAACCATGAAGTCAAAAGTTATGAAAATTGTTGGGTCTTAAAGCTACCCCTTAGGTACATATTGTATAAAAATTTCAAAGGAAAAACAAACAAACTTCATTCATAGTGTATTTCCCAAAATAGCTATAATGCCAAAAGATGCAACTCAATCCTTTAGGGATTAAATCTGATTAGGTTAGAAATACTTTCCTACTCACTTTTTCCGTACATGTGTCATAACCTTATTAGTCCCAACCTTGAAAAGAACAAAAAAAACAAAAAATATATTCCAAACTTCATTTCTACCCTAAGGTCAGAAATAGTACACTTTTGCACGTTGGTTATTGTTATTGGGCGTGGCTGGTTATTGGTGCCTCAACCTTACCTGCAACAATCTAAAATGACTTAAGGTGGGTACACCCAAAAGCGCCTTGTTCCTAAAAGCGCCATCTATAGTGCACATACATTTCCGAAATCAGTCATGTTCACAGACTGTAGATGGCGCTTTCAGAAATAGACTTTGATTGTTAATAACTTTTGCATACGGTATCCAAATCCTACGTTCTTTGGTGCATTGGAACATTCATTCACTTGCCAACAAGAATACATAAAAATTTGAACTAATTAATAACAAGAACTAGGTTCAGTATGAATAAGTGGCGCTTTTGGGTGTACCTACCTTAATTACAGGTGCTGGATGAAAAATCTCAATCAGGAGTTCCTGTTTGGAAGTAAATAAAAAGCTTTCACTAGCATTAACATTGGTTAATAATGTTATGCTGAGTCAGAAATTTTTGAAATTTAATTTTTTTTTTTTGAGAAATTAAAAAGCAAGTACAAAGACAATTGATAGTTTGATACATAAAATTAGAAATCCATAAAGGGTAATGAGTAATGACCATTGCGAGTACAACACTATATATTCTCTCACTGTTTAAGCTTAGAAAGCTACTGTCGCTTCGAAACCCACACTGTCCACACACTCTGACAGAATCCAGAACGCACATGCACCCAACCTCCTCATCCAGTACCTGAACAGAACTCCATATTTCATCCACACAACCTGCATAACATTCATCCATAGTTCCTGCACACTCCACCTAGGATGGGACTCACTAGTCACTAGTCACTACTCACTACTGAGGAATCCCCTTCCTCTGCGGCTCTGCTCACTGCCAAATTCCTCCAATCCTTCTTCCGATTCCACTTCTTCACCGTCTCGCATTTTCTCACTTCCATTGAAAGTTCATTCATTTTTCTCCAATTCCTGGATACCCCGAAACCCTATTAGCGATTCAGAGTACTGTTGACATTAGTCTCAACTAGTTTACAGCTGCGCCGTGATTGCAGTATTTTCAAAATTCATTGTAAGCGATTGCAGTATTCATTTGCAACTGCTCGCATTGGAAGAGAGATTGGCGCTGGAGGCGATGTACGAGGGATTCAATTTCAGTATGGAGGTGTTTTTGTAGGGGTTTTGCTAGGGTTTAGCGTTATTTTTGGCTATGGCGAATTTGACAATGCTGATTTTGACGGTTATGGCCGCCGTACATTCCAAATTGCCGTTGGGCGGGGAGAATACCGTGGAGATCGGGTCGCTAAGGTGGTGGATCTATGGCGGAATCTCCATATTTCTGGTGTGCTTTGCAGGCATTATGTCTGGGCTTACGCTGGGACTCATGTCGCTTGGACTTATGGACTTGGAGGTTTTGCAACGAAGCGGCACCGATGTTGAGAAAAAACAAGCCGGTACGCTATTCTAGTTTAGTGTAGATTAGTTTAGTTTATTTCGGTTTATTTTGGTGTTATTCAGCAGATTTAGAGGTTTCTAGTGCAGTTACAATTTGTCGATGGGATCAATTACAGAAGGATGTGGCTACTGTTTATTTTGGATTGGTTGTCATGTTGTACTATTCTTTTCTGGGTGCAAATAGCTGCTATTACGCCAGTGGTGACAAAGCAGCACCAACTGTTGGTCACATTGCTTCTCTGCAACGCCGCGGCAATGGAGGTACTCATTGTTCATAACTGTACTTTTTGTAGAGTTTCGTTATATTTTGTTCACGGTTTGTTTTAGTTGCTGTGACACTTTGCTGGAATTCCTGAAGAGTTTCCTGCTTAGAGTGGAGATAAAAAAGGTAATGCAATATTATAAGCCTTCCAGAATTTCTGCTACTGAAGCTGGATATTAAAATATGATAAAAAGTTATAAGTCTTTAGAATTTCCTACTGCTTAAGGTGGAGATCAACAATTAATGCAATTTGTTAAGACTGCCAGAATGCCCTGCTAACTTAAATTGAAATAAAAAAATATAGGTACTTTTGTCATTTTTTGAACACGAAATGTATCCTGAACTTGTGGGTAATAGACCACTTTTGCAATTTCTTGAATCCAGGGAGATTCTCATGCTATTTGTACATTTGTGTTTGGAAGGGGTAAAAGTTTGGATCAGAATGGTTCGTGGTATCTGACTGTAACCTGAGAGTGTTAATTTGGCAGGCGCTCCCAATATTTCTCGACAAGATGTTCAACGAGTGGGTGGCTGTGATCCTTTCAGTCACATTTGTGCTTGCTTTTGGTGAGGTATATTTCGATTGGACCATGAACAAGTCTTCATAATGAATTTTTATAGTCTACAGAAAAATTTGAAGCACCAGCAGTGAAATTCCTGTATTTGATATGAATTACTTCGTTTTTCGTGGAGGAATAGATCTCTCTGTAGAACGAACCATCATTGAAATGAAAGTTTTGACTTCATTCTTCTTTGCAATTGAACGGTGTTTAATTAGGAAAAAAAAATGAACAAAAGTAGAAGTTTTGATTAGAAGTTTGAGTGTGGAATATTTGTTCGTTCAGGTTATTCCTCAAGCCATATGCTCTCGATATGGGCTCGCTGTGGGCGCAAACATGGTGTGGCTGGTGGATATATTGATGCTTCTTTGCTGGCCAATCGCATATCCTATTGGAGGGGTTAGTTTTTATTTTATATTAGTCAAATGGCCGAATGTTAAGTTTCTGAAATTTGTGAACAAGATTTAGTATCATTAATGTTCAAAAGATTGAGAATATGGTGAATGAAACAAGCTTTTGCTTTCGAAAGTACTAACTTTTTAACTAAGAATTGTTTTAGGAATGGTTGAGGCCTTCAAAGAGGCTTTATGTTCTCACAATAGATCTCTCTTAAATGTTATTCAGGTGGTTCAAGTGAACTGTTGCCATATCCGCTGCCTAGAAGAACTTAATAATCTGAAAAAAACATTTTTTTCTCCAACTCTGCACGCATTTTGATAGCCGTCCTGTGTACTTTGCAGCTGTTGGACTTCTTACTCGGGCATGATGATTCGGCCTTATTTAGGCGTGCCCAGCTGAAGGCTCTTGTTTCGATTCATGGAAAAGAGGTATACTTCTTTTCTTAGTTTTGCAACCAAAGACGTCTGTTATTTAACCTGGTTTCATTGATATTTCTTAAAAGAACGACATTACAAGTTTTGTGAATTAATCTAAACTTCAAGCTTTCATTACCAGGCTGGAGGATACCTAACTCTTGACGAGACGACGATCATCGCTGGAGCTTTAGACTTGACAGAGAAGGTATTACTTTCCACCGACTTCTATGGTCTGTCAAATTTTGAATTTGTCACAAGTTACGAGCTACTTTTGCAACTAAGGTAGAGGTTACTATTTGCGTCACTTTAAGTAATTGAACGTGTGTGAGGGTGAGATTCATGGAGCTGTGGAGGGATCACTTTGGGTACAGGAGCCAAACTCTCTAGAGATTCAAATTTTTATCTCTAAGCATGAATTTCTTGTGCAATTTCGAAGTGGGAGGCTGTAGACCACTATTGAAAGGATAACAGCTAAACTAATCCTATTTGCATTCAAAGATCAGTGGCCATAGACATTAACCAAGTCATGCTTACTTCCAATTTGTTAATTTAAGGCCAACTCAGTGTATGAAGGGATGAGTTGCTGTTGGTAACAGGAGTCAGTCAACAGGAGACGGGATCAGGTCCCTACTAATTGTATCGTGAATACAATAAACTAGTTACCGCACTTTACTAGCAGCTTCAGCACAAACAATGATTTTCTTAAGGATGTTGCTACATGTCGTGTTGTGTGTGGATGTTATCTCTAAATAACATTTGTGACACTTAAGTAAGAATATATTATGCAAGTAAGGTGCCTGTGCTGCGAGTAACACAAGGCACTCTACTTTACATCCTACCTGCAATTCATTTCATGAGCAGTTATTTGGAAGAGGATGTGATTTGAGCTTGCCTGGGCGTTTTTCGTTGCAGACTGCAGCAGAGGCCATGACTCCCATTGAGTCAACATTTTCGTTGGACATAAACTCCCAGTTAGACTGGTAAGGAGCTTATATCACATTTTGCTAAGCTATGAAATGTTGCCTTCCACTTGTTTCTGATTATTCCTCCCAGGTACTGACCAGGGATCCCTGTTCACAGGGACACTTTGCGTAGAATCATGGCACGAGGGCACAGCCGTGTACCTATTTACGCTGGCAGCCAACAGAACATCGTTGGGTTACTGCTGGTGCATTGCTGTTACCCTCTCAAGCTATTTTTCAAGTTGAATTCTGTCTATTAACCTTTGAGAGTAATACTCTAGATGACCCTCTAGATAGCGCTCTAAATAGCTGGGTGAAATTGAGTTTTAGCAATGCCAGAGGAGGTGAGTCTAGGATTTGTTTTGGTCTCAAAATATTCTATACTCTCCAAGTTGGATCTCTGGCAAGTGTTTTTGGTTAGGGTAAGTTTGTGAAGCCATTAGTGCCGTGGCATGTGCAGGTGAAGAATCTGCTGACTGTCCGTGCTGAGGAGAAAACCCCTGTTAGTGCTGTTTCCATCCGAAGAATACCCAGGTAGGCCACTTCTTTGATGGATGTTAATCTCCACTGATTACAGTAGTATAGAGGACCTGCCTGTGCAGACCCAGCATTCTATAGGGTATATTAGGCTCCTCTTCTGGATCCTCTACTGTACAACTGGGAACCTCGAGCCCTCCACTGGGAGTTTTTTCTTGAACAGTTATCGAGATTTCCGTACAACTGGTCAGGGTCGGCATTCCCCGTCAAATAATTAATTGATCAAAGTTAGGAAATGTGATTCGGAAAATTCTTTAAAATAGGCAGATCCGTTTTTTCTCCATGTAAGACTTTTTTTTGCAAAATCAATTTCCCAGAAACGGTAACATCTATTTTTAGAAATATTTTTGGCCGATCGTGACCACTGGATACGGCAAGTTATATTTCGTAAACTACTCAACTTAATTCAATTAGTGTGAGACATCTAATTGTTTTGTATTGCATTTCTCTATTAAATCCTTCTATTAGTCTGACTCCAAGAGAAAGAAAGTATTCCCTATGTCCCGAAATAAGTGTCTGATCACAGTAAAGTATGCGAGATTAAGGACACGACGTATGGGAAAAGATCGACTAGAACGTTCTGGGCTACTACCTACTTGCCTCTGTTGTGACACAAACATTGCTCAATCTCCTCGTGAGGCTAAATAATCCACATTAGGCACTTACTTTCGGATTTAAAAAAAACTAGATTGGACACTGATTTCGGGACGGAGGGATTATTTTATTTATGACCTTGAAGTCATCAGCATTTGGAAGTAAATTTTGTGTACTGAGTCCGAGTGCATGAACTTGAGTCTTTAGCAAAGGTTTTGGGACACTGATATGGAGGGCACTATGCAGGGTTCCCGAGGACATGCCTCTGTACGACATCCTGAACGAGTTCCAGAAAGGAGGCAGCCACATGGCCGCCGTGGTGGCTGTGAAACAGAAGAAACGGAAGTCCTGTCGCCGGAGTAACCACGAGGACAGGAAGGGCGTCAAGGAGTACCAAGTGGCGGAAGGTGACATTGAGAAGGCCATTGAAGAGAAGCTGCCATGTAGTAATAATGGAATCATCGTGGGCTTGGATCCCAGTAGCGACACGGAGTACGAGCTCGGGAAAGGGGAGGTGGGTTTGGGAAGCCATGACGAGGTGGAGAAGATGAAGATGGATATTGAGCATGGGGATGTGATTGGGATCATTACCATGGAGGATGTCATGGAAGAGCTTCTGCAGGTACCCTAATCCTAAAATCCTAAAAATAAAAAATAAAATCCTAAATCCCCTAAAAACCCCTTAACCCCTTAACCCCTAAACCCTATCAAACCCTATCAATGAAAAGGAAAGTTCAGTTGCAACCCTAAACCCTATACTAATGAAAGGGAAAATTCAGTTGCAATCCTAAACCCTATATCAATGAAAAGGAAAATTCAGCTGCAGAGAGTGTTTTGTTGTTAATCAATGTTTCATGGAACTTCAAACCCTAAACTAAGAAAAGGAGAAATATAGCTGCAGAGAGTGTTTTCCTGTTTGTTTTCCGGATGCTTTATGGAATCTTGACCCTACACCTTAAATCAAGAAAAGGTAAAATTCTGTTGGAGAGGGGTGTTTTCTAGTACACTGATTTATCCTATTAGTGAGAACTCTAATTTTATATCACTTGCAAATGAGTGTCATTGCATTTTCTTTCAGTTTGTGGAAATTAGTACGATGAAGTAGTATTACAGCTTGCTCTAGTTTTAATGAAGTTATAATTTGTAGATTACACTTATAAAAATAGTTTGACTTTGGTAGTTAGCGTCACAAACGCTAATAGGATAAATCCATGTAGTGAGACTGATAAGTGCAGTGGGAGTTATAGTTCCTTATAAAGAATTTCCAGGGTAGTGGCTTTTCCTCCATCTGACTGAAAACCCTCTTTGAGAGTTTAGCTGATTGTGGCAATTTTCTGCTGCACTGGTGTTCACAGGAGGAGATTGTGGATGAGACAGACGAGTACATAGACGTGCATAAGAGGTGAGACTACCCTCCGGATTTTGTGTGAATTGGAGAATATTAGTGAATTATGTGCTCCAAAGTTGTGATTCTAGCTGTGGTTGTTACTAAATGGTATTATCCGCAAGAGCAATGTGGGGTTGAAAAACTTAAGGTCAGTACACCTAATTCAGCTGATTGTGTCAGTATGTACACTCTTTTATTTTAGAACCTAAATCTAGGATAATCTTACTTGTTTTATGAGATTTATCTTAAGAGAAGAATGACAACTCTTGATTTAGGTTCTGAAATGAAGCCCGGGTATATACACTTAGGTAGTGTTGCAATCAGGAATACTTACGTTAGCTCATCGTTGATTTGTTGCAACGTTCATTGAAGTTGCTACCAAGAGTAGGTGCTACTTCTGGTGACATGAAAGTGACACTAGCTTTGGTAGTCACCTAAAAAAATATTGGATTACAATGTACTCTCTTGCTACGGTACAACTCTAGTTGCACGTTTTCGTTTTGGATTTTGGAGATAAGGGCAGTGGGGATGACCGATTGTGCATACCTGCCATTCTATAGGGTGTAAAAGACAATGTAATCCTGTTTGAAGTTAGAGGACCCTAGTGTAATTATAATATCTAAAGGTCAAGGAGAACAATCCGGAGGGGACCCTTTTTGTAATTCTTTTATTAGACCCTAAGTGGATGGCTTGTACAACCTAGCAGATGCTGATGTCCTATCACAAACACTATCTGCTCCGTAGTGTTTTTGATTTATGAGAATTTTCAAAGCTGGATTGCAGGTTTATCTGCTAGGGCCTTCAAAGCTGTAGCTTGGAGAACCCTCAATTTTGTTGTATTGCCTTAATTCAGAGCGCCAGAACTGTGACATGGAACTGCTTAAAGCTCTAAAAACTAGGACTAGAATAGATTTACATTTCAGGTTGTCCCACCATGAAAAGCGTCAGTCGTAAATTTCCACCAATTTAACTAAATTTTCATTGGAGGAAGAAAACCTGTAATAGGTGGGTTTCCTCTGGATCCTCTGGACTCTAATCCACCATGTTTTTGATTCGCTTTCTTCTGGATTTTCAGGATTCGAGTTGTGGCAGCAGCAGCCGCCCAAATGGCTCGAAGTGCTTCAGTTGGTCGCCGTGCCTCGGTTCCTAACATTGTAAGTTTTTTTCTGCTCACTTTTTTCACTGCTGATGTCTGAATCAGGGTTTTTTTTAAATTTTTTTATGAAGTGCCAAAGTGGCGATATAAATTGTTATAGTGGTGCTCCATTTTTCAATATTCATACACATTGTATAGAAAATATCAGTTTATCACATGTCCGTAGTTTTGTTTTCATCCACAATCTGGTGATTTCATCCAAGATTTTTTTTTAAGTTGAAGTTTTCTGGCGAACTTCTCGGTTATTGCCATTTTTTAGCCAATTATTTTTTTGATAGTGAAATATAGCACCAGAAAGCAAAAATAAAAGCTCTGGTTTGAATCCTCATCATCTATTTTCTTCTTTGATGAGATTTTTCTGTGCTTCTATTTAACATTTGTTTTGTCTGCTGGACTAACAGCATATGGGGCTCTCCAAGCAAGGACATGAAGCAGTACAGAAAGGTAGAGTGGATGCCATTGCAACGCAAGTGAACACGGACAGGTATCCAAAGATGGAGAAGGGCCTTAGTCAACCACTTCTGGGGGCTCATCCCAGGCAAAATCCTGAGTCGCCAAGGGTCACGTAAGCTCTGTAAAAATGATTTTTTGGGAAAGGAATCTTCTCCACTGTAGTGCGGAGATTGTGGAAATCTAGATTCTCTTTCAATGCTTTTTTGTATTCAACGCCGCGTTTAGTGTAATTTAATGACCTAAGTTTGTCAAGAAAATTTATTTTATTTTAGCAAAAGGAATTTCAGCAGATACCCAAGTGGTTAGGGTTGGCATTTCTTGCTGAATGCTTGATTAAAGTTGGTTAAAGTGTTGAGGAGATGCTTAGAAGTAGAAATGTTCCACAAAATTCATTTTTTTCCTCCTCTTTTTGGAAAATTTACTTCCCCAAAGACTTTGGCATTTGTTTTTAGAATTTTAGAATTTGTTTTTGTTGATCGTGATAACTGGGTAGAGTACCACCTTGAATTGATACATTGTGTATCGGGGGGAGCAAGTATTTTAATGAAGAAATTGTTAAACAATTATTGAAAGACTAGGTTTGTAGAAATCTACTTGAAAATCTGATTGACTTGCCCTTTTAGATGGTTGAGGGAAAAAATTTTAAAAATTCAGATATAGAAATATGTGCAAAGGTGATATCAATTGGAGGTGTATTCTATTGACTAGGTATGAATTCTACTACAAATCTTTGAAGATTGATGTTCATATAGCCTAAAGGAGTTAGTAGGTCTATTCATCTAGTATGGAATTTGATGTACAAGAGAAGTTGCATTATTCGTAAAATGGAATTATAGTTTTTAAGTTACTTTGGTCTTCCAAGCAAATGTGATCTACGTTTATGAATGTGGGAGTGCACTTTCAATACTATTCATTAGTAAGGTGTGTAGAAGCGTATATTGAGTAGGAAGTATGTTTGGGAGTTTTTAGGGTTTTAGGTTTGGTAAATTTTGGAATAGGACATTCATCAAAAATTTGAAATTAACAAAAAAATTCATACACTACAATCATCATACTACTAAAGTCACAAGGACATCTATATTATCACATTTTCAAATTGTATATTATTACAATAGTGAAATGGCTTGTGCAATATTACATTTTAGAATTCTAAATTACTACAATCATACAATGGCTTGTGTAATATCACATTTTAGAATTCTAAATTACTACAATCATACAATGGCTTGTGTAATATCACATCCCTAACCTCTTCAAACGCAAAAGAATTGATATTGTGACATTAGACAGGTGCCCAAGGGGCGCACTTAGTTCTACCACCCTATGTAACGTGCGATCGAAATTCATCAAAATCTAGAAACTCTATATACTTTTTGAAATTTAAATAAAATACAAAAATAAAAAGAGGAGTAGATTTTTTTAATTTGAAAGTTTATATTTTGAATCATTGAAATTTTCTTTTGTTAATATTAATTAGTTATAAATTTTTGAAGTGATTAGATACATTGTGAAGTTGAAAAATAACTTTCACACCCCTATTTTATATCCAAAAAATTGTCTATAAAATGAACAAAAAATGTCTAAAAAGAATTCTCTATTCTAAGCTCACTTTGAGACGAATATTGGTGTATTGGTCAGCCAAATGTATTCTTCATAAAAATTTGAGTTTCCCCAACATGCGATTTTAGTTCATTTTCAACCTTGTCACGGACGTGACATACAAGACAAGGACGGAAAACCGATGACCAACGATTCAAGACCGACAAACAAAGACGAAGACCATAGGAAACTTCTTAAGAAGCTACACATACACTATAACAAAACATGGTCTGAAAAACCGTAGTCATTTTTTACTACGGTTTTTTCAAACCATGTTTTGCTCTAGTGATAGCGGTGGCGGTACCTTTAGGGACAAGCCACCTCCCTAGTAAAAGTTTTTAGGAAGTATACAACACTTTGTGGGACAAGTAGATTCGCCTTGAAGGCAAAGCAAGGTAGTTTAGTTGACTTGGAGTACACTCGAAGTCGCCCTAGGCCTCAAGCAAACTAAGTAATTTACTCTCGAAGGTGAAGCAGGCTAGCCTACTTCTAGATGAGTATAAATAGAGAGTTAAGAGACATTGCTTCTCATTCTCGTCAACACCAGTTGTACTTACTCTTATTCCAAGCAATCTAAGCCTTGTTCTAGTACTTCTGACTCCAGTCTAGCTCTTATTGGAGGAATCCCCTCCATTCTAGTCCTGTTCTTGGTCTTGTTCGAGGAGTCCCCTCGATTTTGATCTCGGTTCTGTCCGAGAGTTGCGTCCGCAACAAACCTCTTGTAGAAATCATTTCATATTTTATTTGAGTTTGAAATTTTGGCAATACAATCCTATAGTCATTACCTAGCAATGTTTGAAATTTGTGATTTAGATTATTGTTTATTAGAAACCTTTTGATAGCACGTTATATAGGGTAGTAGAACTAATTGCATCCCCTTGCCATAGAGAGGTGGCATTTTGAAATCTTATTTTGTCTTCAAACTTCATTGCAATTTCAAGATTAGGTATTTTGTTAGCTTTGAATTTTTATGACATCAATGATCTATTGCTAATACCAGTGATTAGAAAAATATCAAAAATTTGGTACAACAATCACCATTTTATATCTAGACATACAATATATCAACACCCTTATAGAAATTTTAATTGGAAGAATGTTAAAATCATAATATAATAATAAATCAAGGGTTTAATGTGTGCTTAGCAGAGCAAGTACCAACTACTAATTTCATTTAAAAATCTTCTTTGTATGCTTCTGAAATACTCTTCACTCATTGAAAATACAAAGTGATTGCCTCCTTAAATGCTATTTTGAAAATTGAAAATCACCAATTTTGTGATAAAAAATGCTTATGATAATGTAGAAGCTTGTCAAACTCATTTACAATGCCATATGATGCATTCAAAGATTATTTGTCCACACTATGGATTCCCTCACAAATATATACAAAAAAATGAATTTTTTTCATCACTTCCTTGTGAAGACATTTTGTTCACTAAGAGAATTGTGTCCTTCAAGAAGAACTTTGGGAGTTAATGGAATTGTACATGTACCCTATACTCATATCAAGAGATTAATGATGACATCCAAGTACTTTCAAACATTGGAGGCACATCATTCCCAATAATGACATGCGGAAGAATAATTAGCACTCATACCTTCCACACAAGCAGGTATGTACTCATTATTTGAATGGAGCAATGGAAAATACGATTTGTAGCCAAAACCTTTCTTAGATACTCTAAACAAAAGCAACTGTGGCTTCATGTAACATGGAATACCCAAACTTCAATGTAGACTTTGTATTATGTAACTAAAAAAGTACAAGTTTCAAAAGGTTCATGACTTTTGTCTTGTGAATAGAAGTTGGAGACCCAACCTCTCTTTTCCATTATAGGTTTTGTATTGCCCATTGTCAATCCTAATTTTATCCCCATAATCATTTAGAATTACACCTCATATATAATGTAGGGTCATTTTTATTTCCATAAAATGAAATTTCTAACTTCTAAAATTAAAAGTAACCTTGATAATTTTTTTTTAAATCCAAAAAATGAATGTTTTCAATTATCTCTTAAAATCATGTACGCTAAAATAGGGATTAAAAAATGAATTATATGTATCCCCATATTGTACGTGGTAATGAAGTGCAATATCCTTTAATTAGTATGAAATAATTGGTATAAGTCAAAGTTAATCCAACCATGCAGAAATATCACTAACAAAGTGAAACACTAAACATGGAATGTATATCAATCATTTGATCATTTGATTAGACATATAGGCTACATTTTGGATCTTCTAGCTAACTATAATTTTTTTTTTAAATACCTTAGGAGACACAAAATATGATGAGCAATGGCATCAATCATGCATGTTGATAGCTAATGCTACTTCAACGTGTGTGTTTTGAGGAATTTGTTGGCCATTTGCACCAAGGTAAAGGGCCTTGCACAATGCCCTTGAAACAAAATAGTACTCCAAGGGTGGCAAGTAGCTCAAATTAGAAAAAGGTCATAGATAAAATTGTCAAATCGTGGATGAAACAGAATCATGAATATGTGGTATGTGCTGATGTGATATTTTCTATCCAATATGTGGATGAATGTTAAAATTTAAAGCTCCACACTTCATAAAAAATGAAAAACAAATAAATTGTGCTACTCCCAATACAGATTATGGTTGTTGACAGCTGGGTTTGGAAAGAACTCAATAAGCCTCTCTTGAGGAATTTGCCTGCCACACCATGCTACAGAGGTGAATTAGATACATAGACAATTGCAAATTCATACTCTTGTATGATAGTTTTGAACAAAAGTGAGGAATAGGGAGACAAACTTTTTTGGAGGTGGAGGCCTTGGTGGATCAGGATGGCCCAACTTTGGTGGCGCAAATGTGATTGCTAGTGGGGGTGGATTTTCTCCACACCTCTAGGAACATTCTGGAACCACTCCTTTCTGAAAGACATGAAAAGGATAAAAATAAATTCTTTACACTGGAAATAAAGATGTATGCTAAAAATTTCAGGTGGTTTCATGGAAAAGGAGACGTGTCACATACAAATGTTCAAGGAACGCCAACCATAGCATAATGAATAATAGTCCAGTCAAATATATAGTCTCGTTCAAAGCCTGCAAAATTTTAATTAAATGGATAGTTATGAGATTTTTTCAAAAATTCTCATTCTGTTTTGTAATTGATTTAGTTTTCAATACACTAATGAAATTACAGTAATGAAAAATCAAAGAAAATATATAAACTATAATGACGTTCAGAAGTTTTTAGGTAGGGTACAAAAATTAGATTGATTGACTAAAAAAAACATTCTAATTATGTTTCTGTCCACAGAAATGGGTTCCTCCCTCAAACTCTCAAGGGAGTGATTCCTTACCCTTAGAGACAAAACAATCTTGAAACAGTTTCCTGTAACCTTCATAATCAGGTTCTATTTCAAAAGGAAGTGTCCGCGTAAGTACGACAAACTTTGCGAACTGTGGTGGCAAACCTTCACAGAGGACCTGCACGAGTAAATAAAATTAAGAAAAAATCTAACTATCAAGAAGAACAAAGGATCAGAAGGGATTGAAGGGATTGACTGCAAGGAAATTCATAATGCATAGATGCATCAACTCCAAAGATGCAAAACAAATGCATTTGAAGGGGTTGCCGAGACCTCAGCATACATTCTACTCTTTAGTTTTCCAATCTTCTCATGTTTCTCTTCTCTGGAGTCTGTTTTTATATCTTACCATGGAAGTCTATCTCATACCAACAATATCCACTTCATACATTATACAAGCAGATGAAGTTAACTTGGTAATTATGTATTATAATGGTGAAGTAGAGTTGGCTCATAAGAACAAACTTCCACACGACTCTTCAACCAACTCCACTATCCTTCCTTAACTTCTAAGTATACATTATTTGCAATCCTTATGAAAAGAAGGTTAACACATATTGAAGATTAAACAAATGCAAAGATGTGGGGATAGTGGATACTCTCTAAGACAGTGAACAATAAGTACCAAGTCTCACTCACAATCTAAGTTATTCTATTTTGTTAAACAAAATTGTATATGAAACGATAAGGAAAACGGAACTATCAAATGCAATAGATGGGTCATAGCCTACTAACCTGCCTTTGAGCAAGTACACTAGTACATATCCAAGGGACTCCAAGTCATCTGCTTTGCTTTATTTCAACACCACATCCAACCAAGTGGTATATGGGCAAATTATGAAAGGGGACAATGACTTTAGTCTTTAATGCAAGTCAATAGGATTAGGTAATTATGGGAGGCTATTGTCAAATACAACAACAAATATGACACTTTTAGACACCTTGGAAGGTATGTCCAATATCTAAATTATGAATGTTTTCAAGGGTTCAAAGCCAAAGTTATATGAAAAGAATGATGTTTGTCCAAGCATGATTTGAAGGTGATTTTAATCTACTTTCGACAAAGCCATTATTCATGATTTAAATTCATGTTGAGATGGACAAGCAAAAAACTTTTGAAGTTGAACATTTCTTCTATCTGAAATCTTGTCTAATCAAAAATTTATTTTCCTTGTGAAGGTCCAAATCTACATTCCCTTTATTCAAAGCTCTTCATAATAATAAGGGGTTAAAGACCACCTTGAATTTAATCGTTGTCAGCATATTATTTTTCACCATCTACAATTGAACATTCACATTATTTGGTTAACAATAGAGACTCACCGAGTCCATTGTGGTTGTTGATACTTGCATATCGAGCGGATCCTACAAGATTCTTGTTGTCTCTGAAAAAACAATGACCAGGTTTCAGAGGGATACAAACATATTCTAGTACGAGCCCTGTTAACTAGAGACAATTACACTTAAGTATGTGTAGGACACTTGAGGATGTAATGCACAAAACATTAGGAGCTTTGATAGCCCCCATTTAACAACAGAAGAACATTGCTAACCAAGGAATGACTTACGGTAAGAGTGTAAAGCATTGCTAACTAACACGTAGAAGAGTTTATGATGGAAATACAAGATACCTGCAAGGAATGTGCACCTTGGTTTTTGGATGACACCACTTTTTTGCGAGGCCAAAGTCGGTGATGTGAACCTAACAATTGCCAAACTGAAGATAAAAATTTAGTCTGCGTGCATGTCATGCCACTCCTTCACTAGAACTCTCAAATGTTAGGAATTTTATAAGGATTTCTTGACAGCAAACAACTTCAATGCTTAGAGACTCGGAAGAATACTTGGACGAACATTTAAAATGGATATCCACTTCAATCACCTGATTTGCTCGTTTCCCAAGCCCCATCAAGAGATTCTCTGGTTTGATGTCCCAATGTACGAAACCCTTCGAATGAATATAATGCAGTACGGAAATCTGTGGCATAGAGGAAAGCAATCCTCAGTACTGTAATTAGAAGTGAGCACATTCACTAATCCAGACCTATTTGGCAAGTAACATACTCACCAAATGCCAGGTTGAATAAATGAGCACTGATGATTGGGTTTTAATGAGAAGTATTGGGCCGATTTCGATTTCTCCGGAGAATTTTTGAGACAAGCAAAAAAAACATAGCTAGTTGAAGTCCCCACAACAGATGGGAAGGCATTTAGAAACTAGACACTCAGTAATAAGGCTTGTCCCTTACAAATTCCTTTGTTTGCTGTAAGACTCACTTTCTTGTTTAGTAATGAACTACTCAAAGTTCCTCACATTCAATGTCAAACATAGTTTTTGAAAATGCAGAAAATGGAATTTTGATCACTAAACGTAATGGTCAACCGGACAAGACCTCTCTCACTAAGTGCTGCTAAGTAAGAGCATCATAAATCCAATGGAATACAAGGGGAAGCATGAACGTGATTGCTGAGTGTCGTAGCACAGGAAAGCACAATTCCTTCTCTAAGGCGTTAGAATGAACTAAATTAGCCTTAAAGTGACTCGTGTATCGTTCCCAAAGGATTTGGTCGAAAGTTGACGAAAGACCGGAATACATTAGTGGTTACCACAACAAAACCCAAGCAAAAGACTAATCCGGTCTTGGTCTCAAAGGTTCCTAGGATTTACCTTAGACCTGATACTAGATCAATCCTTTGATTTTCGAGACTTGTATATTTATTTATACCAGCATATTTATCGCCTTTATACTTATCCTTACTAGATATGGGGCTAGAGACCGGATACTAGGAGTTGGTCCAGTCCCTAGATTAGTAACCAAATGTAAGTTTTACCTCGATAACAAGAGGGGTCTGCTTGGTTGGGTGTTTAGGAAGGAAGCTTACTCCTACCCTTCAAGTTTTAAAGTGTCAGAAGTTCCACTTGCAATGAAAAAGAAACTACTACTACAACCAGACCAGAATACCTCACAACTGGACCAAGACTAATCTGGCCCAACAGGTCACGCAAGCACTTCTGCCTAATCCTAACAAAGACTACAACGACAGATTACCCAGTTAGTCTAAGTCCTGGTAGAACAAGGGCGGTAGCTTATGCAAGAGAGCTGAATTTCCTCACTAGTCCTTCTTTCTTCTAAAGAGACCGGATCACCATTCAGTTGGCATTTGGCCGAGTTCTTCCCGATCTCAAATCCAGACTCTACAGGTGTCTATCCCTATCGAGTACTCCCTAGACCTGTTCCAGAAAACACTGTGAGATCCTGGGCTTTGGCAAGAAACACTTGTCCTTTTTTTTGTCCCCTTGACCTTTAGGAGGTAGTTTTTTGCTCATAACTTTTTCATATTTTGTTAATTTGACTTGAAACTTGAAATGAAGGTGCGTACAAAAGTTTTACATTTTGTGTAATTTTTTCAATTTTTTCAAAATTAATTTACTATTTTTAAACTGCCCCCGATTGGATGTCTACCATGGCCATTTTGGGGGTTTTTAGTCCTATTTTATACCCAAAAATGAAAATTTTGAGCTGAAAATTGGCATGCAAGGACCTCACTTAAATTTACACAATACCACGAAGAGATTTTTTGAAAATAATATATTTTTCAACCTCCACATGTCATCAAAGTGGCTGACTCTGCGCAAGTGTAGAGAATAGAATTAATTTTTTCCAAAGATGAAATTTGTTGTAAAAGAAAGACCTTTACTTGGAGAAAAAAGGGATTTTTATTTTCATTTTTTGAATTCTTTTACTATTTTTACCAAATTAATGAAACAGAGCTATTTTCATTGTATTTTCCATTGTCTATAACATTTAGAGAAAAAATTTCTTAGGTCTGAATTTCAAGAGACATAATATTCTCATTGCTCTTCAAATTATCCATATTTTTTTCAATTAAAAAAAAAATTATTTCAAAGGGTCACAGGACTCACAGGACTCACTCATTTTGAGCCATTTTGAGACAAAACCGGTAAGTGTTTCTTGCCACGACCCTCCTGCACAAATTCCCTATCAAAACCGAATTCACTTTAAGTCTAGAGACCGGATAAACTAAACATCCGGGCACACACTTATCCACACAAGGTTGCAATCCTAACCATCACCATAAGACTTTGACAAGGTCCCATGCACACAGTCCACTCTAGAGTGAATCAGAAAGGCTCTAACTTGTATTTGCAACACAAAAACTTGTGAAAGTAAGATAACATAAAGCATGCCCGGATTCAATTACAACCCGGGTTTAAATACTAAACTACAATCAAACCTAAAAGTGCAAATGGAATCAACACCGGCCACAAAGAATGCCACGTGACATTCCTCTACAACTTGGGCGGGTTGACTTCCACAAAACTCCAAAAATACCAACAAAATAGGATCTCAGATCCTACAAATCCGGATCCGGTCTAGATTCAAAAACTCCTAACCTAAATATATCCTGCTTTAGCCGCCTTTCTATCTACCTGATGTTAATGCTTCCCTACTTCCTCGCCCGTTTGACAGGCGATGCACCCTTCCAGGCTGGCTGCTTCTTCGGAGACCGGTACATCTTGACTGGCTTGGGTTTCGGCTTGGTCTTACCTCGTGCCTTGGCCTTGGTCTGCATTGTCTCCGCCAGTGCTTGGTTTGCGTCCCAGTACTGGTTCGACTCATCATCGGAGTCGGTCTCCTCCTCCGAGTCCTCATCTTCCTCTTCTGAATCCTCTTCCTCTTCAACCCGGGCCTTCCGCTTCACCGCGGGCGTCTCCGTGGTCTTCTTCTTGAACCCGGTGATGGGCGGATGGTACACTGCCTTGCTCTGCGGGGTCTGCTCCCCCACTCTCTTGACAATCCGGACTGGTCCCTTGCTTGGTGACCCAGATCCAGATCCGGTTTTCAATATGGTGCGGACCTGCACCGTTGCCTTTGCTTCCCCTCCGGTCTTTGGTTACGTGATGACCGTGGGTGATGACTTGCTTGGAGAATCGTCCAGCAAGTTGATAAACTTGGTCTTCTCCCTTGGTGGTGTCGTTCCCCGGACAATCTCCCGCAATACGCTTGGCTCTGGTTCCGGCTCCTTGGTCTTCTCGGGTTCAAAAACCCTGGGTTCTTCAATCCTGGTCTGTGGGACGGGTTCCTCCGCCACGGCTTCAGACATGATCTCCTCTTCCTTCGCTGGCTCGGACACGCCGACCTCTATCTCAACAGCAGCTAGTGGTGGTTGTTCCTTTGGGTGTTCCACCTCCATCTTCTGCACTTCCGTTCTTGGGACCGGAGTAGAGCTAGCCTGGACCTCCGTGACGACTACTCGCCACTTCTCCAGCACTGCCTCCATCTTCTTGTTGTAGGCCACCAAAGCTATGAGCATCTGTGGACCTACCATCTTGCCTGCCTCCAACACCTTCTTGTCGAATAGCATAGCCTTGTTGACAACCTCGCCCGGATGTGTGATGAACTCCCGGATTTCCTCGAGAGTGTTCCGGGCCTGCGTGGTGAGGCGTCTCTCTTCGTCTAGCTCCTCCTGTGTGTGATGGAGCTCCCTCTTCAGGGCTGAGACCTGGTTCGTCAGCCAGAGTACTTCTTCCCTGTCCCGGCTCTCATGTGCCTCCCGAATCAACTCTCCCAACACCTCCATGATTTTGGAAGGTGGAATAGAGCCTAGGGCCCGACTGATGTCCTGCAGCAATCCCTTCTCCTCCAGGTGGTGCTTTCTAAAGTCGTCCAGGTCCCGGATGATCCTCATCAAGGGATCCTGTCCCCAGACCGGATCCACTCTTTGGGTCTCTCTTGCCACCACAGGGGCTTCCAGCGGCAAGCTACCTTCTCCTACCTCTGGTTCTTCCTTCTTCTCCTGCAGTTCCTCTTGTTGCTCATCCTGACCCTTTTCCTCCGAGACCTCATCATCCAGGTTCTTGTCGGCCTCCGGATCCTCTATCTCATATTCTATCATGGCTGCTCCTACCTCGTAAGCCTCTCTCTCTCTCTCCCTCAGGAGGTCTAACGAGTGGTACAAGTGAAACAGGAATGGTGAAATGGAAGAGGGTTTTGACTTCCCAATCCCATTCACCATTCGGACCATCTGGTCCCGCATGACTAACCCCCAATTGATCTTCCGGTCTCCCGATAGCGCACCAAAAATAGTGTTGGCTACGGTGACCGTAATCCTGCTTGGCCTATCTGGGTTCAAGATGGCCATCATAAACCGTAGCAGCCTCTTATGTCTAGCAGAGACACACTCTGCTACCGTGAAGCCATCCTTAGGGTTGGTGGGCCTGTGGAACTTACTCTGGTGGAATTTATCCGTCCGGGTGCCCGTCGCATCTCCGCCTTGCTCGAATGCATACACCCGGCGCCACATTGCCGCGTTCCACTCCCTTGGCAGCACCCGGACCGTCCCCTTCCACTCGTTGGTCTGGCTGTCCAACAATTCCTCCACCATCGCCTCGTCCTTCAGGTTCCAGGGACGAGCCATAAACCCCTCGCAGCCCATCTGTCTGAGGTCTTCCTCCAGCTCCAACTTCTCTTGTGCATCAGTTGGCACGACCGGATTGACATTCCGGAAGGCTAGAATTACTCCCTCCTGTACCTCACTTGCCATCGCTCGCTCTACGCTTGCACTATCTAGGCGCGGTCCAACTTGACTGAACCCTCCGCGCTCAAGAATCTCTCAACAGGTTTCGTGCTAATCACTCAAGTCTGCGCCAGACCGGATTGACAACCCTTCTATCCCTTCTCTCTGTCTGTAGACCGAATACGCTCTCTCTTGCCGGAAAACTCTTTCTCGAATTGTGTGCAAGAAAGTGGCAGGACCTGGCCCTGTCCTCCTGGTCTTATACTTTTCCCCTAGCATTAATTACTGACCGTTAGGTTTAAACTAGTCTGGTCATGTGGGAGAGTTCCCGACGATCCCTAGGCTCGGTAGCCACTCATTGCCTATCCAGTCTCGGTCGCTAGGTGGGTTGGATCCGGGCTTTCTTACTCTGTCCCTTAGCGTAGTTTTCTGTTTCCGGTCTGCAGTTTTCCGGTTTCCGGTCTTGGTCCTAATTGTGCGTCAAACTAAGAAAACAACAAAAAAAATGGGGATTGAATAGATCCCTTTTTCCCGTATTTTGTTTAATAAGAACCTACTTAGGTGAATTCTAGGTTGCCACACTGAGAACAGTTCTCATTTGTATAGTTTAACAGAATTGGATTCGTGATGCTCTAAGCATCTAATGTATGTTCTTTCTATCAACCTTTGTCAAGAGTCTTTCTCCGTGCTATCCGGACCAAGTGTAAAACCCTTCAACTTTGACCAATCAAGTTGATTGGTTTCTTAGAACATGGTTGAAATGTCTTGCATGCAAGGTTTGGCCAGGCAAATGTGGGACTACCTGGTCATATTGAACACATTCATTCACAAATTCGGACTAGCTGACTTGACGATGATTGATATGGATTGATAAGTAGTACTTACAAGCTGGTCCGCAAGCATAAGCATAGTCTTCAGCGAGAATCTTGCAAGCTCTTCCTCAAAACACGAAAATTTATGACTGCAGAACTTCTTAAGGTCTTCAAGAGTTGGTCCCAAAAGATCCATGACCAAAACTCTGAATCTCCCTTGTAAACCATACCATCGAGTGTTGAGAATTCCAGCTGAAATCAAAAGGTCAGGTGTTAATCCGTCAAATGCTATGCAAAAGTGGTAAGTTGAGACATAAATGCAAGTACATCAATGCACAGCACTTAAAATCCCAAACCACCCACTGAAATGGGGTCTCTGTAGCTCCAACAAAGTTCTAAGAAATTAAGTGCCCAGAAGCACGTGATTCTTACTTCCTCCCTGGAGAATCCGGTACAACTTCGACTCAAAAAAAAGATGTGGATTCTTTGCCTTGATGGGTTCTTGTGTTTAATTACCATTGCATTCAGATGTCAAGATTTTAAAAAACAAATGGATCATCCATAAATATGAACTTGCTGCATCAATCTCCAAGTGATGAAACTAATTAGATTTCGTTTCGAAAATAATGATGGCCAAAATCACCTCAGTCAGAACGTACCAGCTTCATTGCAACCTGTTCGTTGGTTTGGACATTCGTTCCTGCATCAAAGTGAATCAATCTCGCATTTGCATGGTACACAATAAAAATATGCGAGGCTATCAAGAACAGTTGGAATTGCAAGTTAGCAGAGGTCGTTCATGTGGTTTGAATTTGAGGTGGTATAAACATAAACAAATGCCAACCCATTGCAAAGAAAATTAGGGTTTCCTACTTCACTGACCCATAAAGACCTCAGCGGAGGATCCATTCCCAATCAGGAGACCACGCAAGAACTTGTCGCCCACTTCGTAATCCATCAGAGAACACCTCGCAGAAAGTTACCCAAAATTCGAAGCTTCTCCTGAGCAATTATTAAATTGAGTCCAGAATTAGGGTTGGGGAGCACACCTCATACCCTGTACAGAGCTTGGATATGCTACTATTCACACACTAGATCGAAGATCACACAGGCTACAATTCTTCCAGTAGATCAAAGTCCGGGTGACCAAAACTGAAGCGATGGAAATAAAGTCGAGAGAATTTGTTATCAACTCCAACTCACTAGAGATTGAACACCTCATGTGACCTAAGCTTACTCAGAAAACACACCAATAGCTTCTCCACTAGTTCTGTTTCCTCACAGCGCAAGAAGGGCTCACATCAGTCACCGATGATGTAACATATACACCAGGAGTGTTAAGATCTCCTATCGGTGTTTAGCACTCAATAATTTAGGATTGAAGCTCTAAGTTTCTTGAACGCAACACTTGAGCTGCAAAGGAGCAGCAGCCTGGTAGGCCGCTCAACATTGACAAAGCTGATGTGAAAGGAGAGGAAAATCTCACACAAACGCATGAACAAGTACACAGCAAAGCTGCAACAATCTCTCACAACGATCCCGTAAAGGAGGAAAAAACTAACAAGGAGACTCCACAGTTCTGGCTCTCATCATAATGATTTCCACGCCATACCCTCTGCATGTGGCATGCTGCATGTTTATGTATGTGTGAGTCTGTTACCCATGGTTGCGTTCGGTATATAAATTAATGAGGTGCAACCCAAGGTGGGTCAGCCGCCTTCCCCTTAAAGCAGTTATTGGTAGCACTGTGAGCCTTGAGTGTGAGCTCTCTCTCCTTTCCTGTTTCTTGGAGCTCATTCTTGTTGCAGTGATCGTTTTCTTCCAAACCGAGTTGATCATCACTCTCAGGTACGTGATGTGCCTTAGTCGCTTACTCGACACATTTGCATTAAAATTCCAAGCCTGATCTATGCTCTTCTTGCATGCTGGTCAGGTGAGTCATTATTGGTTCTTCCTCAAAAGGCAACTAACTTTTCTTTTTGAATGTCAATCTTCGTGGACCAAGGCTTTTGTTTCTTTGATGAAGTTCTTGGGATAGTCACTTGCTTTCTTCATGTTCTCCGTGGATCTCTTACTGGCTTCCCTTTCAATCGCAGCTTGCTGTGACTTCTGAATCTTTTCAAATAGTCCTCGAACTTGAAGTCTTTTGTAGAAACGAGCTGGAATTAGATCTCTAACACAAGATCGTTCACTTTTTCCCTTCTCTGCTAACTGCCCTGCGTTGAAATATCGATCTCTGGCCGTCGTTTTGAGAAATAACCATTAGAGGTCTGACATGTAGCGGCTATCTTGTTGAAGCTCTTCTTCAGTTTGAATTCCCAAGCAATGCGTGCTCGATCTTAAATGTTTTTCGACTCTAAGTTGTCAAGAACGTTAAGAATTTGAGGTTTCAGCATTCTTGTACTATTGAAACCGTTTCTTGATGTTCGTTCGAGCCACGCAAACATCAGGAAAAGGTTTGACGCACGCAAGCTTGTACTCTCCCGAGTTGTTAGCTTTGAAGAAGAAAGCGAGGATTTTGCCCGATGTCTCGAACTAAAATTTGAAAAAATCTCCACCAAAGTCTCTGTCTGTTGGTCCTAATTTGTGTTCGCGTGTTCACAGATGTGGAGGAATAGGTTGAAGGGGCTCAATCTCGGCCAGGCGGTGTTGTGACCATGGCTTTCGGCATTGGAAGGGGAATTTCCACGCCATACATGTAGGCGTTAAACTTCTACATGTATGCCATCACGGCGGCTCTCGCAGGGTGGTCTTTGAACAAGAATATTGACTCATCGGCAGGCAAGGCTAGCTACGTCGGTACGTGCTTCAAGAACTCGGAGTTTTGGACACATTCGAACTAAGCTCAATGGATCACTTGATCTTTCTCACTCGCGTTTCTTTGTTCTGAGTGTGAAGAATGGTAAATGTCTCATACAATTGATGTCGGGTTGGATTGTAGGTAATGCGGCAACATTCTACTTCTTGCCGATGGTGCCCATTGCTTCTGTGGTGGGACTGGCGTCCGCCTTGGCTGGCATTCACCACTTGAGAGTGTGGCGCACCGAAAGCCTTGCTGCTGCCGCTTCGGCTGCGCTCATCGCCTGGACGCTCACTCTCCTCGCCTTCGGGTACGCTGAATCTGAGCAGTGTCTTTTCGGAAATACTGAGTCGGTATTTCACCTTCCTGCCTGCCAAAATCTGAAAATTAATCAGGGTGTTCAAAGAAATTGCTTTACACAGAGATTTTCCTGTTATCGGTCTTGTGCAGCGTCGCTTGCAAGGAGATTCACATCAGAGGCCAACGCTCCAAGAAGCTGGTGAGCTTTCAAACAATCATCAAACTTGTGTCGCAAGCTTTGACAAGAAACTGTAGTTGAACGAAACTTGACTGTAGAATCACTGGTTTTTGTGTCTGCAAACGCATAGATGAATCAAATGGGATCTAAATAACATGGAGATGTCTGTTACTCTTTCCTCATATTCGAATAATTTGTACGGTATTCTCGCAGAAAGTGGTGGAGTCGTTCATCATCGTCTTGGCCCTCTTCGAGCTCTTCTACTTGCTGTCTCTCCATGCCGGCGTCTTAGGCAACGACTACGGCCCGCCATACAGCAACCCAGCCGCCGGAGGTGCCAACATTGGTTTGGTGCAAGCAGAGAAACACCACCACGGCACACCCGCTGCCGCAGCTGTCTAATTGTCAAACTAAAATCTAGTTCTTGCTTTAACACCGCAAATCACATCATGAGTAAAGAAACTAGAGTTCGAATTTTTGCATTGGAGAAATGATCACGATGAGCCTCAAAAGCTCCATTGCCGTTCTTACGTTATTAGTGAAAGTTCAGTGGACTAGAAGAAGTGGCCTGTGCAGAGCTCATTGTCGTTACGTACCAGACACATAAATCTGAATTATAAACTTCCTATGATATGCTTTCAACAATTTGAAATGCCCGTTGAAATGTCACTGGAGCAAACGCCGTACCATCAGGTATTACGAATGCTGACAAAAACTTCATAACGAGTATGTAATTGATCAAGGCTAAGGCTACATATTCGAGTGCACGATTTGCTCTGCCTAGAGGAATGGAAATATGTCTAGCGCTTGCCATGGTCCGCCGAGGTAAGAGCAGAGGTGTAATCACGTGATGGAGCACGCGAGCTATGGAGGCGTCCACGTTCTGCACCGCAATGTGAGGGTTCAACCGCAGCTATCCGTGCGGGGTGAGTTCCCCATGTCACTGCTTCTAAAATCGCTTGTGCGAAAGTAGGAGGATGGACTCTACGGCAATGTTTCAGTGCCAAGTCCTAGTTAAGATGCATTCACTACTAGAATATGAGCATTTAATGACTACAAAAATATGATTGGGGATGACTGGTGACTGCTCGCAGTCACATTTTGGTAATTGAAAACTTTGGAAAAAAAATGACTGCAAATATAATTGCTAGTCACATTTTTGTTTTATACTTCATGGCCGTATAGTATATATCCATTGAGAATGGCAAAACACTTCATAGGGAACTTTTGGGAACGTGTTTCGGGAACACCCAGTCATATTTGCCAGTCATATTTTTCTCCAGTCATATTTTGTAGTCATATTTGTACAATTATTACAATTTTTTTTGGGGGGGCAGCCCAAGTGCAATTTGGGCCCCAAAAGTACCCAGTCGTATTTTTTCCTCAGTCACATTGTGTAGTCATATTTTTTAAATAGTCATATTTTGTAGTCATATTTATACAACTATTACAATTATTTTTTGGGGGGTAGCCCAAGTGCAATTTGGGCCCCAAAAGTACTTAGTCGTATTTTTTTCTCAGTCACATTGTGTAGTCATATTTTCAATCACCCTTTCTTGATAGTAAAGAATTTTCAGTTTTTGGGCCACACATGGAAGACATGCTCAAATGTAGGTAAACCTTTTGTATTTTAGCCATAAGGATCATTTCTTTTGATGTAGATATGACTTCATTTCTTGTATGCATTGAATTTTTTTTAAGCTTCATCTATTATAAAATATGTGCGAAACAATTAGGCTAGGGTGGCCACATATTTGTATTCAATTTCCTTAAATTACATATTTCAATGTACTAATGAGGCAAGGTTGTTCCTAAAGGAAGAAGGCATTGCAAATATAACTTTGCAAATGGACTTTTTTCTTGCCTACTCCATTGGAAGGGGTGGTGGACATTGGAAAGCTTTTGAATACTTTGAATGTCTCTTAACCCTTGAAATATGGTTTCGTTCCTCACAACAGTTTCATTTTGAAGTTCATTAACATATACATTTGCTGAAGACACATACAAAACAAAAAGTGCTAGGCAATAATTTAAAAAAAAAATTAAGATGGTTCTCTAATTTGCTTCGAGAACAATTGAAGCTAAAAGGATGTGACATCATCTCTTCTTTATATGTAGAAAGACTGTACAAGAAGTATAGTATATTGCAATGGCGCCATTCATCTAAGACAAACATACTTACATTCTTTCCTTTTGCGTTATACACCAAAAACATTGTTGCATAGAATCCTCTATATGAATTATTGAAGACCATTTTGGATGTATTGTTCTTTGTCATACAGAGAAACTCATTCTGAATCAGATTCGTTGTACTATAAGTCATTCACAATTATGTCATCTTGCTTGAGACATTGTAATGTAGTTGCAACCACATCGGCTTCTACTTCCATTGCTTCATACAAAGATATCTTTAGAAGAAGATCTTTGTACAAGTTTGTGGCTTCCAATCCATGAAAATTTGTTGTCTTTCCCAAGGATATGCATTGCACTTCAGGTGTTGCTTGATGTGTAGAGAATAATTGAACACCTCTTGGTTCCTTTTGAAGTACAACTTTCCATCCACTCTTGCCCTTGTCTAGTATAAAGAATACGTGTTCAATGTGTAGAGGAAAAGCAAATGACTGTGTCGAGTAAGGGATCAATTTTTGAAAATTCACACTAGTGAATCCATACTCATCACGCTTTATGGTAGCCCCATCCTCCTTTTTATTTGCAACCACCCAATTGCAATATACTGAATATAGCACTACTACTTCAAAGTTTGCATAATTTACAAATAAGATCTCTTCCACCCCCCCCCCCCCCGAACTCTAATTCTAAAGCCTTCATGTTCCTATCCTTTACATTTGCTCGACACAATTGTCAAAAAGTTTCAGATACTCTTGAATCCATTCTTGTCAATCGTTTCTCACAATTTTGAATATAAATGTGATTTTTAAATGCATACATAGAACGATATGACTTGGCTTGATGTGATGGAGATAACATCAAAATTCTCACATCCTCTTCCATTTCTTCAATCCCGTCTTTCATAGCACAGAACACTGTCTTTGAAAACCAAATGTGGAACTCCTCATCATACAATTTCGTTAAATATTGTATCTGTTTTTTTTGTTTTTTACGCCTATATTGTTGACGTTCATATTTACAAACTGACATATCATCTTCATGTTTTTTATATTATACAACCATGAAGCATGTGAGTTCATAAAAAACATGCAAAACAACACACTACATGGAGTCATATTTCAGTACTAATCATTACATTCAATCTTTTTTGCAATAACATAATTACATGTAGTTGTATAGGCAATTGTATAATAAGATTCAATCATATATTAAATTACATTACTCTAAATAGTCATATATGTAATTATATTACTAGTTTTAGTCACATATGACATCACATTACAATATACAGTCATATATACAATTATATTACTAAATTCAGTCATATATTAAATTACATTACTATAGGTAGTCACAAATGCAATTGTATCACTAGGTTCAGTCATCATTTTTAGGGTTTTAAAACCCTAGCCGCCATTTTTTAGGGTTTAAAAATCCTAGCCGTCACTTTTTTAGGGCTTTGAAACCCTAGCCACCACTTCATGTGCTTCATCTTCTTTCTTCTTTGTAGTTTTCTACCTCTTGTTTCTTGTTTTTTCTTTTGTTTTTTGAAGTTTTAGTAGTAGTTGTTTGTTGTTTGTTGTTGTTGGTGGTGATGATGGTGAGTTGTTGCTTTCTAACTCTTGTTTCTTCTTCCTTCTTTTGTTTTGTGAAGTTTTAGTAGTAATTGTTTGTTGTTGTTGGTGAGTTGTTGCTTTCAACTCTTGTTTCTTCTTCCTTCTTTTGTTTTGTGAAGTTTTAGTAGTAATTGTTTGTTGTTGTTGGTGAGTTGTTGCTTTCAACTCTTGTTTCTTCTTCCTTCTTGTATTGTTGTTGTTATTGTTGGTGAGTTGTTGCTTTCTACTCTTGTTTCTTCCTCCTTATATTGTTGTTGTTGTTGGTGGTGAGTTGTTGCTTTCTAACTCTTGTTTCTTCCTCCTTATATTGTTGTTGTTGTTGTTGGTGAGTTTTTGTTGGTGGTGAGTTGTTGCTTTCTAACTCTTGTTTCTTCTTCCTTCTTTTATTTTTTGAGGTTTTAGTAGTAGTTCTTTGGTGGTGGTGGTGAGTTGTTGCTTTCTAACTCTTGTTTCTTCCTCCTTCTTGTGTTTTTGAAGGTTTGGTGGTGGCGGTGAGTTGTTGCTTCCTAACTCTTGTTTCTTCCTCCTTGTGTTTTTGAAGGTTTGGTGGTGGCGGTGAGTTGTTGCTTCCTAACTCTTGTTTTTTGTTTTGTTTTTTGTTTTTTGAAGATCTAATTGTTATGTTGTTGTATTTTAGTTGTTGTTAAGTTGTTGCTTTCTAAGTTTTGTTTTGTTTTTTAAAGTTTTAATTATTATATTGTTGTATTTGTATTGTTGTTCTTCTAAAACTAACTTGAACAACAGAGTGATTCATTAGTCATATTCTATATAAGCCAAAATATGACTCATTGTAGTCATATCCGATATTACTCAAAATATGACTTGCCGCAATCATATTTCATCATTCAAAATATGACTCATTAAAGTCATATTCCATATCACTTAAAATATGACTTAAAATATGACTCATTGCAATCATATTCCAAATCACTTAAAATATGATTGAAAATATTACTCACTACAGTCATATTCCATATCATTAAAAAAAATGACTTAGAATATGACTTGCTGCAGTCATATATCATATCACTCAAAAAATGACTCACTATAGTTATATTCCATGTCACTAAGAATATGACTTGTTGTAGTCATATTCCATATCACTCAAATTATGACTCAGGGTGATTGCATGAAACACCTGTACTATTTGTTGCGTTTTGCAATAGTACTCCTCACTTTTTCTGGAGTACTATTTAATTAGAAAAATAATTTTAATTTAAAAAAAAAAATATGACTTATGTATACACCTTTAAGACAAAGGTACCTACAAAAGGAATTGTATAGGGAAAGTTTCTAAGTAGGAGAACTGGAAAAGTGCCAAACCTCAAGAAAATACATACCTTCATGTTTTAATTAGGGAAAAATAGTAAAAATAAGTAAATACAAAAAATAAAAAGTGGCCATTTGAAACAACTTTATGGAGATGGTCATTCACCAAAGAACCTACCAAAATAATATTTAATATGTTTCAAAATACAAGCAGAATGAAGCTCTCTTTGTAGACCTCTACATGACATAAAATTAACTATTTTTGAAAATCCTTTTGTGGAAAGATAGAAGTCTATTAGAAGACCATCTCATCCAAATTTCATCTCAAAATCATTAAAAAAAGGTATTCCATAGTACTAAAAACCTTCAAATTGTCATATGTGACATTCAATCACTAGTACTATTTTTATATCAAACTATTTTTGAAAATTATCAAAAATTCATGTAAGCTGTATGATAGTTATGAGTACCTTCTCTAGAAATCTTGAGTCATTTGGAGCAAAAATGCAAAAGTTATGGTCAAAAAACAGATCAGCATGAGACGTGTGACGGAAAATAGTACAAGTGTTTCATGCAATTGCCCCTCACCGCAATCACAATCCACGTCATCATAAATATAACTTAGTCGAGTCACATTCCACGCAAGATTTTTTTATTTTGCCCGAGCAGCTAATGAAAATGTCAAACCTCCAAGGAAAGTCAACATATACGCCATGTTGGCAAAATACGTCTAAAAATGGTTTATTATACTCTCAAATCCATATGACTGCAAATATGACTCACCAGTCATATGACTGAAAGTGAATGACTCGACCATGACTCATCTCAGTCACATTCCGCTCATCTACAGTGATTTTTGCTTGAGTCACATTCTTGAATTTTGTGACTCACTGTAGTCATATTTCGCAGTCATAAAACACTCATTATCTTGTAGTGATTCCTTCCAATTGTTACCAACCTTTTCAGATTGATAAGCACCACCATGTGTCCATGTTCACACAGCTGAGGGGCTCCGAGAACTCAAATCTTAAGATAAAGATAGGCAATGGAATATAATCGGTGGGACTCTTAGCTTGTGTCTTTACAGAATCCAATGCAATTTTAAAACATAATGCAACAATTGAAAGTCAAAGAGTCTGGTTTCATGGTAACGGCTAAGCATCTAACGCAACTGGAGTGAAGCAGAGCCTATTTGTACAATCAGTGTCACGATTAAGCTGCCCTCCCCGGTGCGTTCCGCCATTGCATCTGGCCTCTCCAGGTTGACATCCGCTCCGTACGCCGTCGCGATCTAGCTTAAGAAGCAAAGATAAACTCCCGAAGCGACGAGGACATTCCGACCACCAAGAGAATTCCGCCAAAACCAATCAGCAGACTACAGCAAAGACCTGGGACGGACATGTGCACTTCGATCCAAGAAAAACGGGCACATTGCTTCGGAAGTGGAAGCCCACACAGGCCTTCATTACCGGGCATGAAATTCTTTGCTCTCCAGTGAATGCCAAAGTCGTTCTCCTGTGGAATTTCGCCAGAAAGTCTGTTGCCTCCCAAGAAACAATTCTGGAGATTGCTCCTCCGTGCCAGCACGCCGGGAACAGGACCAGTGAGCTCGTTTTCAGAGAAATTCAGCTACTCAAGGTTAGGAAATCTTGGATAAAAATCAGGAATTCGCCCCTGGAACGAGCTGTGAGAGAGATTAAGGTCGCGCAGGTATTCCAATTTGAGAGTGTCTTCAGGTATTCGCCCTTTTAGCCTATTTGCTGCCAAATTGAATTTCAATGTGTTATTGTAGAGCTCTAGATGTCGCAGAGACGAAAGCTTCCCGAAGGCAGATGGAATACTGCCTCGCAAGTCTGTTTCATGAAGGGTAAGATTTTCAAGGAAGCTTAGATTAGCCGAAGCCGAGTTCAAGGTCCCACTCAGTTTGATGTTGGTTATGTTCAGTGCGAGGCCGGACTTGGCAGGGCGTTTTGGTGTTGCACGTCACTCCCGTCCTGTGGCAAAAGTCCGTTGTATTGCCCCATATGCTCAGCGCATCATTCTGTAAGTCCTCTCAAAGCGTGTCTTCTTTGAATTGCACCAATGCACTCTTATCAGATGGTGTGTCTGATATGTCCTCCAGAAATTGCATTTCTTCATGAAGCCCTACGCACACAATCGGAAGGCTGACAAGGAGGACAAATAAAATCGCAGCTATGTGTGGCTCCATGCCAAATACCTGAACTTAGCCTGCAAGGGCCAGGGGGAAGTCGCACCAGTGCTAACGCACGTAGATCCAACTCATTCTTCTCAAAAGCATTGTATGAAGGTCAGTCAAAGCCATTACCCACATGGATGGCCGAACTCGCCATGGGTGGTTGCGATAGTTTTCAAGCCGCGAAAAAACAACCAGAAGGAGCTCACAAGTAGACATGATGGAAATTGGGGTTCTCTCAGTTGTTGATGTGTTGAACAGTACAGAAATTGATTTTTTGCAAAACTCTACCACACCATCCTCACCTCTCTACCCGAAGCACGCATGCACGCATGCACGCACTCGGCATCAATAAGAGAAACACAGTTGAGCAGGGAGGCTGCATAAGACTGCTAAACACCTATACACAAATTTCGACTCCCCTCGTTGAATCAAAATCTTGCACATACACGATGCCATCGACAATGTCAAAGTCGTCTTCAAGCTCCTCCTCGTCAAAGTACTCCACATCATAATCCATCTCCTCAGTTACCAATGGAATATCAATTCCTATACGGAAACCACCAATTTTGCCCCAAGGAGCATCAATACCTACGCTTTCGTGGTGGTTGCTGCTACCACCCTGTGCACTGCTGCCTCCACCCTGTGCACTATTGCCCCCACCCTGTGGACTGTTGCCGCCACCTTGTGCAGCATCAATTTGGAAGTTTCTCCCACATCTAATTTTATGGTATCGCTTATGGAGACTCCAAAACACGTCTTCGGATTCAAGATTTAGACGAATAGATATAATAGGAATATCCTACTTATACTATGTGATGTCCACAATTGGAGGAGGCCCAAAAGGAATTGGACAATGCTTTAAATTATTCAAAGAGGTGCCTATTGCCACATGAACTAACTTCACCCTCAAAGGGTGGGTAATATTCACTATAAGAAACTCATGTTTTAAGTGACGGATTTTAGGTGACATTTAATGTAGCAACACGTGTTTTTATGTCACCAATGATGTCCGCCATAACATCAAGATGTTATGGCGGACATCATTGGTGACATAAAAACACGTGTTGCTATATTAAATGTCACCTAAAATCCGTCACTTAAAACATGAGTTTTGGTGACATAAAAACACGTATTGCTATATTAAATGTCACCTAAAATCCGTCACTTAAAACATGAGTTTTGGTGACATAAAAACACGTCTTGCTACATTGGATGTCACTTAAAATCCGTCACCTAAAACATGAGTTTCTTATAGTGGTTCAAAGAAAATGATGTCAAAAACCCATTAGGGGGAATTGTATCCAAAGCATTATTAGGAAGAGGTGAAGACTCAGCCGTAGAGTGTACCTTCACAAACCTATGTGGATAGGCCTGTGGAGAAGATGAAGCCAAAAAGATCACACCAATGCTTGTAGAGGCATCAAAGCTAACTAAATAGCATGAATGCGGCTTTGATACCTTCACACCTTAGATATGCCACATCGTTGTGTCTTCGGACACTCGAATTGGAATTCCTTTTTGAAGGAAGTCCTCCATCGGAAGGCCATGGACCTTAAGTGGAGAATCGCGCTTCAAATCCATGGGAAAAGCTATGCAGGTCTTGTAGAACTGCCCTGCTTGCAAGGTATTTATCCTACGAATAAACCAATTTTATCAAAACAATGTCAAAAGAATTAGAACAATCTTCCTACACTTGGATTCCAGAAGACCCTTAGCCTTCATGTTGTCACTTTCTGCTCAAACTACCTCTAGGGACAATAAGTATGCTCAAGCACAACCAAAACCACTATCCTACAAATTTATGCAAAACTAAACCGAAATCACCAACCATACCGATTGCACCAAGACGAAAACCAACGATTGTTTGTTCTCTCCGAAAGCTCCACAAGCACACCGCAAACAGAATCTAACGGGGCACTGAGGCCGGCGTGAAATCTAGCCACAAAGAAAGGAGCCCTTGATTACTACCGGAAGAGAGACAAAAACAGCCAAAATAGAACAAAAAGAGCTGTAGGCTAGGCATGTGTGCAGCAAACATACTAACCTTGAAACATAGATAGAACGGTGGTGATTATGCGTGCATGCAAGAGGTGAGAGAGTGCACAAAACAAGGGTCGTGGTGAATTGAGCCTCCTCGTCCTCGTCCTCCTCCAGCCACAAGAACGCCAAAAAACAAAGACGTTGTGGTCTCTCGCTCTTCTGGCACTACCTCCAGAGCTATCCTATATCGTGCTCGAGCTTTTTGACAAAATCATTCATGCACTAAACCCTAGAGACGCAACGATGAAGCCAAGAGAGAGATCAATCATGTATTGCACTACGTTGGAAGTGACGATACAGAGGAAAGCTCAAGTGCTGATAGTGCTGGACGAATGCACGAGGGTGATTAGGGCTACAGGAACGTAGCACAACATACCCGGCCATACCCGATCCTCTCCATATCCGTACAAACGTGTTCCATACTCGTATCAACTCATACCATACCCTCATTAGCTCGTACCTGTACATGTTCATGCTCATACCTCGTACTGCTCATATTTGGAGAGACTTGCATACCCGGAGACCAATAAGCTTATTGATGGATGTCATCCAATTTTTAATGATTCGATGGCACACTTGACTATGATTTTTTGTTCTTTGTGCTGACGTTTGTAGAAGAGTAGTGGATGAAGGACGAGTGCGAGAGACTCATACCGTTAGAAGGTGCAAACATTCATCCAATCTAGTTAGAAGAATCCACCACATTCATCCTCTCGGGGACTGCCTCCGTTGATGTTGGACTATTTTTTATATTCACATAAGATGAGGTTTCACTAGTTACAAATGTGGCCTATTCACAATTTCTGTACATTTATCACGGTCTATGTACATTTGTACAATATGTGGGTTGCATTGTTACTAGTATTTTAGACTTTAACAGGACGTGTGGGCCCTAGAGAGTCTCCTACAAAAACAATAAAGTCCAAAGGGATTACGAATATATTTTTATTGTAACCATATGTTTTAATAGGGTTTTTAAATGGAAGCTATCACATACTTGAAATACTTGAAGAATATTCTAAATATATTCTAAATAGTGTGGGACCTCAAGAATTATCTGCAAAAATAATATTATAAATCTACATTAAAGAACTTGTTTGTGTGACTTGTAGATGGGGATTAAATGAAAACTTCTAATTTTAGTTTTATTATACATTTTATATTCGAATAAAATGAACCACATTGCAATGCAACTACCATTAAAAGATTAATTGTCGTCAAACTATACAATTTCATAGTGAAGCTATAGGAATGTCATTAGGATTATTTTAAGAAGAATTAGGGGTTGTAGGAATGGATGGAAATTTTGATGATGGAAAATAAATAAATGAAAAAATACAAAAATAAAACTATTTTGAAAAAAATTAAAAAATAAGTAAATCAATGTAGTAAAAATTATATCAATAACTAGATTTGGAGAAATATAATTATCAAAATGTTAGGTCACGTTTAGAAAAAACAACATAATAGAATTTTGGATGAAACATTATTTGAATGACATTAGTATTTTTGTGACATAAAAGCAAAGTCTTGCCTAGAATGAACTACCTCTCTTCTATTCAATAGTCTAAGATCAGTTTTGAATACATCTATTTTTAATAATTTGAAAATTCAAAGTTTATTCATATATAAGATGTCCTAAAAATGCATAAGTAGAGAATCTAAAATACACTTTTGACTTCCGACAAGGTAAAAAAAAAGTAGGCAATTCAATAATGAAAACAACTTTCAGTTAACTTACATTGACATTGAAGTATAATTACCTTGTAAATAATACCTTTTTGAAACCCACTCCTACATATTCTTGCCTAAAGTAAATTGTGATAGAATGGCTTATTCTGTTAGTTTTAGGTTAACTTAATTGCACTATGAAAATTTTGATGAAATTGACCATCAATACCTTAGATTAGGTGGTTTGTTTGTTTGTTCGTTCTGTTTTCTTTTGTTTTGTTTGACACGCGATGATCTTCCAGATTATGCGCTTTTTGCCCGTGCTCTTGATATCGTTGGAAAGCTCTTGAGAAGGAGGGGTGCATGGGCTTTGTTTCGTAACATTTGGACCTACGATGTGGAATTTATTGACTTTCAAAGTTTTAATTGGATTAAAAAATTAAAAAAACTAACTTTTACTTTCATTTTGGATCAATGAGGTGAAAGATATTGAATTTTTGAGGAAATTTCTTGAATTAAAAAATAAAAAATAATTGAATAAATTTTTATTGAAAAACTATTTTTACTTTTTTAGAGATAATTATTATTCTTAGAACAAATTTTCTAAAAATAGATTAGGTTGTTTGTTTGTTTGTTTGTTTGTTTATTTGTTTTGTTTTGTTTTTTGTCGTGCAATGATCTTCCGGATTATGCTCTTTTTGGCCGCGATCTTGATATTGTTGGAAAACTATTGAAAAGGAGGGATGCATGGACTTTGTTTCGTAGCATTTGGACGTACAATGTAGAAGTTATTGATTTTCAAAGTTTTAATTGAATTCAAAAACTGAAAAAATAACTTTTACTTTCATTTTGGACCAATGAGGTGAAAGATATTGAATTTTTTAGGAAACTTTTTTTAGTTAAAAACTAAAAAACAATTGAATAAATTTTTAATGAAAAATTATTTTTACTTTTATAGAAATAATTAACTTCATCCTATTGATCCAAATTGAAAGTAAAAATATTTTTCTAATTTTTTATTCAAAAATAACTTTGAAATTCAATAACTTCTACATTAAAAAGTCCAAACACCACCAAACAAAGCTCATGAAAACCTCCTTTTCAAGAACTTTCCAATGGCACTAAGAACATAGCTAGGAACATGTGGTCAACAAGATCATCACACAACAAACAAAATAAACAAACAACTTATCTTAAGGTATTGATTTTTTATGAATCCCAGGGAGGACACTTCTTGTGTATTTGGGAAACCCATGTGTGGCGGTGGGGTATTTTTAGGGGGGCTATCAATTACTTGTAATCATTACTTGGCAACATTAAAAGAGCCCCTATTTTACTATAAAACGAAAAAATCAGCCATATTATCATCCCTATCTTATTTTTAAAACACTTTGCCTTTTTAATGTCCCCTATTTTATATATAAATTTTTTATAAATTTTACCCAAGATTATTTAAATATACTCTATCTTCCGCCGCACGTAGGTTATTAAAAAATGGGAAGTGTCCTCCCCTAGTTATGAATGAAATAATTCATAAAACTATTTTTATACTTATTTTGATTGTGGCATTGCCACAGGACCATTCTAGTGTAAAGTAATGATTGCCTTCATGGTGATGTTTTTTTTGCCAGTCAGGGAGGATTGACCCCTCTATTGCCCATGTGTAGTAAAAATGTAAAAATTGCCCCCTTTTTTGTGCCGCTCAAATTTTGTATTTCATCACAGTACTTGCGTAGTTTGGGGTCAGTGATTCCAAATATGAATTCAGAATTTGCAAATTATATCATATGAGTCAAATAAAAAATTCCAGGGTTTGTGCAGGGAAGCCGGCTCAATCCTCCCTGGCCTAAAGGCAAGAATGGTTTCACGGTCTTATTAGACTCTAGTATTACCAACCCAGATGAAGATGACTGTGGACAAACCCTTAGAAGGTAATTGAACTGAGGCATGAGCTCTGTCGGTATGGAATGGATTGCAACTATTTCACAACTTGTTATGTATGTATTGCTTCCCTATAACCGCTCTTTGACTCAAAAGCCTTCAATCCTCTCTAGGGAGGAGTGGAGGACGAGTCAATGCGGAGGCTCGATAGAGCAACTGCTCTCTGACATTCAGTGCGACATTCAAGTTTCCACCCTCATGCCGACCATTGACCTACATGCCCGACCTGATCTAGAAAAGAAATGACTCGACTGTCTAGACAACTTAGACACTGAGTGTGTTTTTCAAAAAAGGATCCCAATTCCCAAATTGCCACTTTTAATGCAATGGACATAGTTGAGATATAGAAACATTTTCCAAACTTACAACTGTACTGTATAGTACATGTTTGAAGAAGACACAAGTGTTCATTGTTCATGAAAAAAATTCAGTCACCCTTGCCCTCTCTCTTTCACCACACTACCTAAGCTGCCCCTGAACTTTTAAACCCAATAACTTTGGATCCAAGCATCTGATCGAAAAAAGAAAAAGTTGTATTTTCACAGAGCATGCATCTTTGGGAAGAATTTCACTTTCTCTCATTCCAAAGTGACTTCATGTGAACCTACCGAAGCCTTGAAAGGCTCCGAGGGAATTTGTTGTATTCTTGAGGCTGGGATTAATAAGGTTTGGATCAAAGGCATACATTCCTTAAGGAGTAGGTGATTCATCTCTGCAAGTGGTTCATTCTCAATGGCCTTTCCAATGACGTTATTTGTCATCTTTAGTACAACTTTCTTCATTTGCGAAGCCGCTCTATTGTGTGAAGACGTCCTAAGTGGGTGAGTGAGTTCGAAGACGTGTCTGTCAGTACCTGAAGACATTCCAAGTCAATTCCAATGAAGAATGAAGTCTTTGCTTGATTTTGCCAGTGCCTTCACTCCTTCAGAGATTTTCAAGGAGAGGTGATGACTCCATAGATGTCACATTTAACTACTTCTGGACTTTTGAATGAATTATGAACAATGCACTTTGAGATCTCCAGATGATTATCTCTCAATGTTTGTATAGATCTCTTGATGCATCTAGAGATCTCCAGATGATTATCTTTAGATGTTAATTCTAAACTTCTTGAAAGTTCAGAAGTAGTTAAATGTGGCATATATCATCTCATATACATTCTTTAGCTCTTCACCCACTTTCAACTCATGTGCAGTTACAATTGTCACTAATTATGCTAGTAGTTAGACACTTATAGTTTAATCAAAACCACAAAATTTTTGTAAACTATTCAAAAGACATATTGGCTGAAACTATCGCAATACAGGGTAAGTAAATTCCCCATTATACTCACAAAAAACATTGAAGAGTATAATAAAGTGACTCTAAAGATCAAACCCACAAGATTCTGTAAAGTATTTGGCCTTATTAAGTGATTAAGATGAGTCAGTCCAAAAAATCTCTAATCCGGTTCTAGATTTAGAACCGGAAACACCCAAACAACCCAAAGATGATAACCCGCTTTTCTGTGCAAACTGGTATTCTGACAATCCGGTCCGGAACGAATTCGGTCCCTCACTATTCCGGTTTCCCGGAACTAATCCGCTCCGTCAAACTGCGACAAATCCGTACCCTAATGGATTCCGCTCCTGGTTTCCTCACATAACCAATTCGTTCCGGATGGTCCGCACGTATCCTTTCCGTGATCTGATTTAGCTTTGCCTCTGTTTTACCCTCAGAGGGGTCGCCTCTTGATTTTGTGAGTGGTAGGCCCACTGCTCCTTCCGTGACTTATAGTGGCTGAAGATCCACTTTCCTATCCTCTAACCACCCACAATGAATTTATCAAAGTGAAATACTTGACTAATCGCCTACCATGGTAAACCAGAGCCTGTGGTAGAACAGAGGATTAACTTTCTACTCTTTGGCTCATAAATAGCTCTAAGAGATTGATTCAGTCGAGGGAGGAAAATTAGCGTTAACTAGAAAATTAGTGTCAGCACGAAATTCTGTTTGGAAGGAGGTTGGTATATTCCAATCTGCACTAAATTCCGAGATCGTGTCACTTTGGTACATTTGTGACACAAGCACTGTCTCGTGCTACTCAACAGCTTTGACAAACTCAACTCAGCATAGATGAATGAAAATTATATCGTGTTGGTAGACAACATGAATTCAACGTACAAAGTTCTCTGCAACACTTTAAATTTCGCGAAATTGTCTCTGAAATAGAACGAATGCAAACTGTATTTCAAATCAGAGTCTAAATTCCAACTCCGAACTCTCACCATCTAGCCATGGCGAGCACTCTTGTGAGTGTTTCCCAAAGTAGACGATTCATCAAAGGATGCATCCAACTCCAACGGAAGATGGTGTCAAGGCTCTGGTTTGCAAGACACTTGCGTACCTTTTAAAAACAATTAATAAGAAGTGTATCCTTCATGGTCCTTCAATTCTCCTAAGTATATATTTATGTTTAGTAAAATTGTGATTTTGATGAAAATTTTAATTTAATGGAAATATTGTTCTTTGCACAATGATTGTGATTGATTAACTTAGCATTGTAGAGCTTGTTTAATTGAGTTCACTTTTGAGTAGGGCTTTTCTTCTTCATTAATTTTTTTTAAAGTGCCAAAGTAGTGATATGAAATGTTTTAGTGGTGCTCCAAATTTCAAAATTCATGGACATATTGGATAGGAAATTTCACATTTATATACATCACATGTGTAAGATTATGTTTTCATTTACGATATATGGCGATTTCATCTAAGATTATTTTTATAGTTTGAAGTTCTTTAGTGATGAACCTTATAGTTTTTTTTCCATTTTTTTAGCAAGATTATTTTTTTTAATGCAATTTGGCACTAGAAAGCCAAAAAAAAAAGCCTTACTCTAATGTAACCATGCTTTCATTAGAAGGGATTGGAGGCCTCTACAAGAATATAGATTCTTGCAGTCTGGGAATGTTGAAACTATCGCAGGAATCCCAAAATGTAGGATTCTTGCACGATTTTGGGAACATCCCTTGAAACGGCCCTATAGAAGCCTCTAATCCCTCCTAATGGTAGTGACATTAGTTTTTAGCTTACCTAAGGGAGAAACACCCATTTCCGTCCCTATACCTATTCTTGGTCACTAGAGTGTCACTAAATCTGTCCATAAACATTCATTAACCCCTAAGCGCTCAAGCGACCATTTTCTGGTCGCTGCCTAACTTCGGGCAAAATTTTCGAGCAAAAAAAAACTTTTTTCAAAATTTTTTTTTTTTCAGTTTTGAAAAAATTGGGTTTTCTTTCAACATTGATATTCAAAACTAAGATCAGTACGGTCAAACAAAAGTTATAGCAAAAAAAAGGAGAAATAGTACAAAGTGTCTAAAATTGCTTAGTGTTGAAAAACTTACTATTTGGGGGAATTACTGATGCTCTCATTAGTAAATACTTTTTATTTTTTTACAAGTCAATAAAAACCATAATTTTGACCAATCAAAAAAAATTTCAAATCATAAAAATAGAAATTGTATTTTTGGTGAATTTTTGAAGTTATATCTTCAAAATTCATTTGAAGAGAATCTATAAATATTTTTAAAATTTTGATCATATGTATACTTTCTACTTTTTGTGCTTTACATTATCTTCTTTGATGCTAACTTCAGAAAAGTTGTAATTCTTATATTTTATAGCACATTTGTGTTTTGTCCTAACCCCTTGGGCTTTTAGGGGTTAAAGTCTCTGACAAATGTTTAAATCTAATTTGCTGACGCAGTTGTAAGACACATGTATAGTTTTCATTCACTAACAGTTGATTTCAGCAGGTGTTCAGTTAAAGGTACACCTATAGCACGGTTTCAGCAATCTAGGGAGCCAACACTTTGGAAATTTACAGAAATTACATATTGATTCCAAAAAATTTAAATTTTTTTTGAATATTCATGATTTTCACTCGCTAATACTAGAAAAATATCAATTTTAGAAAAACATTCCTCCAACTATGCTGAATTTCTTAAATGGACGGTTTTGGGTGTTTTGCCCTTAATTGATCAACTTAGCATTTTAGAGCTTGTCTAATTGAGTATCCCTCTAAAGTAACCACATTTTATAGTGACATTATTTTTTAGCATAACTACAATTATTGTAAGTAGAATTTTAGAATTAATTTATTTTTTAATAGCAAGTCAAGATGTATTCATTGTGTAGGATTTTGGCTTGATATGATTAGATAGGTGTCACCACGATACCTTTTACTATTCTATACATTAGTTATTTGCACTATTTAACAATGAGAGGTTACATGTCTCGTAAATTTTCTCAACAATAGAAATAGTGGGAATAAAAACCGTACCAAAAATAAAAGATAAGATAAACACATGTGTGACAAATATTTATCTATTTTATAATATAACAAGGTATGATAGATGTTATTACAAATATTGGCTACAAATTTTTTTGGAGTTGTTTATTATTATTTCCTTGAAAACCTTATTTTCTAAAAATTGGTAATTGTTTTTAGAATAATTACTTGCTCTCCCTACCTTTAGGTGCATGCATAATATTATTTAGTCAACTCTTATTATTTTTTCTCCCCTTGAATCTCATGGAGTAAGATATAATCTTCCCTAAGATATATATGAGATTATTTTCATTCTATTAAACATTGAATGGTTGAATTGTAAGAGACTTGGCCAATGCTATTAGGCGGCCCTTATTTCTATATTTCAGGGAATGTAAAAAAAGATCTAAAATATTGGTTATGCATATTGGTTAGGTAGAACAACCCATTAAGGTCAAAATGAGACTTATAATGGGCACTTAGGAAATGACCTTATTATGGCATTTTTTTCAATAAATGACAGTTGGGCCACAATCAATGTATTAATTAAGTGATGATAATGGAGAGATTGGTGACCATAATAGGTACTTCCATCTTCTCAATGCAAATTCATTGTAGGAAGTGACTTTCTTAGGTTTTCATATTACAAAATATTGTGATTGCTACAGGTGAGTAAGATGACTATTATGGGTACACTTTTTGTGAGTTTTGGAAGTAGTCTAGAGAATGTTGTGGGCCATGATGGGTGGTACACTTCAAAAATTCATAACAAATTCATCCATTGGCAAAATAAATATAATTTCTATTGCTTTTGATATTTTTCACACTTGTCTTTATTTGGAAAAAAAATTCAAAAATTCCAACAATGTCATGAGGGCAACCTCCTAATTCTAACCACAATGATTTATTTTACCTTAAAATGGTGTAAGGTAGAACAACCAAATGCCCCGTCAATCACCTAATTCCAACATCTACTAGACCCTCCCATTTGCATTAGCCACAAACCCATTACCACAATCTTAGCAACCCTTTAGCAACATCCTAGTGTGCTTGGAGGCAATGAATGGGGATTACTTGCATTTAGTTACAAGTCAGCCGGTTGAAATCCAAAATTTCTGAATGAAGTTCAAAATTTTAGGAAAAAAACGATCATTTTAAAGGGAAAAAAAAGAATATTCTTTATTTTCTTAAGGCCTAGCCGAGAATATTCTCCAAGCAACTAGTTGGTGCAAGAAAATGTAGGATTTTAGCCGGTTAAGCTAAAATTTCTTCCCGGACTATACTTGGAGGACACATCAACATGTGGTTTAGCCAATTATGGGTCTTCCCACGCTTCACTACTTCAACCCCAACCAACTTTGAAAAATCACAGAGAAATCATCTCTTGTCTAAATGTCTTGATTCTACTCCCACTTGCAAATTCACAGCTTCTCTCAAACTTCTCAATTCTCGAATTCAAATCCATGAACTGACAAATAGCCACTCCAAGGTACCTAGATAGCAAATCAGCTTGCTAATCGCCATGTTCTCCTTCCCTGCGAACCTGAAATTCAGATGAAATGCGAAACTAACTGCAGGCTAATGGCGTCCTTCATTGAGGCCCCCAATCGATCAATGCAGCGTGGGATTCCATTCCCTCGATCAGTTGTCTAAGAGGTGTTGTTTGAGGTCCAAGGACAGCTGCCTGATGTCGATTTTGTGGACATCGTGATGCGGCTCCAGAACCTGAGAAAACAGGAGGCGCTTGCGTCGGCGCTCCAGTCCTTGCCCATACACCACCAGGTAGAATCCAGCCACGGTCAGCAGGCCCCCCAACACTCTGCAAATCAAAGTGAAATCCAACCAAACGATTACCAAAAGTTCGGGGGACGCCCAGTTGCTTGGCAACACAGACAGACAACAACTGAAGAGACAAGGGTTAATGTGGGTACACCCTAAAGCACCACAAATTGGGACTGTGCCTAGTCACTAATACTAGGCTGTTCAGATTTTCATCAATTGTCTTGTTGGCAAGTGAAAGCATGTTCTTATGCACCAAAGAAGGTGGCATTTGGATACAACATGCAAAAGATATTAAGGATCAAATTTTGTTTTTGAAAGCGCCATCTACAGTCTTTGTACATAATTGATTTTGGAAATGTACACAAATTGTAGATGGCGCTTTAAGGTCAGCTGCACCTTGGGGGGTACCCACTTTACTTAGAAGTCCAAAGTCCAAGATAGAATCCATCACTATGACAAATCAAAATCCTTGATTAAGTCATTTTTGTAAAAACAAAAGTGTCACTTATCATTTTGGGATTGGTACAAGGTGACACATACCTCTCAAAATGTGACCCTCACATATGGTGTTGTGTGTCCTAGGGTCTATTAAGGTACGTGGATACATTCAAAAGCGTCACAAATTGGTACTGTGCTTAGTTGCTATTATTAGATTGTTCACATTTTCATGTTGTCTTATTGGCAAGTGAAAGCACGTTCCAATGCACCAAAGAAGGAAACATTTAGATACAATATGCAAAAGTTACTAAAGGTCAATTGAAAGGGCCATGTATAGTCTGTGTACATAACTGATTTTGGAAATGTACACAGACTGTAGATGGCGCTTTAAGGTCACCTACACTTTTGGATGTACCTACCTTAGTTGCTGAACTAGTGATCATAGAAATCATCCTTCTTGGCATTGTGTGAACAATAGGTTTACACAAACCAAAAGCACTCATTAGAAGTATAGTCAGACTATTGTACAAGTCCTCCCCTTTTCATGCAAAATTTTGAGGATGAGTACTTGCACTTGTGTTCTACCCAAAAGGGTTTTCTATCAAGAATATGGCCGTGGCATTGTTTATGGGTTCATTTTGGCCAGAGAATGCATTCAGACTGATCTTACAAGAAAAATAAGAGAAACAGGCTGTGAAACAGAAGTCTTACATTCCCATGTAAAGTGTGTCGTTGAGCAGAAGGACGGACAATATGGCCACCATGAGCATTTGCAGAGGGACATACAATGAAACAATGAAGGGACCTCCCTTCTGCACGCACCATGATTGCAGCAGCAAATTCAGGGTAGAGGCGATTAATGCCTGCACACATGCTTGCATCGTCAATTTCGATAATGAAATTGGAGGGACTCGCGAGCCCAAAATTGTGACAAGCATCTGCAACAAAGCCCTAAAAACTAGGATAGGTAGAGAATTATGATTCAAGTAGTGCAAAAAGATAAGGAACACTTCCATCTTTAAAAAACTTGATGTAAACAAGCATCCAAAACCCTAAACAAATACGACCATTCAATCAATTGTAGTCTAATCTAATTCATTTCTATCCTACCAGTGTGGCAAGTTGAATGGTTGGTAGTCAAACAAAAACTCACCGCGTACAAGACACCGATGATTTGCGCTGCAGAAGTGAGGATGAAATTTGCAAAGTGGAGCTTGCCTTCACTAATAACTCCAAGAACACCCACTTGAATGAAACCGAAGAAGTATGTACCGGCTGTCATACTAAGAAGAGCTGGATACATTTTCATCACTGGAGCCTGTCAATCAGAAGCAGAAAAACTCATCACTGAGCTGACGATCCCTATTATGGTAGCTGCACCGATTTACCCTTTCAGTGTGGCATATGCCGCAAATTAATCGAAAGTCACAATATTTTTTAGTTGATGCGTTTTGAAATATTAATAGACAGTATTGTACTCATCTTCATAAATTAACCTTTTTTTTAAGCTTCTCTCGTGACACTAATATTTTAACAGATATTCCATTAAAGTGGTGGTATTCCTAAGTCATTTTTCCATTCATTTTAGGACAGGTATAGATTTCAGACCTCAGGGTCTTGAAATGTAAGAGGGGTATACATTTTAGCCCGCACGGTCTAAGCCTAAAAAGTCCAAGTTTAGTGATTTCTAAAGACGCTTACAGTACCGTATGTTGTGTCACTAGCTAGCGACCTCTTTTCATATGCCCCAAGCCCCCAAAACATATACTTTGAAATTTTGTTTGTTATTTGAAAAATATAGAAACATCAAAGTCTCTAATTTCTTCGAAAAAAATACCCAATTGGTCAACTATAAAGGGAAGGTATTGCACCTGGTAAGTGAGATACACCGCCCAGGAGACGCAGTTCATGATGAGGAAGAATACGCCCAAATGATACTCATTCACACTCATCTGCGCGAGGTTTTGTGGAAGGAAGGCGCCTAGATGGGCCAAGGGTTGTGTGTATTCGGCGCCTGGGATGTCTAGACCTCCACCGAAAAGAGCCATGCCCTTGTACACCGACATGATTACAGCTCCAGTGATGCAAACTGCGGTGCCCACCAACTTGGCTATGCCCTCACGCCGTCGCAACTGCACCTCTTCTAATCTACAAAACCAGGGGTCACTGGTTTTCATTATTTCCTGGAAGCTGGGGCCAATGATTGAATTTCCATCTACGGAGTTTTTGAAGTTCTATTCCATACTTAGTCGTGAATGTTGAGTGATGAACTGAGTATTGAGTAGTGTGCCTGCAGTAGGATACACCAGGAATGGAATTTGGATACAAAAGAATGTCTGTCCAATTTTCACTCCGGATTTCTCAAGCCTGCGGTTGAGACTGCGAGAAAGAACTTCGATTGATGCAAAGGGCTTACATTAAGAATCTAGAAAGTTCGTAAATCATTCAAGGTCTCGCTGACCATAGCTGCAGTCAGTTAAGAAGCGGATGGAGATCTAAACTTATGCATTTTTTGTAGAATGGGAACAACTTGAAGAAATTCTGGCACTCACTGTGTTTAAGATAACTTTTCCACTAGTCAGACAATGTGGTTTTGGAGACGTTGCTTTGAAAATACTAATTCTTAACATCAATTTGATCCAAAATGGAACTTCAAGTTGGATTAAAATAACTATCCAACATGACTTTCCTTCAAACAAAACAAGTAAGATTGACCATTTGTTTTTATATGCTCTATGTCTCTGTTATCGCTGCCACTTGTGTTAACTAGTGCGGCCCAGGTTTTTCAGAAGCCCCCTGGAGGAGAGCAAGGGCAACATAAGAGTTACTTGATACCACTTCAGAATATAGACTTGATACTACCCTGGAACTACTAGGGTTCAAGTGATTGCTAAAATTTCATAGATGGGAACTCAAGGGAGTGACGTACCCAAGTGCGGCGGCAAGCAGGAATGTGCACACGGGAATCATGTTCTGCGATACTGCAGCCATCAGTGGAGATGTAAGTTGCAGACCTGCGAGAAACAATTGTTGACTTCCCACTACTCTGCAAGAAAGCACATGATCAGAATTTATTAAAACATCAAAAAATTTGCAACTGAGAATTCCTATCTAGCCTCTAGTAGTCAGTGTCTTAATTGTGCGGATGTCAATCACTCCCCTGCAGCACGGCAAAATAGACTTCCGAGATAAGTCGACATCCTTCCAAGTTCTAGCTAGTCTTTTGTGAACCCAGTACTCCCTGGATAGATCCATATTATTTAGAATTGGATTTACAGATGAACCCCATGTACAATGGGACTTTAGAGCACCACTGTCCCAAACCAACAATTTAATTTTCATGACAGAGGTCCTGGCTTCAATTCTAGACACCCAGTTGCGTGGAAAATCAATCATTCCTCACTCCTCAGATGGCAAACATCGACTTGCATCACCGACAGAGCCTCAGGAAACTAGCGTACATACCCTGTCAACGCAAGAATGTTCAAGCCACCAAAGATTCTGAGCGTCATCGGCGGCCTCTTTTCTCTGCAAATTACAGACACCGTGGACAAGACGAATCAGTAGACGGACTTCCGAATCTGATTCTCCATGGCCTAGAAGAATGCGCAAGTACTTGAAGGCCATAGCCATAGGGGTCCGATCCAGTGTGCGTGAGCTACCTTTCGTAGTAGTAAGCCACAGGGCCTAAGATGGCGAACGCAATCATATTCCTGTACATGGACAACAAGAACTGGTTGAGTCCCGCATCGAGCGCCACGCGCGAGAACATCTGCAGACCCGCGTACCCCAGCTGCACCACCACGAGCGCTCCGTGCACCACTCGGATGCTGTGTGTCTTGGGCTGCACTAGGTTTGCAGGGATGAATCGGGAACCCTCCTTGCGTAATGAGGAGGCGATTGCAGACACCTCCTCTTCCGCATCTAGTGGACCTGTCGTTGAGCTCTCCATCCTGAAAATTAATCCGAACTGCAAGCCGAACTACAACCCCTTCAACTCGACCACTCAGCTAGGGTGGAGATTATCCTTGTTTTCGATCCTTACGAGAATATCAGAAAGTGCTCGGATAATTTAAATTGCACTAGCGAAGAATGGGAAGAATTAATCAGAGAAAGACGGCCTACAGGGAAAACTGATGACACAAATTCTCGGAGTTGAGGACGCTAGTACTCTCAACCGAGCCGGGTATGGCAATATTCCGGGAACCTGAGATAATCTCCCTGCATGTGCTGCAAACTGAAGTTGCTTTGATCTGAGATATGTTGTACTGTAAGCCGGGAATGGAAATATTCCGTGAAGCACAGATGATCGATCTCTCCACGCAACTCTGCTATCTAGACAATCATGTTTTGAATTCGACTCTCGTTCAATTCAATTCTGCAAGTTAACCGCAATTGCAAGTCTGGTTCCGAATGGTGCAAATGAGCTGCGATGTTCGACACTATCAATACTGAGAAGCCGTGAACAAGCCATTACGCGATCGAGATGCTCGACTGACCAGGGGTTGCAACACTTGTAACTATGGCCACTTGATGGCTAGATTAGCTAACGATCTTATTTGCAATTGCAACGATTACTTGGAACTTGAATCCTAACAAGGCTTGTTGAAAGAGCTTGCCAATACACAATATTGTTTAGCATTGAGGCAGGGTCCCCTCGCATCCTTGAAAGGGGATACCGTACCTCCGGCGAACAAAATCGTCTGATTGATGGCTCCTCAGCCAATCCTTGAACCAATCCGTCAGTTAACTGAAAGTCCCTCCCAGGTATCTAGCCCACAAAGCATACTACCTTCCCAGAATAGGGAGGGCCATTGGCTGGCCTGGTGACACCTGTACAGTCACTACAGTGTACAATGCTATGTAGTAACTTCATGAAACTTCCAAACACCGGGATTGCCGGTGGTGTTTCCGATTTAAGGTAGAACCACCTATTCTCGATCAAGGACCATTCCCAACCTATAGGATGTCCAAGGTTAGAAGAGATTTATAATTAAAGCTTGAAATGTACTTTTCTCCATTTTTAAGGTTGGAACTAAGGTAGAACCACTTATACTCGATCACTTAAGCAATTTTGGAATAGATCATGAGGAATATGAGGCTATGCAAATTTTTCCCATTTAACAAGATAGGAAACATGGGGATTGCAAATTTTTCATAATTTTATCCCCAAATTGTAATTACTATGATTTTTGGAAGCCAAAAAGTGCTTTGAACCAATAGCCAATGTCTAGACTCTTTCAATTTAGATCATAGTTGAGACTATTTTCCCAATTGGTACTTTCTACACTCTTTATGACATTTTGGGACATGTGTCATGACCTTATTAGTTTAAACCTTGAAAATGGGGGAAAAGCACATTCCAAACTTTGATTGTAAATTTCTTCTAGCCTTGATTGGAAATAGCCACATTCTACAAGTTGAATATGGATCTTTGGTTAGGAATAGGTGGTTCTACCTTAATAAGGTCATGACACATGTCCGAAAGTGTCATAAAGTGTGTAGGAAGTATGGATTGGAAAAGTAGTCTTGGCTGTGATCCGAATTAGAAGACTCTAGACATTAGATGTGGGTTCAAAGCACTATGTGGCTTCTAAAAATCATAGTAATTTCAATTTTAGGAATAAAAGTATGAAAAATTTGCAATCCCCATTTTTCTTATCTTACTACATGGGGAAAATTTGCATAGCCTCATATTCCTCATGATCTATTCCAGAATTGCTTAAGTGATCATGTATAGGTGGTTCTACCTTAAGTCATTGGTTTTCTACTTTGATAAGGTAGTAGGGCTCAGTAATCATCCATCCAAAGGCTGAAATTGAATTTTGGAGAGGTAAAACATCTTGAAATATTTTTCAGTATATTTTCCTTGAAAGACAAGTGGGAATTGACATTTAACCCAAGTCATTTCATATTTTTTGGAGCTTTGTGAGTTTGTAGAATTATTTATGAGATTTTGAAGTTGAAAAGGCATTGGGCTCTAAAATGGTACTCTAACTAAAATGTACATTGTTAGTACATTGCTAAAGGCCATGAAAAAGAAAAATGTACAAATATTGAACATTTAAGGTATGACACCATTTTAGAACCCGTTCCATTTAAGAGCCTTCTACCTTAGTAGAGTTCATTGTAAAGTGTAAAGTAACCTAGTGTGTGGACTGTAGAATGTAGGACTAGGGACTAGAGTTTAGAGATTGGGAAAAATACAATCTGATAAAATTCCTTAAAGTCCTGAAATTAAGGTTCAATGCAATTTGGTGTCATGATTCTTTTATAATTTTCTTAATTAAATCTTCCTTTCATACCTATTTCTTAAAGAAAGACGAACTTTATGATTAATTAGACAACTAGTCCTTCAATAGTATTGACATCAATCCTTAAGGCATTTCTAATGCACTTCAAAAAAAGGTCTTGATACAATGTGACTTCTTATTCAATTAATGTGTTTCAATTCCAACTTAGAGCTATTAATTAAGACTTAGTATTTTAGTTTGTCTTTTTTTTCATACCTACTTCTAATTAAGAAATTTAAAGAGTGAACATTAATTTTTTCAATAAATTTTTTAGTAGATTTTAAAGTCTAAATTCAATTCTTTAATATCAAAAATTCAAAAATTCAAAATCAATAGTATACAAAAAATTTAGTTAAAAGGATTCAAACTCTTGTGATTTTAAAGTCTAAATTCAATTCAAATCTATGGAGTATAATTCTGTATAATCTTAATTTTTTAATTTAAAAAAAATCATTCATGTACTAGTCTAGTGCAAGAAACTACAATAATATGGAACTTAGATATGCAAAAAGTAAACAAATTTTCAAACTTTTTGCCCTTAGCAATTAAGCAATAGGTACAAAATTAGAAAGTTTTGACTTTTGAGTGGATTTTTGATGAAGAAAAGGCCTTGAAACTTCAAAAGAGTCTTGGTGAATTAGCCTCCTTGCTTGGCCACTCCAAGTCATTTTAGAGGTGCAAGTAATGAAAAAAGCCCCCTATTTTGTGCTTAATTAATTTACCTAATACACCCTCTCATAATCAAGTTGGAGTCTCTAATTGCAAATATGAATTAAAAATTTGTAAATTTGATTGTAGGTGGAAAATAAAAAATTTCAACATTCTACTAAGTGGTTGAGGCATCAAGTGAGGGAATTTGGAGGTCAGTTTACTCCAACCTTCAAGAGTTTAGACACCTTAATGAAAAATGATTTGCATAGTGAACATTGATACCAAGTAAGAAAATATGGCATTAACTTCAATTCTACTAAATTGAAAATATTCCATGTACCATTTTGACATTTAATTAGTTTGTTGTGCTAATGTATATGGGTGATTGCAAGAAACACTTCACATTTTTGTCTCAAAAACGTAGTTTTGGGTCATAGGACTAGCAATAGTGCACGATATTATCAGCACAATGCATCAGCATTGCGCTTGCAAATCTTAACCATTGGATCAAGGTGCCTTTAGATTTAGACTATTAGTTAGTACTATGCAAAACTATAGATTACTACAAAGTATTGCAAAGGCCACTAGTAGGAAAAAATAGTAGAAAAAGGGTGTGTAGACATTTTCATTTTTAGTAATTCAAAAATAATTCAAAAAATAATTTTAATATAATCCATTTTTTTAGACAAGATTGTACTCAGATTACACTAAAGAACTCTTTTAGGAAATTTTCCCCCTCTTTGTAGCCTCTGTGCAAAAGGTCATTTTGACCCCATGTGCAAAATAGACATGTTGCTATTTTCAGAAAAACTCATCATCAATCCTTGTAATGTTAGTAGACCTCCAACTTGTTCAATTTATAGCTTCAAATTTGAATTTTTGGATTTCTACTCCCATTACCCTCTACTTAATTCACTACTTTCCTAATTCATTTCATTTCATCCCTCTAGCCCACTACCCATTTTAATATAATTGCATCATAAAAATAAAATCAAAGTTTATTGTAGTTGTCTAAACTTAGTGCAAATGTACACTAAATAACCATAATGTGTAACTTGATTTTAGTGTGAGTTGTCATAGGACTATATAAATTGATCATTCAATCAATTTAAATATATAACTTACAATTATTGAGATAATCACACATTCACACCCAATTGCACCCCTTTTCTAAATCTGACCCTCATAGACTCTTGTCAAAAATGTATTGCATATAATCCATATATACATAAACTAAGGTCTAAAATTCTAGGATCATTTTTTGGTACACCTTTTTCCAACACTTTAAAAATTCACATAGTAAGTTCATTTATGATGTGTTTAATAAATACTTTATCAAGGGATGATAGCAAAAAATACTAGTCTTATTTTGTGTCACATGGTGTATGTTGCTTTGCTTCTTGGCCATAACTTTTGTGTTTCGGCTTTAAATGTCTCAAGATTTATAGGTAAGGTACTCATGACTATCATACATGTTTCCTACTTTGTTCATAATTTTCAAAAATAATTTACTATCCAAAAATAGACCCCAATTGAATGTCACACTTTGCAATTTTGGATTTTTTAATACTAAGGAGTAACTTTTTAAACGATTTTGAGATGAAATTCGGATGAGATCTTCTTTTAGTAGACTTCTAACTCTCCAAGAAAGGATTTTTAAAAATAGTTAATTTTATGAAGTGTGAAAGTCTATAGAGTGAGCTTCTTTCTATTTATATTTTGAAACATATAAAATATTATTTTGGTGATTTTTTTGATGAATGACCATCTCCATAGAATTGTTACAAATGTTCACTTTTTTATTTATTTACTTATTTTTACTATTTTTTCTTATAAAAACATGAACTTAGTATCAATGTATTTTCTTGAGGTTTGGGGTGAATGCAAGAAAGACTTGTACTATTTGGTGTCACACTTTGAGTGACGAAGTTGTCATGAGCTATAACTTTTGAAGCATTAACTCTTTGAACTTGAAATTTTTATTGGAGATGTCTGACTTGATAGTTATCAAAACCCTTATTTTTCAGAAATTTTCAAAAATCATTTTATATTTAAATTCTAATTTCTCTAATTTGTCACACTTTGCGGTTTAGGGGTTTTAGTACTGGGGAGTACTTTAAATTAATAATTTAGAGCTGATATTTCTAGGGTCTATTCCTACACTAAGTAGGCATGTTTCCACCAAAGGAAATTTAAAAAATCATTATTCTCTTTCCTCTACATGTGTGCTACTAGGCCTCCCTTGTGCACACATTTTTGAACAATCAAGATAGTTTTCGGATCATTATTTTGGTGAAATACCTTTACCATAAAGTCTTCCCAAATGGAAAATTTCTAGTTTTAAGAAAAATTACTTTCCCTATTTTTTACAAATTAAAATGTGAAACAATAGTGAAAGTCACAATTTTCACAAAATTCAGCACTTTTCTAGTTCTCCTACTTAGAGTATTTTTCTAAGCTTTTCCTTCCTAGGGTACCTTCTTTTTAAAGGTATATAAATTAAACATATTTTTCACTTTTTAATAAAATTGATTTACTATTTATATAGTACTTCCAAAGAAAAAAGTGAGTATTGTGCAAAACGCTATGCTTTCTAGCAGGTCTTTCTTGCAATGACCCTTTGGCACTTTTCAAGTTCTCATACTTAGAGAATTTTTCTATGCAATTCCTTCTGTGGGTACCATTGTCTAAAAGGTGTATAGTGTATACATGAGTCATATTTTTAAAATTTTAAAAAAAAGAATTTTCTAATTTTAAAGTACTTCAGAAAAATCATGAGTACTATTGCAAAATGCAATAAATAGTACAAGTATTTTTTGCAATCACCCAAGAAGGGAATCTCAAATGCTCTTCTTTATAGCTTCCAATTAAAATCCAACAGAGATATTAGGCAATTTAACCCTAAAGTGGGGTGAATGCAAGAAAGAAATGTACTATTTGGCGTCACACTTTGAGTGACAGAGTTGTCATGAGCTATAACTTTTGAAGCATTAATTCTTTGAACTTGAAATTTTTATTGAAAATGACTGACTTGATATTTATCAAAACGCTTATTTTTCAGAAATTTTCAAAAATCATTTTATATTTAAATTCTAATTTCTCTAATTTGTCACACTTTGCGGGTTAGGGGTTTTTAGTACTGGGGAGTACTTTAAATTAATAATTTAGAGCTGATATTTCTAGGGTCTATTCCTACACTAAGTAGGCATGTTTCCACCGAAGGAAATTTAAAAAATCATTATTCTCTTTCCTCTATATGTGTGCTAACAGGCCTCCCTTGCGCACACATTTTTGAACAATCAAGATAGTTTTCGGATCATTATTTTGGTGAAATACCTTTACCATAAAGTCTTCCCAAATTTCCAATTTTTAGTTTTAAGAAAAATTACTTTCCCTATTTTTTACAAATTAAAATGTGAAACAATAGTGAAAGTTACAATTTTCACGAAATTCAGCACTTTTCTAGTTCTCCTACTTAGAGAATTTTTCTATGCTTTTCCTTCCTAGGGTATCTTCTTCTTAAAGGTATATACATCAAACATATTTTTCACTTTTAAAAAAAATTGATTTACTATTTATACAGTACTCCCAAAGAAAAAAGTGAGTACTGTGCAAAACGCTACGCTTTGCCGTAGGTCTTTCTTGCAATGACCCAGTGCTCTAACGTCCATATTCTGGACGATGAACACAGGGCTTCAAGGCACTATTTCATCCAATTAACTTCTCATTTATCAAATGTAACACTTGAGTCTAGAAAAGACAACCTTCTTTAATGACCAAATTCATTTCATTCCTGTAAATGATATATTTGTACAAAGCTATAAGCGAAAATGACCAAAAATTCAAAAAAGGATTGAGACTCTTCATGGTTAATTGAAGGGACAATGCTCCATTGTTTAAGGTAGGTACACCCAAAAGTGCCACTTATTCATACTGAGCCTAGTTCCTGCTATTAATTAGTTCAAATTTTTATGTAGTCTTGTTGGCAAGTGAAAGCATGTTCCAACACACCAAAGAACGCAAGATTTAGATACCGTATGCAAAAGTTATTAACAGTCAAAGTCTGTTTCTGAAAGTGCCATCTACAGTCTGTAAACATGACTGATTTCGGAAATGTTTGTGCACTGTAGATGGCGCTTTTAGGAACAAGGCGCTTTTGGGTGTACCTACCTTATTAGGAATTGGGTTGCAATTTGTGTAGGTGCAGTTCATTACCTTACCTTTTTACTGTTAGCAACTGCAATCAATTGAACCCATCCTGCCTAAGCTTAGCTGCTGACTGGCGTAACTTAGCCTGTGGAAGGAGATAAGCATGCGGCACTTCCTAGGCCACCTCGTCAGTCCCCATGCACCCAAGACCGACCACCTGTTCCCTTGCACCATCTGTCCGCACCAGGCAGCGATTGAAGAATTCCAGACATCCACGTCACCCTCCACCTCCACCCAATATTTTCTCCTCACTTGGCAAATGAATGCCAATTAATCAGTTCAAATGACGCATGTGACTATTTCCCAAAGTCACACTATTTTATATATATCTGTGCCAATTGCACGTGCGGCCTGAAAATGTTTCTCCACTGATCGAACTGATAAGTATTTGGAAAGAAACTCGCAACACTTTGCCAGAGGTAACTTAACATTAATTCATGTGAGGAAACGACAGGGACGAGTCAACAACGCCCCTTGGCCTTCTCAGAAGCTGGAACAGGTCTTACTGTGGGAGGGCTTGCGTCGATCACGCGATGGTGGCCTGGGTCAACAAGAGCACTCTGCACTTATGGTCGATGACGAAGCAAAATTCACTGTCTCAAGTTGCAATACATTTTCAATCTGTTCTTTTCTAGTTAATTATTTTCTATTAATTCACAGAGGGTTGGTAGCGGTTCCGTACATTGCCTTAAACCCATGGTGTAGCGGAACCATTGCGAAAGGGCTGCAATTTAAACTAGTCTTGGGCATAGAACCACATAACATTCAGTAGCAGCCTGTCACACTGCCTCCCAGTGGATGAAATGGTGTGGAATATCCCACACCATTCCATTCCATCCAGCAGATGAAATGGTGTGGAATATTTCACACTATTCAGTAACTAAAGTTGTAAACTTCAAGAAATGTCAGATGAAATTAGGTGATGGGGACTTCACAAAGGGAAAGGCAGTCCTTCTATGGGCTACTGAATGTTATGGGCAATCGGAATATCTGTAGCTGTGCCTAAATTTTTTTTTTCAATATTAAAATCTCGATTGGTTGCACATAACGTTGCACGATATTGTACTAATTAAACCATTGCGAAACTATGAATGGAATTTTTGCGGTCATTGCTCAACCAACCTTGCAAGGACTGTAGCAAACTCAGCCTTCGATCTGTACTGGAGGTCTTCCTGCGTGGATGGACAGGGCAGTTTTGTTGACGTACGTTACTGGGATTGAGAGTGACTACTCGTTTATCTGTATATGTGATACATAAATTCGAAATCCAGATAGTATTGATGGATTTATTTGTGATACTAGAACACGCTTGAAGTTCACCCAGCCTGGTTTGGGCCAACCTGGACCTTCCGCCGATCGATCCGTCATCCTACCTCAGTGACGACTTGATTAGGTTGTCATCGAAAGCCAGTTACTGAAGTTCGCCTTGAAACTCACAAATGGCTGGTGGTCAGCGATCTGATTGCTACTAGATACTTAGTTTCATTTAATTCCAGCGGCAGATCAATTGCCCCTCGATTGTGTTCAACCTGCGATCTCTTTGTTTTCACAGAGCTAGATCGGGGGTGGGTTCAGTTGAATGTGTCCCTCAGTCAGTCGGTGCTTGGTTGGAATTGCCGCCGGAGACGTACTGGAGACAGTTTTCCATTAATTTTCAGTCAATTTAGTTAGATTCAAATCGAAGATCTTGGGAACAAAAATGTCATACATATATTTCCATGAAGGTCTAAATTCTAGATCAAGTTTGGATACATGTTTCAGAATTATGCCTATTCAATTCTGAAAAATGTCAAAAGTGTCAATCGACTTTACTAACTAGTAACCCTGGCTTGAAACTGAAGTTCGATGGAAAATCAGGAAATGGGAAAATGGCACGGAAAGAGAAGCACGAGGTGTCGAGACGATCGTAGTTGATCACTAGCTGGTGAAATTCATTCCCAAGTTCAATCCATCAACACATACCATGATTGTGTTCCAATACAATTATTCCAAGTAGAAGGTAATAAACTAATGAGGCCTGATCGAGAGTCGGACATCCTATTGGCACCAATGATAGATTTCAATGACATCATCCAACACTGAGTTCCCCACTTCCCCAAGGCAAGTGAATTGGGCCAGGACTCTCCCCAATCCTAACCCTCAGCAACCACTTTAATCAACAGCCACTAGTCGAATCTAACCAGCATTGGTGCGAAGTAATGCATGATTCCTAGCATTGCAAAAAAATTCGTGAGCTGGGAGCCTCCGGTTACACGTGCACAAAAGTTGCTAGCAATGCATGCCGAAGCACTGCTTGAGCATGTTCCTTTATAAGCATGGAACTGAACACTTCAACATCAGCGTACTAGTTGAATCTAACCAGCAATGTGCAAACTAAATCAATATCCCTAGCTAGGACCCTATCACAATTGCAAAATCTGTCCTGACTCCTGAGCTAGCTAGCAAGTTACACATGAGAACAAAAGTTGCTAGCTAGCTACACCGAAACAGTGCTTGAGCATGACCATACATTCTCCATCTGCATGGAATTGGCCAGGTATCAGCTAGTCTACTCACAAAATGCACTGTTCACGGTCAATCTAGTGAATGATCTAAAATTATACCGAAATATGAAATCAAATGGGAAGCCGAAACAATAGTCAACACCACTTTCGATCTCCACTGATCGATCACGCAGTCACTCAAGAGGACTCTGCATGGGCGTCCTTTGTTTCCGCTCATGCCCGTTCCTGTAATTCACCGGTCGGTTACGCGCTCGCACCACCAGCAAGCACTGAATCGAGCACACTTTGGCATTCCTCGCATTCTCTTCCCTGTACGGATACGACTTCGCATTCGCCACTTTCTGCCGGCACCCGTGGCAATACATCACATTCGACAGTGCCGTACTGGGCTTCCGTGTGGTGAGATGGTGCACTGTGCGATCGTTCGAACAGATCCCCAACACAGTAGTCGTGTCGAGGTAGGGGGCGATATCCTCCTTCCTCACGGAATTTTCGTAGCTCGTTCGGAAGAGCTGCAAACGGGGGTGTTCGAAGTGGGGACGACGGCCGTCGGGACGAAACTCATTCACGCACAGCCCCCCTTGCTTGCACGGAACGCAGAAGAAACGCTTGCATTCCTTGCCGGTCTTCTCCTTCTCCTTCCTTTTTCTGCGTGTGTTTGGGGATCCGGTAGTGTTTGGGGGTGCTGTGGAGGTTCCTGCGTCTTCCAACTCTCCTTCTTCGGTCCTGATGGGGTCGGGGTTGCAGTGCAGGCAGGCGGGACCGAGAGCGTCGTCGGAGTACCCGGCTAGGACTAATTGGACCCATGTGTCGTCGGGGTCCGGCGGTGCAGCCATCCAATCTTACCTTAGCTTCGATCAGTAGTCTTGGTAGCTGGCGGACGCCAATTAACATGCACGAACTCCACGAAGTATCGCAACGCGTACTCTGTCAACAAAAACGAGCACAGTAGCATGATCTTAAATTAGTGTACTGGAATCCTTGGCCTAGTCCGATGCATCTCGATCAACTGTAGCCTAGCTAGCTAGGTCTCCCTGGGGTAAAAAGTTCAGCGTTGGGGGTGGGGGTTTGGGTTTGGGTTGTTAATGAAATCTTTCGATCGATCCGCGATGGAATTAAGTCAACCACATATCAACACTACACAACATGAAAAGTGTACAATAGAATGATCGAAAGTACGTATAGTACTGGAATCCAAAACCTAGCTAGCTTGTCCAGCTAGTTCAACCTTAGCTTGGCTAGCTCTGTCACGGCTGATAACTTCGAATTCTTGTGAGGATCGTGCTGATTCCCTCGCAAGGAAACCTTTTTCCTCCTGCAACAGGAAAGACGGCATTAAATCAACCAAAGATCAACGTCCGCACCCCAGATGAACAGATCGAATTCTACTTTTTGCGACACGTACAGGTGCGTACACAAACTAATGCTACCTCATGACTCATGACAGGCAATTGAAACGTTACGTTAACACAGTTCAAGGCGCTAAAACAGCACCATCCAAACTGTAATCTGGCAAGAAAAGCAAATTGACGGTAACAATACATCGAAAAAGAACAAGACCACTGTGAATCCACTGGACTTACCGGCTCACTTAAGTTGTTCCTCACCAAGCTCGGCGTCGCACGTATATCGATCGATCTCTTCAAGCGCTGCATGCGCACATTGATCGTCCTCCGATCGTTCGAATGTAACAAGCTGTAAATCCCTACAAAATCAGTAAAAGTTTAGGGTTTGCAGAGGCAAACTTGTAAAAAGCTTCCCACCATGAATGATCTAGCTAGCTACCCCTGACGCGAGGATTGTTTCTAGCTCATGAACCGTACCCAAGCAACTGAATGCGGTGCTTCTATTCGTACACAACGCTGAATTCCAATTCGAACAACAAGGGAAGGTCCACTGGAATCCCGATTCAGCAACTCACTGTCTGCAAATGAAGGTGCCCCTGGCGACTCCAAGGGTGCGGGAGCACGTAGGCGTACCGACTTAGGGTGAATCGGCGTGAAGGTGCTAAGCAGCTGAGGTGCTTTTTTATTTTTTTATTTTTTGTTTTATTTTTTTAGTCCTGTCGTAGGAGTCAAACTGTCAAAGGTTCTTTAATGGCGACAGTGACAGTCATTTGCTCTGAGACGTAGAATCTTGATGTATTCTGGGAATTTTCATTGGGAATTTTCATTCTATACAGATAAATTGGTAGAATTCTAGACAGTGAATGGGATTATGACATATGTCTGAGCAAACCTTAAAAACTAAGATCGGTATAGATTTATAAATTGTACTGTGTGGCCTACTTGCAAAATTGACCCATGATCCATCTAGATTGTTGGCAAAAATTTAAGTCCTTGACATATAAGAGCTTAGGGATGATTTTGCATACAATGTCACTATTTTAAAATTTCACAATTCATATAGGTTGTTTCTAAAAAGAATGCAAAGAAAATATAGGATAAAGTATATTCAACTAAAAGCGCCACTATCTAGCTTTCCTTTTCATTCATCCAAACCTATATTGATTTGGCTAAATAGCGAAAGGGTTGGATTAGGGTCATTTAGAAAATTAGTGCACTATATAATTTTATCTTGAGAAAATTGGTACAATATACAAAAATATTTCAACCTACACTAAATAAGAACAATGTGACAGTGGTAAATTAATGTTATACACATTGTTAGGACAAATCACTCTAAAAGCTCTTAAGAAACAAACCAATGGAAGTTGAAGAGTTTAATGAAGAAACTAATTGGGTAGTTTAAAAAACATATTTGCTTCAAGGATGGTAATTTTAGGAAAGTCTAGTGGCATATTCACCTTATGTTTTGGGCTTTAAGAAGTTGTAGAATACTACAAAATTGTTATAAAAAATTATGGAAAGACTTGGCGGCTTGGTTTTTGTCTAGAAGACTAAAATTCTTCAGTAAGAATTTCATAGTTTGATCACCCTACCGTACTTATAGAAGCAAAAAAAGTTTCCAATCAATAATGGAATTGACACTCAAATGCTTATTTTTGACGATTTTTTGGATCTTTTGTGTGGCCTAACTAGCATTTCACTCAGATCTAATTGGGCAAGCGATGAATGGCAAGTGCCACATGGGATGAAGGGGGGCGTCCCTCGGCACCAGCGGTGCTATTCTGTGAGCTTGTGAGCATGAGCCTGTGAGCGTAGAGCAAGGATTCTGTGAGCACAGAGCTTAAAAATTTGAAGAAGTATTATAAAACTTAATTTTATTCATTAAAATTGATTCCATTTTAAAATTTGAATCAAAATTTTTTATTTCTAATAAATTTTAGTACCTATTTTTGTAGACCTATTACCGTGGATCTATTACCGTGATTATCTTAAAATTGGATGAAGATTCTAATTTTCAATCTTACTTAAAAGTATACATTACAAAAATGAAGAACTCAATTGATATGAAAAATGAATAAAGATGGAATTAAGTTAATATAGAGTATTGGTTGATCATTATCCTATCCCGGGTATGCAACTCCCATATTATAAGGCCTTGATTATAATCACTTTTAATGCATTTTAATCTATTCTCAAAGTATATAATTTGTTCTAATGTAGGAAATTCTTGTAGCCCTTTTAACAAGGAATCCAAAAATGTAATTATATATGTAAAATGAATATTTTTGAGGGCAATAATAGCATTAAATACCTAATTATATGAGTTTTTTTAATACATGTATCATAGGCCGAGCTACCCAACTTTTGGGGCTTTTTAATAAAAATTTAATTTTAATTGGAGAAAACTTTTTGTATGGATTTTTAAAAACTATGCATAGGTGTTTTAATTCTTTATATATATTGTGAATTTTTTTTCTAGAATGTATGTAATGCAACATTTTCTACATATAATTTTCTTTTAATTTGGCCTTCACCTAACTTTTTGGTCTTTTTAATTTCATATAATTTTAACAAAAGCCATCCTCTAAGCCATTTTAATGCCGATGACCCCTGTATATAATACAAGAGTTGCGTACCCGGGTATCCTATAGTAATGTAGATCTTTTTGAGGCTTAGGGAAAGGTACTACACTCAATAGGGTATTTAGTGTTGGATTACATTTAGTGTAATTACCACCCTACTTGACCCTACACTAAATGTCAATTTTAGGATGATTAGTGTAGTGCTAAACTTCAATGTGCCGCCTTCCTGTTGTCTCATAAGAAGATTTCTGGCCCTGAAGAAGACTGTTTTCAGGGGTGTTTTCAGGGGTGTTTTCAGAAACTATTCCCATTGCTGCAGAGCAGCCCCCTGCTGGTCTGGATTTTTGAATTTTGAAAAAAAAATTAATTAATTAATTTTGAAAAAATTTCAGAATGTTTAAGAAATAAAAGAAAATGATTTTTAAAAAAAATAAATTCAAGAAAATATTTTTAAAATATTAATTAATTAAATTAATTAATATTTTTTGACGTGGCAATCGCTCTACCACATCAGCACTGCGTTCCCAGAGTTCCCAATGCGTTCCCAACGTTTGGGAACTCACAATCTTGAAAATCCTCTTATGTCACTTTTTACCTTCTAACACTAAATGTAAACCTCTTCATATTTCAAATTTGCCATAGAGTACTTTTAGTGTTAGAAATTACATTTAGTGTTACTTACTTTAGTAGGGTAAATGATATTTAGTGTCATGGTTCGCAAATAGTGTTGCCAACACTAAATACCCTATTTAGTGTAGTGATTTTTATTGATGTATTATTATTATAATTATTTAGATTTTAGAAAGAAAATTTGTTGATAAAAATCTTTGCTACACTAAATTTTATTTTGGTTGATCATGTCTTGTAGCATTATAAGTCTTCTCAAGGTCAATAGGAAGGCATCAATTATTCCCTCTTCATTTTTAAGTCAATGGACTTGTTTAAATTTTAGAAAAAAAAATTTGTTTGTATGATTTCATTATATATGGAGAGAACTTAGTTGCACCAAATTTCATTTTGTTCATGAGTATCTTATAGTAGCATAGGTCTTCTCAAAAGCCAATGTAGGCACCTACAGTTTTGTCTTAATGTATCAATAATGGAATTTGTTAAGATTTAAAAAAAAATATTTGATTGATAGTGATTACTTTTGTAAAGAATGAACTTTGTTATACAAGATTATTGATTAGTTGACTCATTATCCTCTTGTTCATCCAATGAAGGGATTCATTTCTTCTTTCTTGATCCTATTGTTGTTTATTTATCATCTTGAAACAATACTTGTCAAGCTTTGCTAGATTTTTGTGAACACTCTCCTTGGTCTTGCTTCTTAGTACCCCTCGGTGCCGAGAAGAGTCCCACGGCTCCAATAAAATTATTATTGGAAAAAAAAAATTCTTTTTTTCTTTTTTTATGTCCGAGGGACTTCCCTTGGCGCCGAGGGGAGTCCCACAATTTCAAGGAGAAAAAATTATTTTTTTTAATTAGAGTTGTGGGACTCCCCTCACTGCTAAGGGGTACTAAGAAGCAAGAGTAAGGAGAGTGTTCACAAAAATCTAAATTTGTGAAATAACCTCATTTGATTTCAAAAAAATTATAATTAGTCACTAATTTTTTTTCTTCATAAAATCTAGTAAAGTACAATAAATGGTAAAACAAAGTTATTCAAAGGACCGCGGTAATAGGTCCATGATAATAGTTCCACAATAATAGGCACTAAAATTTACCAAAGTTAATCAAATTTGGCCAAAAATTTTAGATGGAATCTTCAAAAAATTGTGTAGGCTTGTAAGCTCACAAGCTCACAAGTTCACGTTCACAGGCTCACAAAATAGCAACCCTAGAAGAAATGGACGGAAATTTCCATCTACTTCACGAATCTCATGAAAGGTAAGGAATTTTTTACTCTTTAAACATTGAATCATAAAATCTCTACTTGCAAAAGTAAATGGAATGGAATCTGTAGAAGACTCCATAGGAATATGATCAAAGAAAGGTTTTGAGGTTTCATCTATAGAATGTGGCAAGTCAATAGTCGTAAAGCTCGATTTGTATCCAACGTCTTCTTCCCACATGTACTCCATGTCTTCATCAGAATCAAAACTTGATTCAAAATCAGATAAATAAAAGAAGACATCTTCCATCATTGTAGAAGAAGTAGAGAGATGACTTCTTGAAGATCCATGAAGAATGTCCTCAATTCCAAGTGTGTACTCCACATCGTCCTCAAAATCAGTAGGGCAATAAAAATCGTCTTTATTGAAGTCAATGTCTTCCTCCATGATGAATTCTTGAAATAGAATCCTCAACCTTGAAATCAAATGTATAATATCTTAGATTTATAGAATAGAATATCACAATAATCTTCCTAGAAGTGTTCAAACTTAAAGAGTATTTTCTCCTAAGCCCTAAATCTCTAAAAGAACAAGTGTAAGTGATGAAAGAACAAAGTCCTTACAAACATTTTGATTAAGAAATGCTAAATACCCTAAACCCAAAGAAGATTACTTAGAAGATCATAAGAAGCATTCTATAAGTGTTTACAAAAACACTCTCTCTAGAATCCTAAATCTTCAACCCAACAAGAAAGAAAGTTCAAAAGAAAAAGATTTTCCTACTATAATTTCATAACAAAATGCTCAATAATTACACAACATACTTAGCTATAGAAATCTTGACAAGTCCTTTAGAAGCATTGCTAGAAACCTTCTCTCTACAAACCCTAAAGCCTCCAAATGAACAAGTTCAAGTGTTGAAAGAGAAATGAAGAGTACATTAGGGTTTTGTGTCCTTTCCTCCTTCCTTTCTATAGTGGAAAAGGGAGAAGGTATAAATAGAGAAGTTCATTATTAGGAAGCTTTCTTAAATTCATTTATAAAAATCAATAAACACTTATATATCATGAAGTGAATACTTATTCCATTCACTTATTTGGATTGAAAATATAACATCCACATGTGTGGAAGATGCATAGGTAATTGAAAAAAAACATTTGTAGATTACATATTTATTTTAAAATATTATTTAGGTAATTTGTTTATTTTCTTCCAATTTACATAGACATTACTGTTGAAGGGCCTTTTGTAATCGTAAAGAAAATACTTTAAATGGTCGCCCTACACATTGATTGAAAAATGAAAAATAAACACTACATAAGGATTATCGCCAAAAAATTTCAATTTTAAAAAAAAATGGATGAAATTGCCAAATTGTGGATGAAAACATAATTATAGACATGTGATATGTCAAAATGTGACATTCCCTATCCAATATGTAAATGAATGTTGAAATTTGAAACACCATTATAACATTCTATATCACATTTTATATTGCCACTTAAAAACTACATTAAAAATCACAAAAGCCTCGCGCCGAGGCCATACACTGCTACTCGGAGTGTACGGCCAGGGCAGCAAGGGCCATACACTCTGAGTAGAGCGTATGGCCCTTGCTGCCCTGCCTGTACGCTCCGAGCAGCAGATGGGGTAAGGTGCCGCAAACCCCATCTTTGTATGGGTTGAGGACCGGTTTGGAGGGGGCGGGTCTGGAGGGCGGGTAGGTGCTGGGTTGGCGGGCAGCTGTGGTTTACAAAAATCGTCGGGGACTTAGTGCCGAGGGAGTCGGCCTGTCCGTCATGGCGGGGACTGTACTTTACCTTTACTTTTACTTTACTCTGCATTTCCATTGAAGAAAGTTGATGGTGATGGCGAGTTGTTTGGCGAAGAGCGATGGTGGTGCTCCACTTCTTCGCAACCGGAAACCGGCCGCTTGCGCCATCGCTCCCATTTTCTGACAACTGAATTCAAACGCAATTCGTCAATCTCCCATCACTTGGAATTAGAATTACAAACTCTAATTCACTTGGAATTAGAATCACAAACTCTAATTCCTCACTGAGCACCACTGATCGCCACTGCCAAAAATTCCTACTACTCTTGCGCACGTGAATCCCCATGTGCGTGATCGAATTTTCTTGAGTGTCATGTGACGAAATCTATCGATCATGTGGAGTAGAATTACGGTTGCGGAATATTCTCTGCGCTTCGAAACACCAGATCCTAAGCACATGTACGCGTTTCTCATTTCTTGTTTGCATTTTCATTCAGTATATAGTTGTCGTCCCAGAGATGAAGGAATTTTAAGAGGAGTAGTACTAGGGGAGAGCAATCAAGTGCATTTCACGCAATGCTTTGAAATTTGCGGGGTCGAATATCTCTAGTGTCGTGTGAAGAAATCTATCGATCAATTACTTGCCACTCTAACTCGGAAGTGTGATTTTAGTCAATCGTGCTGGCTGTGTAATATTCTCAGCGCTTGGAAACACCAGGTCCGAAGTGCATGTACGCGGTTCTCCATGTTTCATTCGTTGTTTGCATTCCTGTTTGGTTTGTAGTGTCTCCATGTTTCAGTGAACAGACGCAAAATCCTGAAGGATTTTTTTAGAGGGGAGAGCAATTAATTGCAATCCACGCAATGTTTTGTTTTTTTTAAAGCTCAACTCACGCGATGTTTTGAAATGAGTTAAGATCAATTGCAATTCCGAACGCTCACTCTGGAAAGCGCTTGTCCTGGAATGTTTTTTGGGTTTAGGCCGATTCGATCGTTTTGACGAGGTTCCTTCGGAGGTGTTGATCGAATGGGATAACGGGTGAAGCTCGTGGTTATTTTGTTGTTTACGATGAACGGCCATCATGGTTACACAAGCTTGCACACTTCGACCGAGGAGGAATGTCAGGTCTCGCCAGCGCAAATTGCAGCGAAGGGCGTCGATGGCGGGGCGCTCTTCGTTCTTGAATCCAAAGGTGGGAGAAAACCCTAATTTCCTGGATTTTGAAAATTGCTCAGATTTCGGGTAGAGGTTTTACTGTAAGCATTCTGTAACATGTTTAGGGGTGTGCTTCTATTGGGAGATCACTCAACAGAGATCACTGTGGTATGAGAGCCAAATTCTCTTGAGATTTCATTTTTCTCTCTCAATGTATGATGATTTCTTATGCAATTCTTCAAAGTGAGAGATTGTAGACCACTATTGAAGGGATAGTACAAAACTTCATTTTCCATTTAGGCAAGTCATACACCCAATGGTTGCTAATTGAAGGCGGACTCAACATTTATTGGAAGTTGAGTTGTTATTGGAAACAGAGGTCAGTATAGGGACGGGATCAGGTCCCTAATGGTTTTAATATCCGCTACTTTTTTCTAGGGGGGTTCAATTTGCTTCATTGTGTGACCAAAGTCGGAAAAATTGGCTTGAGCAGGGAACTGGAAGCACGCGGGCTTTCATTTGACCACGTCCATTGCCACACCGGCATTGCTGACCTTGCCGTTTGCGCTGCGGGAGCTCGGATGGGTGGCTGGGATTTTGGCTTTGTGTCTGTGTGCTGGTGTTTCATTCTACGCCTACTCCATCATCTCGCAAGTTCTAGAGTATTTCGATCGCTGTGGTCATCGGTTTCTTCGTTTCCGTGATCTGGGAGAACACGTTCTCGGTATGTGCTCTTCCTGTTCAAGATTCTGCTGTATATACATGCTCAATTGGCTAAGCCCTAAACTCTTGAAGGTCAAAGAATTCGTGGTTTGAAAATTAAAAACCTCTTTAATCATATTGAGAATAAAACAATAATTTAGATGGTGCCACATTGTAATCAAGGAAGAACATTGCATGTGTTCATCAAATTGGACAAGGTAGAGTCTTCTCGTCACAACCGCTAAGAGGACACGAGGCTTAATATGGGACTGTTGAGGGCTACCTTAGTGCCAGTTTACTTAGTTGTAGGGAACTATGCAACTGATTTGCTTTGACGAGAAATTCCAAGAAAGTTTATCTACCATGCAAACCTTGGATCATGCAGTGATAATGGTTTCCTTGCAGGGCCGTGGGGTTACTACTCAATTGGAGCGATTCAGATTGTTGTGTGCCTGGGCTGCGTCATTGGAAGCATTATCATTGGGGGCCAAAGTATGAAAGTGAGTGATTTCAGATACTCATGTCGTAATAAGAAATGGAGATTGCTTCCCTTTGTGCATGTTACACTCAACTTTTTCTTCATGCTCTTGTTAATTTTAATGGAAGGAGGGATTTTCTACTAATAGATAGAATTATCTGCATGACTTCAACTTTGAACCACAATGGTAAAGTGAAAGCTCAGTAATGCTTGTAGCGTTGGCATCTGCCAACGCGGCTCATAGTGCATTGCTGATTGTTTACTACCGGGTTTTAAAATTTGTATTTGTATTTCGCAGTTGATTTACAGTATTTATGACCCAGATAGCACAAGACCGCTGTATGAGTGTATTGGGATCTTCGGGGTTGTCATGTTGATGCTGGCCCAGTTGCCTTCATTCCACTCGCTCCGCTACATCAACCTCGCCTCATTGCTGTTTTGCTTGGGCTTCGCCATTTGTGTTGTGGGGGGTTGCATCTATGCAGGTGTAGATTTCTGTCAGTTCTCCCATGGCCAGAATTTGAATTTGTGATGAATGAAAATTACTTTCAATTAGTGCTCTTAGAGAGATTTGCAGTTTTCTTAAAGGAAAATCTCTGTTGTTTTCATGTGTTTGATCTGCTGACAGGTAATTCTAGTCAAGCCCCGCCCAAGGATTATTCGGTAGTTGGCGACCCCGTGTCCAAGCTGTTTGGCGTCTTCGAAGCACTTGCCATCATCACCACCTCATTCGGTAACGGAATCATACCGGAGATTCAGGTAGAGCGGGCCTGTGCTTTATTCAAGAGCACCCAAATCATAAAAGACTCTCCCCGTTTGATTAATCAATCCCCAACACTTGCAAGTAAAATTTAAATCTTATTTACTGATCACACTCGATAATGTGGAGTTATTGTTTCCGTCTCTTTTATTGTTTCCGTCAAGAATATGGAACAAATAGCAATGAGGGGTGCTCTTGCATCCATCATTTTTCCGTTTGGATACCAACAAACCAGTAAGGAAAACAGAAGCTCTTGAGAAAATTGGATGTCCGAAGATTGGATTCAGTGCTAGTGGATTTGACCTGTGTAATCACTACTGGTAACCCTATAACTTTGTTGAGAACCCTTGTTGATTACCTCTAATTTGGCATGAAACAGAAATGTCTTACTCCTTGTTTTGCAAAGTTGAGTTCAATTCGAACAAGTGAAAAAATCCTCCAACCAATGAGCCATTGTCTTCCCATTTGAAAGTATGTTAAAGCTTAAATTTTTCTTGATTTCCTGTAATTAGGTATGATTTTACTCTTAAATATCTTTTAGTAGGCACTATTCTCAAAATGTGCCATACCTCTACTCCTCAAGAATTTAAAGTGTGACCCTGTAAACTGACTTCTCTCATGCTGCACATGAGTTGTAGGCAACATTGGCTCCTCCCGTGGCGAATAAAATGTTCAGGGGCCTGTTGGTGTGCTACGCAGTGGTAGTCACCACTTTCTTCTCGGTGGCGATAGCTGGGTACTGGGCATTCGGCAACCAAGCTGCAGGCTACATCCTGACTAACCTCGCGCCCAATGATGGGTCACCTGCTCTGGTTCCAAGCTGGCTCATCGTCCTCACCAACATGTTCACCCTCGCACAGATCGTTGCTGTGGCTTTGGTACGTTCGTTTCTGTGTTGACTGGTTTGATTTGTTAATACTCTTGATACCGGTAGTCTGTAGTCACCGTAAAGGAGATCTTGGCCAGTGCTACTTGCATTTACAACCTTTCTCAAGGCCCCGCCTGCCTACCGACCAAGTTGCGGTGGTGTTAAGATCCATCAGCTTTGGAATTAACTTACTTGTTGTATGTGCACACTTTCAGTGTAATTAATGGGGGGGTATTTTTTCTAGTTTGGTAACTGCTACTTGTTGTGCTAACTGTTACAAGCGGATTTAGCATTTCAAGCCATTAGCACATATAGAGTTAGTTTATTTTCCCTAAATTGGGGAGTAAAACTAATTGCTGGAAACGAATAGAAATAATTGCAAAATGTTTGCAAGTTCGTTAGCTGGAGTAGGCACCAATTTCCCAACTGACAGAACTTTCGCGGTACGGGCATTTAGGAAGTACTTTTAATCAGCTAATTGGCGCTGTTGGTTAATGTGGGCGGGGCCTGGGAAGAAATTAAATTGAGGTTACCTGTCTGTTTAACTTTTGTCCTAACAAATTCTAAGGGAGAAACACCCATTTCCGTCCCTGGACCTATTCCTGGACCCTAGAGTACCACTAAATCTGTCCATAAGCATTCATTAAAGCGTCCAACAAATGTTTAATTTGAATTTGCTGATGCAATTGTAAGACACATGTATAGTTTTCATTCACTGACAACTGATTTAAGCAGGTGTTCAGTTAAAGGTACACCTATAGGACGGTTCCAGTGGTCTAGGGAGCCAACAGTTTGGAAATTTATAAAAATTACATACTGATTCCAAAAAATTTGATTTTTTTTTTTGAATATTCATGATTTTCACTCGTTAATACTGGAAAAATATCATTTTCAGAAAACGCTGCCTCCAACTATGCTGAATTCCTTATTTGGACGGTTCCACTGTAATAGCAGGAGTGGTTTTATGTAAGGCACCCCTGCCAAATTCTTAACACCGACATTTAGACTGACACAACTTTGGCAGTGTGGTCAATTGGTAGCATTGAGTATTGACAATGTGGGAGTGGGGTATTGGGTGGCAAAGGTGTACTCTCAACCAACATTTGAGATTTTCGAGGGCAGATCTTCAGACATGAGTCAAGGCAAGTACGCCCTGCGCAACCTGGTGCCGCGATTCCTGCTGCGCTCGACATACGTGGTGTTCGCCACCTTCGTCTCGGCTGCTCTGCCATTCTTCGGCGACATCAGTGGCGTCCTTGGGGCTTTCTGCTTCACCCCTCTTGACTTCGTGCTGCCGTTCATCTTCTACTCCGCCGCTTTTGGCCCTTCCTGGCAGTCGCCCCGCTTCTGGATCCACTGGGGCATTGGTGTCTTGTTTAGCGTGTTTGGACTTCTGGGATGCATCGCCTCCGTTCGACAAATCGTCTTGGATGCCAAGACTTTCAAATTCTTTGCTGGGTTGATGTAGGAAACCTTACCTACCAGCATCTCTGAAAGCTCTGAGTAGTAATATTCACATTTGTTAGACTGACATCAATTTATCATTCAATACAGTTCAATTTTAATTGATTTTTGTTAGCCAGGTGAAAGAGTTTGGAACTTACTGGATAACGGTTTTGGATAGTTTGGGTCATTGCTGATTGTAGTGAAAAGGGTGGGCGGTCGACATGGGTGTAGAAATGTTTTGAATCTCTTTTGTTTCCACAAAACTCAGTAATAATGAAAGAAGACATTCTATTGATTTTGGCAACTAGATTCAGATGTATGAAGCTGGAGACCACAGAATTAAGTGAGATCCTTACTTTCTTACTCCAACTCTGAATCAGCCTAGAATGGTAATGAACTCAAATTTTTTGGGGGTTGTGCAACAATGCTTCAAGATTGTATGCAGAAGTGATGAGGTACCTACAACCCTGGAAGGACGTTCAGGCAATAATCTCATTGTAAACCAAACATCATTTTCGGTGCGCAATGTACCTTGGTGATAGGTCTTATCATTTCAAGGTTAACCCTGTAATTACAGAGAATTCTTGCATGCAAGATAGAGGTGCAATTGTTCATCCTTGGAAGTTTTGTACAAAGAGGGGAGGTTTTGTACAATAGTTTGGCCTCCAACAAATGCTTTACTTTTCTTAAGTTCTTTGACTATACTCCAAAAATGATCAAAGACTGCCATTTTTAGTATCAATACCAATTATTTTCTTGAAAAACATTTTTTGAGATTAGTAACCGTAGGATATTGTAGTAAATTGGTGAGAATGTGTGCAAAAAAAATCAAAGTTTTTCATTGTGTAGATTGCAAGATATTAGCGTTTGAATGTTCAAAAATCATTTTTTTCACCTTGTGGAAGATAAGGCAGCTTCACTTCAAAAGGTGACAATTATATGAAAAATGGTCCAAAACAGTTGTGCTTCTTTGAATTCATTGTTTAGGCCAAGTAGGGTACTTGCTTTAAAATTTTCAAATTGTTTAGCACTGTACAACATGTAGGAAAAAAATAGTAAGTAAAAAGAAGTAGCAAATTATTCAAATTACAAAATTATTAAGAATTTAATTGTGGAATAGAAAAATATGACAATCCCAATGGTAGGAGCATTGTAATTATAAAATATCTACATCCTATAGTTTGTTTGTTTTTCAAGAGATAATAAAAATTGAGTAAAATAAAAATATTCAAAGTTCATTTTAGAGTAGAGAATCCATAACTACTTGCAAACAAAAAAAACTCAGAATTTTTGACTCATTAATCCAAATGGAATGATTCAAAGCTTTCCATGCATATACAAATGAAGAAAACGAATTACAATTTTTTGTTTTTGGTAAAAATAATTTTTTTTCAATTTGCCAGAATTGTCCAATTATAAAAAAATTAATTTAATAGGCCATAAATTTTTACTCTTATTTTCAAATGTCTTATTTTTTGGTACATATTGAAGATATTCCTCATCCCCACCTTCTATCAAAATTTGGACTTGAAATGTGAAAATTTCCAATCACATGTACTTGCCCGAAATTGCTATGTTGTCAAATTTAGCAAGTTGGTCTTTTAGAAGTTAAAGAAGATCATTTACACTAGTTCAAAAGGATGATTTCTATGGAGACCAATCCATTGTTATAGGGATAATTCTAAAAAGAAAAGAGCTACAAGACCCATCATCAAGGTACCTAGTCAAGAGTGATTTAATTTCCAAACCAATGGTTGTATTCTTCATTTCTATACTAGTTTCGAAAGTCATCCATTGTTTACTTTTTGGTTTTAGTGTCCTTTTAGAGTTAATGAACTTCATTTAAAAGGTAAAGTGCTTTGATTAAGACTATGATTAATTATGTAAGTATCACAAATGCCAGTCATTCATATTGTTATAATGCAAAATAGATGTGCTAGTAGATGTATGTTAGTAGTGTGTATTTTATTGTTTAGAACATGAATTTTAAACCAATTGTTGTTGCAGCATTGTCCTTGAAGGACACAATTCCCTATGACATAGGTAGTCACTAATATACTCCAATTATTGAACCAATAGATGCATTCTTTGTTTAGTTCAAGAATGAAGTCATCCATGAGACACTTTTGATCCTCAATTTCCATTGAAAGTAAAAAGGATGCAACTTTCATGACAAAGGTAGATACCAAAACTACTTCAATTATTGAATCAATGGGTGCAATTTTAATTTTGTTTCTTCTTTAACAAAGAAGTCATCTATTGACCACTCTTTAATAAGAATCTTATGCAAGTTAATTTGTGACCCTTCTCATTTGAACATTGTTGTTGCTTCTCTTACTATAAAAGTTAATTCTTGATCTCTCTCTTTTGATGATGAAAAAATTATGACACCTCCGTATTAAAGAACATAATAAATTGAATCCATATAGTTGATTACCACCAATGGATTCTAAATGGAATTGTGCAATACATGAAATAAGATTTAGAATAACAACTATTTAAGGTATGCATATCCATTATGGAAGGTCTACCATATCTATACAAATACAATGTCAACTTCAATGGGCTAAAATGTTAGATAAGTGTAGGTGAAAAGGCCATTGGTTGAGGCTCCGTATCGGGTATCCATACCCTAATAAGAAAGATAGAAACAAGAAGGGAAAGTATAATGAAGACTCTATAATGGGTGTGTATACCTTAGTAAGAAATAGATATGTCAATAAGGGAATATGTATAATTTAAACAAAGAAACTAGAAGTTCATTGCTTAAGTTGGTGACATGTATATGGTAGTCAAAAACTTGTGTTGTTTCAAATGAAATTTGATAAATTATATAGGCTACTACAAGCTTGATCTATATTTGAGAAGGCATCCTAGATCTACACCCATTTTCTCAAAGATGTAGCCACATGGCAAATTGAACTTTCTCCCTTGATCTTAAATTGAAGTTCCTTTGGCAATGAGCCTATGAATGAAGTTAAAATTTGGGTCTCGTTTGGTCGAATCAAGTGTTCTTCTCCTCTTCTTGTAAAGTCATTCCCCAAGTTGAATATATGTCGAACTTCCCCAATTGTCTTCTTGGCAATCATCATTGCCATTTTTGGATAAAGTTGAGGAAGCAAGGTCTCAACCTGCATGTAGTCGACTGCCTGGTCATCATACATACAATATTTTTTTATTACCATGATCATTGCTCTAAGCCAACAAGGTTTATAAATATGAAAATGTAGATTAAGAATTGATGATGAGTCTATGTAAAGCTCCAAAAACTAGTTGACAATGTGCATTCGAAGTAGAACCTAATTTAGTCTAAGTCCTTGCTATCAACTAGAAACAAGAAGAGTATAGCAATAAGATTCAGGCAGAAGAACAAACTCATCTAAAGTATGTCAATATCAAAGAAATCAATGAAGGTGATCAAGAACATATGAACAGGAAATTTTTCAAAGAGTTCCTCCAAAGGAACTACAAGTTAGCTAGTAGCTCCAAATTAAAACTCCATATATATATATATATATTTACATACCATGATCAAGTCCATGAGATTCTCCAAGTTCCCCCTCCCAACAAATTTGTTTTGAACAGATTTATTGGCATTGAGGACTGGACCTCCATCATAGTCCTCAGCAATGCTTGACGTCTGATCTACGCAGTGCTGGAGCACCTGTTGCAGAACGTCGCTCGACACGTTTGGCAATGGTATGGGGCTGTCGGTGATGCCCACATCCTCCACCACGTTCTTCAACAATCCGGAGTTCAAAGCCACCGCCTCGGCAACCTCGAAGATCTCGCCACTGGCGCTACTCAGCTTCACAATCAGGCGCCGCTGCTCAGCCATGTTCGGTCGGCTCAATGCAAAGCTCTCAATCAAAACTCTCGATCAAAACTGTCACGGAGTAGCAGTCTCTAGCGTGCAAAGCAACTCCATGAAAACCTCAATCAAAACGAAAACCTCGATCAAAACTGTGGCAAGTCGGAAGACCTGGGTGGTTATGAAACCCTGAGTCAGTCAAGTCTCGAAAGTTGGAGTTAAATTTGGGACCCCTAAAATTAGAACTTTGTACTGTAACTTTTAGTGGTACTCTGGCGAGGTCGGAGAGAAACTGTAACTATGACCTCGAAACTGTGAGTGGGAAGGCCCGGCTGGTTTGTGTAACTTAAGTTAGTCTTGATCAGGCCAGCCGGTGAACTGACCCCCTCACGGCTTCACTTGGCCACTTGGGAAAAAGCTGAGATTTTTTTAATTTTTTGCAAATAATTTTCTTTTGCAAATTCTGAATTCATATTTGCAATTAGAGGTCCTAGAGGTCCCTAGTTAGCTAGAAGGAGTGTATATGGTAAATTAATTAAGCACAAAATAGGGGGCTTTTCTTTTACTTGCATCCCTAAAATTACTTGGAGGGATTGAGTGAGGGGGCCAATTCACCCAGACTGATTTAGTCAAGTCTTGGAAGTACGATTTTAGGACTCATAATTCTAGTAATATCAAAAATTGGCTTTGTTAACCCTAAAGGACCAAACTACATTTTTTTGGCAACATAGCAATTTTGGGCAACTCACTACGGATGCGTGGAGTTTTAACTTTTTTTCTTGGAAATTTTCATACAATATGTACGTGAGGAATAGCTTTAAGGCCCAACAATTTTCATGACTTTTGACTACATGGTTAAAAAGTTATGACATGATATGTTGTTTCCTTTGATTGGTGGGCATTCTGGGCAACAAATTTTTTTTTTTAAATCATTTTTTTAAGAAATTAAAATTTGAAATTGGTTTCTTTGATTTTTATCTAAGTGAAAATCTCTTAATCATTCCATTTTGATTAATGAGTCAAAAGTTATGAGGATTTTTAGTTTGAGTTAGTTTGCAGTTAGTTATAGAATCTCTATACTACAAGAAAAGTTTGAAATTCTTTATTTAATTCAATTTTAAATATTTCTGAAAAAAATAAAAACATTGGGTGTATATTGTTTAACACAACATTACAACCATTGGAATTGTCTTCATTTAACTCTACAAATAAATTGTTAATAATTTAGTATTTTGGCTCATTTTCTACTTCTTCCTACTTACTATTTTTTTCCTATATGTTGTACAATTCCAAATGATCTGAAAATTTTCAAGCATGTACCCAACTTGACTTGAAGAATGAGTCCAAAGAGTTACAATCATTTTTGGACATTTTTCCATACAAATATGGTCTTTTGAAGTGCAGCTGCCCGAATTTCCGAAGTGGTAGAAAAATGATTTTTGTCACTTCAAACACTAATATCTTGCAATTTACACAACAGAAATTGCTGAAATTTTTTCCACATCTTTTTAAATCTATCTTCTAAAAGATCCTATGGTTAATTTTGTCTAAAAATATTTTTTTCTCAAAATTTGATAGTTGTCTAAGAAATGATAGTTTTGAAGTAGTTTTGGTGAAAACATAATTAAAAACCTTGAGGGATTCAATTTTGGGGTACAAAAAATACTATTATACTATCTTTGTCTAATTGATGAACTTCCACGGCTTTGGCACTTTTGGAGAATCTATATCTTAAGACAGGTAGTTTGTTTTGTTTGTTTGTCACTTTGAGATCTCTCAGACCATATGTTCTCTGGTTGCGTGTTTGGTACCATCAAAAAGCTCTTGGTGAGGAGGAGTGCACGGACTTAGTTTTGTGGCATTCCGACTTATAATGAGAAAATGATTGAATTTCAAAGTTTTAATGGATTAAAAAATTAAAAATTTACTTCTACTTTAGTTCTGAACTCTGGCATCGACATAGGGCCGACTAGTCATATTTTATATTTATTAATAAGTATTAATCTAAAATTAGAACTGAAACTGGCTTTAACGGAGTGGTACTCTGGCGAGCTAATTAAGCTCTCTCATAAGTTATCATGGCAGGTCGGAGAGAAACTGTAACCTCAGCCTCTATTCCTAATGGAACCCCTTGCAGTGTGTTTCTTCAACACGCTTGTGTCAAAAACAACAACTAGGAACAGTTTGAAGGTCCTGATGGTTTAAGGAGTCTTGATTCAATCAAATCTTAGGAGTAGGGTTTGTTGACACAACAACTAGGAACAGTTTGAAGGTCCTGATGGTTTAAGGAGTCTTGATTCAATCAAATCTTAGGAGTAGGGTTTGGGGACCCAAAATTCTTGAAAATTGGTTTTGTTCAATTTTGGGTACTAGTAATACTAATTTGTTAAGTTGATGAACTTCTATGGCTCTAGCACTTTCGGGGATTCACATTTATATTTAAGTATTAATTTCAAAAGTTAGTTTTGTACTTTTGTTAATTTTTTTGTAACTAGGATGACTGCAAGAAAGACTAGTACAATTGGAAGGATGGAGTTGTAATTCACTATAATTTTCAAAGTATGATCCCAATTAACTTAACATTTATATTAGAGATGTCAAACTTGATAATAATCAGATAAGTAGTTTTTTCTTTAAAATTTTAAAAATCATTTAACATTTTAATTTGGATTTTATTAGCTAATTTGCCACAATTTGCAATTTTAGGAGTCTTTTGTACCAAGGAGTATTCAAAGTTAATGATATAGAGCTGATAGGGTGTATCTCCACACTAGGCCAGTAGCTAAGTACATGTCTATCAAAGAAATTGTAAAAAAAAAATTATTTTATTTCTCCTACATGGGCACATGCACTTTTGAATATGTATTCAAGATAGTTTTAAGATCATTATTTTGGCAAAATCTCTTAACTATATAGGTCTTTGAAATTGCCAATTTGTATTGTTATTGAAAACAAGTTTCCCTATTTTCTATGAATTAAAATGTTGAAATACCTATTTTCATGAAATTTTGCACTTGTTTAGTTCTCCTGCTTACAAAATTTCTCTATTATTTTCCTTTTTAGGACACCCTCTCCTTAAAGATGTACACATCAAACATATTATTTATGTTTTCTTCAAATTAAAAAAAATAATGCAGAGTTCTCAAAAAAAAATCATGAATAGTGTGCAAAAGGCTACAAAAAATTAGGAAATGTTTCTTGCAATTATCAACTAGTAGGGATTTTCTTTGGGAAAAATAGTCACAAATTGCACCAACAAAAAATAATTTGGCTAAGATTATTTTTTCTAACAAGATGGTGACAATTAGTGAAGTTTTTTACTAGAAGATGTCAAATTAAGAAAAACCTTGGATGAAATCTCTAAATTTTCAATGAAAATATAATAATTACAAATGTGTGATATATATGCTAATGTGACATTTTCTATCTAATATATGTTGATGAGTGTTGAAATTTGAAGCACCACTATAACATTTTATATTATCACTAACCTTTGACACTTTATAAAAATTAGGAAAAACAAATTTGGTTATTAGTTATACAAGTTTTGTAAAATTGGTAGAATTCTCCTATAGTCTCAATTTTCATTGTGATATGTTGAAAAGCTTTTGGAAGAAAGAAAATCACATCACAATTTTGGGAGTGTAATTTTTATTCAATCAATGCTTGAAAGAAGAATGATGTTCAACAAGCCTAAGCCCCAAATCATGGGGTTCATTGCGCAACACCAAAAAGATCACCAAAAATTAAAATAAATTTTTTCAAATTTTTTTGTAGAAAATACTCTTATCTATATGGAAAGATTTCATATTTATTTTATTTGGAATAGCAATGAAAAGGTTATGAACAATCTTGTTTTTTGAACAATTTAAGCATTTTCTTGAAAAAATAACTTGTTGGCTTCATTTTGAATGTAACATTCACAATTTATTAGGAAAAGGTGTTTGATAAGGTATTGTTCTCTTATTAGATCAATCTCACTATTGGAATTATTGTGTTTTAGTTTCATCTTAGAGATATCAAAAAATTAATTTCTTATTCCAATATCTTCAACTTTTCACTCAACAATTTCTAAAAGGATGAAGATTAAATTTGTGTGTTTTGAAATTTTTTCCTAGACTTGAAAATCAATTTTCAAACATAGAGAATTTGAAACTCAATGTGTGTAGTGCAAATTATTGGTGGTGTCAATTTCATGAAATTGGCATGTTTCACACACTTTGTGTTCTACAACTTTAGTACAAAATATAATTTTGTATGTGGTCTTATTTTCATAGTATAGATTTAAGTCACAATTTTAGAGCCAAGATGATGAGATGGACTACTTCCCTTTTGGGAGCTTTGTGCAATTGAAAATATATTTGTCAAATGATATATCTCCAATAATTATATTTCTAACTTTGTTCTAATCATCACCATGAGGCCTTGTGCCATTGCAGATTTCACCTCATCTTGTTGACTTTTATAAATTGCATAGTTGGGCATCATGTATTTTTCATCCAATTTCTTTTTCTTCATAATTTGAGATTTCCCCATTGTTTATGTTGGGCAATGCTCCTCATTGCAAGACTTTTAGGGAAGTAGAGGCCTTCCTTATTAAGCTCCACCTTCTTTATTTGCCCCTTTTTATCCCTAAGTCCTTTCCTCAAGTATTGCCCTAAACATTTATAGTGATCTCTTTGGACTTTTGGTTGCATTCCAACTACCCTACAAGTAGCTAAGACATTCATTATTTTGTAGGAATGGAGAACCAGTTGCCCAAACAATAGAAATTTCCAATCAAATTTCCATTGTTTCAATTTTTGACCAATTTTTTCATTAAATGTGACTAAATTTGTTTCTAAATTACCAAAAAAAAATTGTGTGCCTAGGAACAATGAAATGCTTCAATTCATGCAAAATAAAAGAATTATTTAAATAAATGTTCATCATATTCCTATACCTTGATATGAGAAAAATTGCCTAAAATCAACATTGGAGGCATTGCGTCACCATATAAATAACATTTTTCTTGTATACCCTATAAGTATAGGAAAGTAAAATTACATTTGATTGATTGATTCATTGCTTTGTTTGAAAAGGACTCATTCAAAATTACTCAACTAATCCATTTTAGAACCAAAACATTTTTTGGATACCCCAATCAAAATGTGAAGTCAAAATTTGCACAGTAAGGCAAAAGCGTATCTAGATAGTGTATACAAAAGCTACATGCACTAAATACATGAAGTTGGGCTTTGGGCTTGGTGAATTTTGCAAGGGTTCAAATGACATAAACAAGGGATCATTCAAAATTTTATTGTATCAGGAATAATTGAGTGACGTAATAGAATACACAGATGACTTTAATTCCTAAATGTCCAAAGCACTAAAATCTGGTGTTTGCAAAACTTTAAAGGTAAATAAAACCTAACCAAGTTACTATTTTTAAATAATACTAGTAGTTTGTATTTTTGGAAACTTCTTTTTGAAGTTTAGTTTTACCATGGAAAAACTGATCTTGAAAATGATTGATTATGGTATTTCTATTCAAGAGTTGTGAAAGGGTGTCCATTGTAATTTTGACTTTTTGTAGTGTTGAGGGCTCTTGAAAATGAGCTTCAAATACCATAAATCTTGGAGAAAAAACAAATTAGAAATCCATTAAAAGAACTGTAGAATACATTTTTAAAAGCCATAAATTGGAATTATGCATGTTAAGCTTCTTTAGCCTCATATTTTTTTGGTGGCCAAACTTTAGATTTTACATGTGAAAAGAGGATTGAAAGACTTCAACTGACTTTTGTAGTTTTGACATCCTCATGATCAAACATTATAATCTTTTAGTCCATAAATGATATTTTTGTGTTTTCTTTTTTCTAAATAACCTCTAGCATATCTACTTTGAATTTTTAAAGTTACATTTCAAAAGAAATTGATAAAGGGATCAAATCACACTCAAAGGTACCAAAAAAGAAGTTAGATATAGTAAAATCTGCAATGTAATTTAGTTTTGGCTATGATTTTTAAGAACTAATCTATTAATTGTAAATAGCTAAATCCTTTATGACTAGTATTTCAAGTTAGGTTTTTCACTAGTTAGAAAAGGAGTCTAACTTAACATGTCATTTCATTTGAAGTTAGATTCTTTTCAATGTTAAGTTAGACTCCTTTTCTACTAGTGAAAAAACTAACTTTTCAACTTCTTTTTTAAATTTCCAATTGAAGTTAAAAAGTTAGGTTTTTCACTAGTAGAAAAGGAGTCTAATTTCAAATGAATAATATTGTGATTGGACAACTATGTCCAACTAATATGTTTGGCCTTCTAGGATGCATCACGTCCGTAGTGTAGTTCACATTTGTTAGACTGAGTGACATTGATTTATTATTCAATACCGTTCAATTTTAATTGATTTTTGTTAGCTAGGTGAAAGATTTTTCTAGATAATTGAGTTATTTGTAAAGTACTCTAAACCGGAGTTTAAACCCATGAGTTTTGTGAAAAAGTCGGTTGAATTAAAAAAGTCAAAATAAAAGTGGGTATGCATTAGAGGAGATTCGAGGGCAACAGGAGACTACGAAAGCCCTATTCCTAGAATTATTCCTGATACTGTTGGGTCAGTAATTAATTAATTTTTTTTTTCAAAAAAAAAAGGGTTGGTCCTGAAATGCAAGAAGAAGTCCAAAATTTTATTTTATTTTATTTCAAAAAAAAATCAGTGACGTGGCACACTCTTGACCATGTCAGCAGAGGCTAGTTTTGCATTCCTGCGTTCATTGCTTCAGGAACTCACAGTCTCCCGTTGCCCTCGAATCTCCTCTAATGAAATTTATTTTTCCATCAAAATGGTGCCTAAAAAAGTTTGGTCCCCACTTTTGAAGTCATGTGACATAAGTATCTTGCAAAAAAGTTTGACGCTTCAACTATAGTTGCCTCCTCAACTTCAAAAAAAGTCATGCCCAAAGTGGGGGGAACTTTACAAATAATTCAAATGACTTTGGACAGTTTGGGTCATTGCTGATTGTAGTGAAAAGAGTGGACATGGGTGTAGAAATGTTTTGAGTCTCTTTTATTTGTACAAAACTTAGATTAGATGTCAATTCCATTTGTCTTTAAAGAAAAATCTATTGAAAATATTTCAAAACATTTTGAAATGAAAGAAGACATTCTTTACATTTTTGCATCTACATTCCGATGCATGAAGCTGGAGACCACAGAATTAAGAGAAATCCTTACTTTCTTACTTCAACTCTGAATCAACCTAGAATGGTAATGCACTCAAATTTCTGAGGGGTTGTGCAACAATGCTTGAAGATTGTATGCAGAAGTGTTGAGGTACCTATAACCTTGGAAGGACATTTGGGTAATAATTTCACTCTAAACCAAAGATCATTTTTGGAAATGTTGGCAATGTACCTTGGTGATAGGTCTTTACTTTCAAGATTAATCCTGTAATCCAATGGACTACAGAGAATGTTCACATGCAAAATAGAAGTGCAATGGTTCATCCTTAGAATTTTGTACAAAAAGGGGAGGTTTTGTACAGTAGTTTGGCCTCCAATAAATACATTTCTTTTTGACCTCTTAAGTTCTTTGACCATACTCCAAAAATGATCAAAAACTGCAACTTCTAGTAACAATACCAATTTTTTTAAGACATTTTTTGAAATTAATAACCATGGGATCTTTTAGTAAATTGGTTTGAGAATGTGTGCAAAAAAATTCAAAGTTTTTCACTATGTAGATTGCAAGGTATTAGTGTTTGAAAGCTCAAAAATCATTTTTTTCATCTTGTAGAAAAGAAGGGAGGAGCATTTCAAAAGGCAACAATTGTATGAAAAATGATCCAAAACGGTTGTGCCTCTTTGAAATCATTGTTTACGCCAAATAGAGTACTTGTTCAAAAAATTTCAATTTTTTTAACATTGTACAACAGGTAGGAAAAAAATAGTAAGTAAAAAGAAGTAGCAAATGATTCAAATTACAAAATTGTTAAGAATTTAATTGCTATTAGTTTTATAAGTTTTGTGAAATTGGTGGAATTCTCCTAGTTTCAATTTTCATTAAAAATGTTGAAATTTTTTTAGAAGAAAGAATAGCACATCAAATTTTTGGGAATATAATATTGAGTAGAAAGAAATAGAAATGATTCAAAATACTAAATTGGAAACAATTTATTTATGAAAAGGAAAAATGTCAATTCCAATGGTTGTGATATTTTAATAAACAATCTTTTCCCCACATTTTAATTTTCTTTCAAAAATAATAGAACCTAAATTAAATAAAGGATTTCATTTTTTTTGGAGAGATTCTATAATCACCTCCAAACTACCCCGAACTAATACTCCTCATACCTTTTATTTCACTAATCAAAATGGAATGATTCAAAGCTTTTTATATAGATATAAAATTAAAAAACAAATTTCAAAGTTTTTTTCTTAAGAAAATATTTTTTTCATGAAGTTATTTTAGCTACCTGGGTTGCCCACTAAGTAAAGGAGATGACATATCAAGCCATAATTTTTAAACCATGTAGTCAAAGTTATGAAAACTATTGGGCCTTAAAGCTACTTCTTGTGAAAATGTTTTTTAGAAATTCCAAAGAAGAATAATAACATTTGTAATAAGGTGCCTAAAATTGCTATATTGCCAAAAAAAAATACTTTGACATCCTTTGAGTAGTGGTTGTTAGTCATATTTTGCATTCCTTGTTTGTAAGCCATATAACCTTGTGGAGACACTCGTAATAGTATTGACCTCTTACCACCATTGGCCATTGCCAAATTGAATGAAGAGCAAGGTGAGCATCTCTTGCTAATCCACCCAGCTAGTCTATCAAAGAAACAAATTCAAATCTGACATTTATTATGTATAGAAGTTCCATTGTCAAAGTAAAAATATCAAAGAATAAATATTTAGAGGATAGTTTTGTTTTTGTTTTTTTTGTTTGGAAGAAGTGCTAAAGTTGGAAAATGATGTAACCAAATATTTTAGTATTGATTTATATTTTGAATATAACTATATTTTTATCCACATATTTAGATGAGTTTGATTTAAAGTTGGCAATTTTAAAATTAGCCAAACCATCCACAATATTTTCAAAAATTTGAATAACTTGACATCATTGTCCTATATTTCTTCAAATTATATCTAATTACTTTTGGTGCTTTTTGGAATATAAATACCTAAAAAAACACTTATTGGAGAATACCAAATGGAACTTGTAGAGAGATTATTCATGGTGGAGATGCTACATCCTAGCATCTATGCGGATGCCAAAAAAATAGAGAGTATTGATAAAAATTGGATCAAAGGGGCCATTTCTAAAATAAGCTCATGATTGGATTGTACTTCTATTAAATAAGGTATGTGCACTATTATAGATAGGTTGGAAATTAGGAAGGTGTCACTTTTACGTGCACATAGACTAGAAATATCCACCCATATGAGTGGCTATACTATTATATGTCCATGGTAAAATCTATGACAATATCGGCAATTCTTTAGGAAAATAGGAATTACTCACAATTCTAAGTTTCCAACTATTGATTGTGGACTTGTCCATCACCACGTAACTTATGAATCCTAACCAAAACCACTTGTTGATTCCTATCCATGAGAATAAGATGTAAAATCACTTGGACTGACAATCTAGGAGATTAGCCTAAATTTATTACAAAAAATGTATACAAACTACTTGTTTCAATAGTATAGACATGATTGGGGTGTAAATATTCAAATGAAAATATTGGAATAATTGTAAAATATTTTTTGCTTTGAGATGAAATTACTAAGAAAAGTTTTAAAACACAATGATATCACCACATGTGGAGGATTCATTGGACAAACTTTTCAAGGAAGTATAGCTGATGACTTGATGTTTCATCACTATAGGGATTTCATTTGTGGAGCCCTATTTTTTCCTTGACTTGTAATGTTAGGATAAAAATACAAAAATATTTTGTAAATATTTTCTATTATTCAAAAGATAAAATTGCCATGGTTTGTGAATCTAAACAATCCCAAGAAAAAATATCCCAGTGATGAATTGCATTAAAATAGTACTATTCCACAATTTTGGCACTTTTTATGGTTTTGATTGCGCCATTTCAAATTTGTTGCTATCTTAAATGGTTGTAATCTATACCAATATTTGATGATTAAAATCCATACATATGCTAGATGTTTGTAGTCTATACCAATCTTTGAAGACTAAAATATATATACATATTTTAGATGGTTTGAAATCTATACCCATCCGAGGTATTGTTTTTTCCAATTTACATTGTTTAATTTGATTTATCTAAAAATAGCATATAGAATTGCCATTTTAATGTAATTCACCATTATTAAAAATTCACCATAATTGGAATGACTACATATAGATGAATGGATATACATTCCAATGAATAATTGATGTATCATCCAAATTCAAGCTCATATGTATGAATGTCAATACATAAGTTAAAGATAAAATCATCTTATCAATATGATTTATGGTCCTTTTTTAGATTACAACATGGGGATCCTCTATTTTAAAAAAATTCTTATAACAACCTTTTTTCATGCTAGATGGCTCCATAAGACTCCTATATTTGCAAAGAACTAATAGGTAGTTCAAAGGTTGGTTGATGGAAGTAGGAAAGACAACCAATTGTAACTTACAAACATTGGCAAAAAATTGGTGAAAATTTAAAGAATTCTATTTTGAGTGTAGAAATACAAAAATAATTAGACTAAATCAATACTTGAAAAATTTGTTCAAACTGGGAATTCAAGTAAAATAGTCAAGAAAGATACAAACTCAACCATTGTTTACTTCTTCATTGAATTGATTGAAGTGTCCATGCCAATAGAATTAAAGAACTTTGTTTGAAACATCAAGTGTTCCAATAGATGCAACACTATAATCGGTTGGTACTGTACGTGAACATGAATTTCAAACCAATTGTTATTGCAATGTTGTGATGTTGTAAGTAACCTTCATCTTCAAGTATACAATATCCCATAACCAAGGTATTGAAGGTAGTCACTAAATTCTTTGATTATTGAACTAGAAGGTATATTTTTTGTTCTCTGTTCTTTCCAAGAAAGAAATCATCCATGAGACACTTTTGGTTCTAATTTTCCTTTAAGGGCCAAAGGATGCAAACCCCATGACCAAGGTAGTTACTAAAATTCAACTTCAATTACTGAAGCAATACATGCAATTTTTGTTTTTACAATCAACAATGAAGTCATCCATTGACCACTTTTCAACCAATGTCTTACAAGGCTTAATTTGTGACCATACTCATTCAAACATTGTTGTTACATTACTTGCTATAAATGTGAACTCCCAAAGTCCAAAGTACTCTAGGTTGATTGCAAGAAACGCTGTTCAATTTCTTATGTTCTACTATAGTACTCATGCATTTTTCTAGAGTATTTTAAAATTAAAAAACAGTTTTTTCTAAAATTTAGAAATATGGATAATGTATATACCTTGAAAATGAAGATAACCACCAAAGGAATTTGTAAGAGAAATCTCTAAGCAATAGGACTAGAAAAGTGCCAAATATCAAAAAATAGATATTTTTAGGTTTTAATTAATAAAAAAAAGAGAAAAACTTAAATAAATAAAATAAGATATTCCATTTGTGAAACCTTTTTGGAGATGATCATTCACCAAAAATCCACCAAAATTATTTTCTATGTGTTTCAAAATGCATCTTAAAAGAGGCTCACGTTATAGACTTCTACACAACATATAAATAGTTATTTTTGAATATCCTTTGAACACTATCTAAAAATGTACTATAAGACTATCTCAACCAAATTTAAGCTTCAAATTTGTTTTTTTGGACATTATTTTGTTCAAAATAAACCCAAATGTCAAGAGAGAGACATAATATTAGATGCTATTATTATATAATAAAATATTTTATAGATTCCAAAAAATTATGCAATGTGTAAAATAATCATAGGTCTCTAGTTTACGAAGTTTGAATCAAATAGAGCCAAAATGAAAACCTTATGGCCAAAAAACTCATCATCACATGACAACCCTCTATCACCTTTTTGAAGAGAAAAACATATAATATACACTTATGAAAGTAGTCAAAGGACGCAACAAATAAAATTTCCATTGTTGATTATGACTCCATTGCAAATAAAATTGCACAATGTATAGAGTAAAGTATAATAGAACAACTATTAATGGTTTACATATCCAATATTGAATGTCAAACTAATTGCTTCCCTATCTATACAAATTCAATATTGATTTCAAAGTGCTAAAATAAACATTAAATAAGTGTAGATAAAGAGGCCATTGGGTTGAGACTCTATACTCAATATCTATGTATACCCTAGTAAAGTATATAGACATTCAGTAAGGGAATATATGATGTACATATTAAAGAATTTAGAGATTTATTTCTTAAATTGGTGACAGACACTAAGGTAGGTACACCCAAAAGTGCCACTTATTCATACTGAGCCTAGTTCCTTCTATTAATTAGTTCAAATTTTTATGTAGTCTTGTTGGCAAGTGAAAGCATGTTCCAACGTACCAAAGAACGTAGGATTTGGATACTGTATGCAAAAGTTATTAACAATCAAAGTCTGTTTCTGAAAGCGCCATCTACAGTCTGTAAACATGACTGATTTTGGAAATGTATGTGCACTGTAGATGGCACTTTTAGGAATAGGGCGTTTTTGGGTGTACCCACCTTAATATACATGGTAATCCAAATTTTGTATTACTTCAAATGAAATCTTCTAAGTCATAATAGCTACCACACGCCTATATTTGTGAGAACATTGTAGACTCATGTCATCCTCTCAAAGATGTAGCTACATGGCATATTCAAAGATTTGGATGATTATGGAAATGACATAATTATTTTATGCCCTAGCTAGGGACTAGTAAATCTCAAGCTAGTAGGTGCTTTCTTCATCAAAAATCAAGTTCTCAATCTTGGACCTATCTATACCATCGATCAAACCTTTGAAGATGTCCATTTCCACTTGGTCTATTGACTCTATGTGTGCCCCTTCACTTTGATGAGGAGAGAAGGGCATCACATAACATGTTTGCAACACAAGAGTCTTGACCAAACCGAGATCTACATGCAAGAGAATGATGGCAACTTGATCATCCACGTTGTAGACATCATAAAGGTTGGCGAGCTCCACAACTAGCATTTGGGCATTTGCATCATATTGCCAAGGGTTGTAGTCTCCATAGTGAAATCTTTGTCCCACTTTCACCTTGATCTCAAGTTGAAGTTCCATTGGCAATGAGCCTATGAATGAAGCTAGAATTTGGGTCTCATTTGGTCCAATTAAGTGTTCTTCTCCTCTTCTTGTAAAGTCATTCTCCGAGTTGAATATTTGTCGAATTTCTCCAAATTTCTTCTTGGCAATCATCATTGCTACAATACGATATATTCGATGAAGCAAGGTGTCAATATGCATGTAGTTGGCCGCCTGTTCATCACACATTTTTAGTCTTTATTATTACCATCATATTTCATGATCATTGCTCTAAACCAACAAATTTCATAAACATGAAATGCAAATCGAAACTCAATGTGAGTCTTTCTGGAGCTCTCAAAACAGGAACCAATTATAAAATGGTTGTGCATTCAAAGAAAATCCTAGTCTACAAGAATGAGCTCTCAAGTCTCAACTTGAAACAAGAATTGAATAGTATAGCAATAAATAATGCACAAGAACAATCTCATTTCAAGTATATATGTCAATCAGTACCAAAATTATCATAGGCAAGAGCTCGCATAAGAATAAGAAATATTTTGAAGAGCTCCTCCGAAGTCCAAACCAAAGGTTTCTACTGCAACGCAGGCTGCAAGCTAGCTAGTAACTTCAAATTAAAACTCAAAACCTACGTACCATGATCAAGTCGTAGAGATTCTTCATATCAACCTCCCCAACAAAGTTGACATCGAGGATTGAACGTCCATGAAAGTCCTCGGCAACGTTCGACGTCGTCCGATCTACGCAACGCTTGCAGTGTTGGAGCACCTGCTTTAGAACATCGCTGGACACGTTTGGCAAAGGAATGGGGTTATCATCGACGCCCACATCCTCCATCACGTTCCTCACGAATTGGGACTGCCAAGCCACCGCCTCGGCAACCTCGAAGATCTCACCACTGGCGCTACTCAGCTTCACAATCAGGCGCCGCTGCTCAGCCATGTTCAATCGGCTCAATGCAAAGCTCTCACTGACTGTCAACGATCGAAGAACTGTTCCGGAGTAGTACTCTCTAGCGAGCTAAGGAACTCACAGCTCTCTTGTGGCAGGTCGGAGAGAATTCAAACTGTGACCTCAATCAAAAACTGTGACAAGTCGGAACTCGGAAGGCCTGGGTGGTTTATATAGCCCTGAATCCCTGATTCAGTCAAGCCTCGGAAGTAGTGGTAACGAAGTAGGACTCGATTTCTAGCTAAGGAGCTCACTACTCTCATATCATGGCAGGTCGGGGAGAACTCAAAGTGTGACCTCGAAACTGTGGCAAGTCGGAAGGCCCTGGGTGGTTATATAGCCCTGATTCAAACAAGCCTCGGCAGAAGGGGCAAAATTTAGGACTCATGATTCAAGGAATTCTCGAAAGTCGGTTATGTTTAATTTTGGAGTTAGTATTAGTAATATTGTACTTTTATTTTTGTCCAATTGATGGAATTTCTCAAATTTGGATTTTTTGGGGGTGTGCCTTGTGAATCATAAATTTGTAGTAACGAGTAAGTCTAGGGTGATTGCAAGAAACACTTGCTGATTTTGTTGCATTTGGTTGATTTTTTCGGGAGTACTTTAAAATTAGAAAATTTTTTTTAAAATTTTTTTTAAAATATGACTAATGTAAACACCTTTAAGATGAAGGTACCCATGGAAGGAATTGCATAGAAAAATTGTCTAAGTAGGAGAATTAGAAAAGTATGAGGTCCCAAGAAAATACATACTTTGATGTTTTAATTAGGGAAAAATAGAAAAATTATATAAATTCACAAAATCAAAACTGGCCATTTGCAACAACTTTATGGAAATGGTCATTCATCAAAAAAATCACCAATTTCCACCCTAATTCAACTTTTTTTTTAAACTTTGAAGAATAAAGATCAAGTATATAACCCTAGTAAGTTGGTACTAGAGTTTGAATTAAACTCTTCAACATTAAAAATTTGACATCCAATCCGTATAGTGTTAAATTTTAAGCTAAGAAGATTCAAAGTCTTAGAAAATCTAGGTAGGCAAGGTGCCAAAAATCTAGATTTCTTTACTTCAAATACAAATATCTTAAAATGGCCACATGGTCAAAGTTTTTGAAATTCCTTTCATTTGTTGTTTTTTATCAATTTTGTGCAAGATCTTATTGTGATTTGTGAGAAATAGAAAAAAAAATGATTTTAAAACTTTTTGCACTTTGCAATAAAAATGACAATTTTGAGTGGAATTTGATGAAAAAAGGCGACCATTGGGACTCAAAGATTCGATGAGATTTTGTTGCTAGGACTTGAAGGGTCTTGCAAAGGTTTATTTAAACCAACAATCATTCTCAATTTTGGAAATCGATTATTTAGCTTCAGTCAATGTCCATCCTCGACAGTAAGTATCAGAAAAGTTGGGCAAGACTGTTTTGGTGCTATTTTGACACCAAAGGCTGCATTTTGACAATTATATAGGTGTCATTTTCTCCTTACTCAATTGGTATGGGGGTTGGCAGCAAATTCACTTGATTACATTTCAATGCACCATCATGGCACCATATTCACATGCCGTGAAGTTCCTGATATGAAGGCAGCTCACGTCTGAAAGTCTTAGTATGATTTTACCAACACTTCCCATCATGTATCACAGGGCACTCAATCGCTTTGTAAATTAGTTACAGACGGAAATACTTAGTACTCCTCCTTTGTTTCAAGCGAAATGGACGATGAGAAATCATACTGTAATAATTATGTGTTCAAGAATTGCAGGGGCAAGAAATTTCCAATTAATAAGCACAAAGTGGTGGCATTTTTGGCAAGGGGTCGACATTCTTCAGATCACATTTCAGGCATTCTCTATTCGAGAAAAACTGGTGGCGGCTCATTTGTATCATTCTCTGAAGCAACCCATTTGTTCCAATTCTCTCCCGATGCTTAAACGGTTACATAAAATGAGGTAATGAGCTTAATACAAATTTTCCGCATCTGTCCTCTTTGGTTTCAGCGCGTTCCGATGACTGTCAGGCTTCAATCGCAAGAGGCAGCTCTTACAGACATGTATATTCATGAAGGATTTTGCAGCTCCTCGAATTCTCATTTCCGGTTAATTACCAGCGGTTTCCAACACGAATCCGTTGCGCCATAGATTTTCCACCTCAATGCTTCTTTCACCCGGCCGCCATTCCTATCTGGAGCAAAACCATGTCACGCAAGGAAACCTTCGACATTCATACTGATTTTTGCAAGGAAAATGAAATTGGTGAACAAGAATTAGACCGGTGTGAGCTGTGAGTTTATGTCACTCATCCTGCCGGTAACTGAAGTCGCCCGGATTGAACGACCCACACGGTAGCCGTGCTGACCGAGGCTCGATCGACGCGAGACAAGCTGAGCCCAAGTTGAATCTCCCACTGACCGAGGCTTTGCTCGGCTCGCCTTTATAAGCAACCACCTTGATGCCACAGACACCACTTTGAAGAAGAGCGTAGCTTGATTGATTGAGAGCTTGAATTTGGTGAGAGCTTGTGTGAGAGGGATTGTGTGGACAGACTCTGTGGTAGATGTGATATTAACTCACGGCTCACACTCAAGCTTTTAATTAAGCTTTTCCTGCATTTGGAATTGAGGGGAGGGACTCCTTGAGTGTTGATTAATTTAAGGCCTTGAGTACAAAGCTGTGGTGGTCAAAGTCAATAGATCGTTGAGGAAGAAGACCAAGAGCGAGTCATGGAAGGAAGGGGTGTTACTATGGTGTCCACCAATTCTAGTATTGCTGGCGATCAAGAGGATTCTAAAAGGTCACATCCAAATGCATTGGAATGTCACATGTGTTCCAAGCCCCCAATCGAGCCTGTTGCAACTTCATGTGGGCATGTCTTTTGTTGGCCATGCATGTTTCCCTTGGTCAAAGACAACCGAAAGCCAAAGCCTTGTCCCGTGTGTGGAACCTTCTTGACATGGGACATGAACATCCTTCCTCTTTACTACGGAGCAGGAGCAAGCGAGGTTAGAGCTTCATCAAAACATCATGTCACTCCGCCACGCCCAAGTAATCCACAAATATTCATGCCTCACTTGGCAAGCATGGAGCGGTCAATCCGGAATCACTTCAATGTCCACACCTTGTCCCCAACGATGGCATTGAGACAAATACAACAAGAGATTGACTACGAGAGAGCTCAAAATGAAAGGTTGTTTGCTCAATTCATAGGAAGAGAAGAAGAATGGTCCAATGACACTGCAAGGGTGGAATTGGCAACGGAATGGGAACTCCTCTACAAAAAATCCAGAATGGATCGTACCATTGCTAGGTTGGAAGGGCAGCTAGCTCGAGCGGCCCACTTATTGCCTAATGGATGGAGCGACTTGAATATCGTGGAGTCTATTGAAAATGAAGAGTCAAATGTTGCATGATGTGTCTTTTCCTTCCAATCCTAGTTCCTAAAGTTCATACAATAGTATAACTTTGTAGAGAGGATAATATATTTTCAAAAATAGTTACTTACATGGATCATGGATTTGGTCTTTTTACATTTTGGGGTTGTTGTAAGAAACACTTGTACTATTTTTTGTCACACATTGTATGTTGATAAGTTTTTTGACTATAACTTTTTCATTTTAGCTTCAAATGAATCAAAATTTATAGACAAGGTACTTATAACTATTGTACACATTTTTTGATGTTTTTAAAATTTTCAAAAATGTTTTACTATTTAATAATGGCCCCGAGTATTATGTCATACTTGCCATTTTGAAGTGTTTTCTTACCAAAGTGGAGCTGGAATCCAAAAAAACGAATTTGGAGCTGGAATTTAGAGAAGTTGGTCTTGTAGTATAAATTTAGCTAGTGTTCAAAGGATTTTCAAGAATAGATAATTATATGTTATTTAGAAGTCCACAAAAAGAGCCTCTTTCTACTTGCATTTCAAAAGATATAAAAAAATATTTTAGTGTTTTTTGGGGTGAATAACCATCTCCATAAATTTGTTGAAAATCGTCAAATTTTATTTTATTTATTTGAAATTCTCTTATTTTTTATTAATTAAAACATTGAAATATCTATTTTCTTGACATTTGGCAATTTTCTAATTGTCCTATATAGAGATTTTCTTAACAAATTCTCTTTGGTGGTTTCCTTTATCTTAAAGGTGCATATATATATATATATAATATTTTGTTAAATTTTATTTTTTTAATTAAAAATTACTCTAGAAAAAATCATGAGTATTGTTGCAAAACGCAACAAATAAAATAGGTGTTTCTTGCAATCACACTTTTTCTTTCTTTAATTGACAATATTTCAAAAAAGTCATTCAATATGAAATAATTCATGTGGTTTTTGATTTACTAGTCGTAACCCAAAGCTTTATGAAATCTATGAGAAAGAAAACTATATGTTGCTTTACTTTGTTCATAAAGGTGATTGTATTCTATAGCAAGTCGAAACATCTTAGTTTGAGGGGTGATTGCAAGAAACACTTGTCCTATTTTTTGTCCCCTTGACCTCCAACATGTAATGTTTTGCTCATAACTTTTGCATCGATTTCCCTATCAACTTGAAATTTGAAATGAAGGTGCACAAAATAGTTTTATATGTTCTTTAATTTTTTCAATTTTTTTAAAATTATTTTACTATTTTTAAACTATCCCCGATTGGATGTCTACCTTGGCCATTTTGGGGGGTTTTAGTCCTATTTTTGACTCAAAAATGCAAATTTTGAGCTGAAAATTGGCATGCAAGGACCTCATCTGAAGTTACACAAGACCACAAAGAGATTTTTTGAAAATACTATACTGTTCAACCTCCACATGTCGTCAAAGTGGCTGACTTTGCGCAAGTGTAGAGAATAGAATTAATTTTTTCCAAAGATGAAATTTGTTGGAAAAGAAATAAATTTACTTGAAGAAAAAACAGATTTTTCATTTTCATTTTTTGAAATTTTTTACTATTTTTATCAAATTAGTGAAAAAAGAGCTATTTTCATTGTATTTTCCATTGTCTATAACATTTAGAGAAAAAAATTCTTAGGTCTGAATTTCAAGAGTCATAATATTCTCATTGCTCTTCAAATTATCCAATTTTTTTCGATTTAAAAAAAATTTATTTCAAAGGGTCATAGGACTCACAGGACTCATTGATTTTGAGCCATTTTGAGCCAAAACCGGTAAGTGTTTCTTGCAACGACCCTGAGATAAATGATGTATTTCTCATGTTATACACATGAAGGAAGTGTTCATTCAAGGAATGCCTATGATATCTTTGTACCACAAATGACTTATGACTCTTCTTTAGATTCAATAACTTAGAGAGTTTTAAAAGTAGCAATTTTAAAATCAAATAAATCAACTTAGAGAAACTTACTTGCTATTTATGACCTAGGTTAGGAAATTTTATTAAAATGGAAATTTTCCATTCTCCATTTTCAAAATGCATGGGTTTGATTGTAAAAGTCTCATTTAAGACAAGTATAAATTTCATTATATGTCGTCTAAACCATAGAAGTGCCAAACTTTTTAGAGCCAAGGGACACTATTTTAACAAAATTTTCCATTTAGCTTCTATAATGTGTTTGTCAAAGCTAGATTGTGGTGACTAAGTTGGTTGATTAAATATAGGTTTAAAACAAAAAATTTCTAAAATGGGAGCTTAGATCATTCTAGGCATTAATATATGGTTTCTTGTAAGAAAGACTTGCTGGTTTGGGTTCAAATCAACCTATTTAGGGAGTACCATGACTATTTTCAAGGATTCTAGAATAATTTTTTTTAAAATAAAATGAAATATATATAATATTTAAAGCATCACAAATAATTTGCTTCTAAAGATTTGGACTTGGAATAATTTATCTTTAAAAGTTATGCACAAAATAAGCACAATGAAAAATACCAAGAAAATGAACACTTTGATGTTTGATTTTCATAAAATAGTATTGTATGTATAATATATTATAAAACACTGAAAAATTTCTTAATTAAAAATGCTCCTTTAAACCATTTTTATCTTCAGAAAAAAATAATGCTCTCTACACTTGTATAAATGTAGTGTACCTTGAATACATGCAAAGGGTGGAAAATTTACTATTTAGTTTAAGAAAACTTGTTTGTAGGCTTGTGCAACTTTGTTTTATGGCTTTTAAATCCAATTTTGACCTTCAAATTCACATTTTTGGAGCAAAAAATAATTCTAGAATCCTTGAAAATAGTCAAAGTAGGGCATTTGTTTTAAAATAGTGAAATAATTTTCTTTAATTGAAAAAAAATTAATTCATGTTCAAAACTACTACATTGACCTTGAATTCATTGTCATAGAAAAAATATACAACACAAAAGTTATGAGCAAAAGACCACCTGTCTAAGGCCAAGGGGAGAAAAAATAGGACAAGTGTTTCTTACAATCTCCCATATAATTCTAGTAAAATGTGGGCGTTAGTTTTTGTTGAATTCAACAACTGACATCAAAAAATATATTATGTAGGATGATGTATATATTTCCTAAGATGGTTTAAATAGGCACATTGATTCCATTGTTACTATTAAGTGGATGTAGGAAATTCTTTAATTTTAAATGTTTCCTAGAATGTGAATCAAACTCCTCATTTAATGATGCCCTTGTCAAATTGTTGTCATGTATTTCTTCAACACTTTGTTATGCTTAGCTTTAATAAACATCCTCATTTGGTAAGATTGTGTAATTTCACATACAACACTACTCTTGCCACTCCATCAAAAGTCCAAAGTTTAGGGCTTCATATGAAAGCTTGGTCTCTAAATATGTTTGATCATTACTAGATCATCTCTGCTATTGTTACTAAAAATCAATTGCATCACATATATATACTATTGTAAATCACGGTGCTTTTTATTCTCTAAAATAAAAACTAAAAGCGTGAGCAAAAAATAGAGACAAATGAAAAAATGTGGAACTAACTTGGCTATTAATTTACATAATTTAAAAAAAAATAGGGGTTGGGATCCCCAAGGGCCCAAATGAAAAACAACAAGGTTTGCTCTAGTGATATACCCTACAAAGTGACTAAGAAGCAAAGTTTAGGGCATAATCTTGTACATATGTGAGAAGTAGATTCACTCAACTCATTAATTGATGTAGAAAATTGTCCAACAAATGTCATGTGCAAAACAAACATACAAACAAACAAACAATCTATTTTAATTGTATGGATGTAGGAGAAAAATTGGTTGAAATATAATCATTGGAATACTTTGTGAATTTTTTTTGAGTAGATGAAATTATTATAAGGAATTTTGAAATAGGAATAGATCACCACATTTGGACAATTCATTGGACAAACTTTTGGAAAGTTATCATATATGAAGACTTGATATTTTTGAACATAGGGATTTTGTTTGTGGCTATTTTTTCCTTGAGTTGCAATGTTGGAGTAAAAATACTAAAATATTTTGTTAGAAATTTTGACCAAATGAAACTACACTAATAGTTCATCTAAAGATTTCCAACAATGAAAATTATACTATATTGTTGCATTTGGATCAATGGACATCCATTCCAATGAATAACCAATGTATCCTCCAAATTCAATATATCTATGAATGTCAATATAGTAGGTTGAAAAAAAGAGCAACTTGTCAATATGAATGATCATTTCCTAGATCACCGTGTAGAGAATCTCCATTTTTCAAATTCAATATTTGTAATACAAGTACTAGTGCCCTTAGCATCTCCAATGTTTTTTCTTTTATCAAAATTTTGCTCAACTTGATAAATTTTGACCTCTCTATCATCCTCCCTCCAAATTTCAATGTATATTGGACAACCAACAAATTGACATGCAGCCAAAAAAACATTCATTTGGACATCCCCTTGCACCCTAAAGTAGGAAATAGTAAGGGATGACTCCTATCTAAGTATTGAATAACTAATAAGTGAATGAATTAATATGTGGAGTAATACTTTATTATTAATCCCATATGAATTTTTTTTTATAAACATGCTAGATCACAATGGCTATGAAATTTCCAAATATTTCTTGTATTCTAGACCTATACTTGTAATCCCGCATTTTTCAATGATAGAATTACTTGCATTTGTCAATGTATTTTCTAACTATGAATATATATATATATATATATATATAAGGCCTAAAAATGGGGATACTTCTAAAACCTTATGTAGATATGTTGTATCAATTCAAATTTTACAACTAATTCCATAAAGATCCATTAAAAAAAGGATGACTTTCCAGTTTTAATTAATTCTGGAAGAAAAAATATACAAAATTTAGTTGAAAGATAAGTGCCAAACCTTCTAAATCATTGGATTAACCTACAATCCTACCTTTTGCAGAGTTATGAGGTAAATAATGCAAAGGCTGGAAAGTTTTTAACAAGGTAACGAGAAAGTGAGGACCAAAACAATGCCCAAAATTAATGCCAACTTTGTTAAATTAGTATTGCATAGACCTCTAAGCAACAAAATAACAAAAATGACTTAGTGAATGAATAGAGGCTAGAGGGGGATGAAAATTTATCCTAACTTAATAGTGCACAATGTTGAGATAAGAATCCTAATAATAAAGCACTTTATAAACACAAATTTCATTTTTGTGACACAATTACATCATGAAACATTGTGATGTATATGTACATATAGTTCTAAAAAGAAGAATAGGTTTAGATTTATGCATGATCTAGAAGGCACTAGAATGTTGCCAACTTAACTAAATTAATGGATTGTGCAAGAAACGCTTTCCGGTTTTGGCTCAAAATGGCCTTAGTACTAAAGCACTATGACTTTTGGAATAAATTTTTTTAAGTAAAATAAAATATGGATAATTTGTAAAGCATTAAAAAACTAAAGTATATAAAAATTCAAGTCTAAAAAAAGATTATATCTAAAAGTTATGCTCACTTAAAGAGTGATGGAAAATACGATGAAAATAGACAATTTCATTTTTTATTAATAAAAAATAGTCAAAAATTTCAAAAAATCCTCCCCCCAAAAGCCATTTTTTCTAACATAAAGATAATCTTTTCCAACCATTTTCATCTTCATGAAAAATAAATTGTGTTCTCTACACCTACGTAAAGGTACTCCACTTTGAGCACATGTGAAAGATGGAGAATTTGATATTTTTACAAATCCTCTTTGTAGACTTATCTAACTTTAGTAGAAGTCTTTGTGTGCCAATTTTTAGCTTAAAATTTTCATTTTTGAGTCAATAATAGGACTAAGATCCCCCAAAATGGCTAAGGTAGACTTCCAATCAAAGGTTGTTTAAAAATAGTAAAATAATTTTTAAGAACTTCAAAAAACTACATAGTATTTAGAACTATTATGTGTACCTTTGTTTCAAGTTTTGTGTAAAACGAACTAATAATGCAAAAGTGATGAGTAAGAAACCACCTATCTAAGGCTAAGGGGACAAGAAATAGGACAAGTGTTTCTTGCAATTACCCTAATTCAGTTTTTCATATGAGTAATAATGATGAATTGCTGTGAAATGGAAACATTCCATTACTTTGACACTTATTTTTTTAATTTTTAGACTATAAAGTTTAAAATCTAAATATATCATAAATTTTTGAAATCTATAATTTTTCAAGGGTGATTGTAAAAAACACTTCAGATTTTTGGCTCAAAAACACAATTTTGGGCCATTGAATTGGTAGAATTACATTGTACTACCAATACTATGTGTCAGGGCGATTCAACAGATTTAGACCATTAATTTAGGACGCTTGCAGATGCAACTGTCAATGTAGTACTATGTAAAATTAGAGACTATTGCAAAATACTATAGAAGCCACTAGGACCAAAAAAAATAGCAAAAAAGGGATCTACAAACCATTTCTATTTTAATATTAAAAAAAATACCAAAAAAATTTCAAATTTTTATTTATTTTGCTAAATAAGATTAAAATTATATTGCACTATATTCTTGTAGGAATTTTTTTCCCTTTTCATAGTCTTTGTGCAAAAAGAAGTCACTTTGACCCCATTTGCACAACTAGTATGTTTTTATTTTCATAACAATTTATTGTCAATCCTTGTAATGTTACTAGGACTCCGACATGTCCAATTTGAGGCTTTGAATTTGTATTTTTGTATTAAAAAGTAGGACTTAAACCCCCCCTTCCCAATTGCTAAGGGAGACTATCTCTTGTAATTACAGGAATGTAGCATTAGCGCACACACACGCCTTCCGAAAAACCAAGAGTAGTTGATCTCTTTGAAGAAATTTTTTTTCTCTCTTCTCAGATGCCGTTGATCTTCAAAAAACATCCACCATTGATTGAAAATGATCTTGGCCATTGGATCATGTGGCATACTAATATGGATATTGATACGGATACTAATACTAATATAGTATATTGTATATTAGATATGTTACACAAGATACTGGATACGATATACAATATATGGATACGAAATATATAATCCATATTGTTTGCCTTTCCAAGTTGGTCTAAGAAATATAAGTATGGTTGGAGGGGGGGTACCAAAATTAATTTAATTTAGATTTAAATCACTGAATTAATTCAAATTGTACTTTTGAATTATTTATTTTTGTAAACACTAGGGGGGAATTTTTTTTAAATTTAAAATTAAATTTTTTTTGACGGGGGTGTATTAATAAAAATTTAAAATTAAGAAAAAATTCAGGTGGGGGTCTCTTGAGTGGATGGTGAGGGAGCTGTCAGTCCCTCACTATCCACTCAAAAGACAACTTACAAATGTAGACATCCAATATTCCAATTATGGACAAGTTCAAAATAATAAATTAGATTTTTAAATTAAAAAAAAATTTAATAATGTCTAAAACTATTGTATGTACTAGTTTATTTCAAATTTTACACCAAATGAAAAAAGAAAAGAAAATTTATACGCAAAAAATCACATATCCAAGGTCAAGAAGACAAAAAAAAGGACAAAAAAAAAGGACAAGTGTTTCTTGCAATCATCCCCAAGATGTTTCAAATTGTGTTGTCTGGAATTTGTATTTGTCATAGATTTTTCAAAATCTATAGGTGTTTTAGATGTTTGGAAATCTATATCAATCCTAGATGTCAATTTTCAATTCAGGCCTTATAAATGTCTATTAAAATGGAACATGAAATACCGCCATTTTAATAAAATTTGACCACAGGGAGGACACTCTTCGCATTTTAGAACCATACGTGCGGGGGCAATATGTAATACATGTAATACACCCTAAAATTTAATTCTTTTTCCAAAAAAATTAAGAATAGATTGTTCTACTTTAAGAGTTTATGTTTTAAATTATTGACCCGTATTTTTTTATGCTAGTAGTAATTAGTTATTATTTTTAAAGAAAAAAGATACACTATAAAGTTGAAGATATCTTTCACAATTCACACCCCTATATTATATAAGAAAAAAAATTTGAAAAATGAAAAAAAAATTCAATAGAATAGCTTTCAATTGAAAGTTTATTTTGGTCAAATATTGATGCAATAGTCATCTTCATGTGATCTCTATAAATATTTTAGTTGAAAAACATGTCATTTAGGTTCATTTTTCAACTCTTTCTAGACAATATATCTTATGTTATTTGGAATTGAAATTTTTGTCAATAGAAACCTTTAGTCATTGTCAAACAAAGTTCAAAATTGTAGGATGAAATTATAGTTTATTCCAAAGTAAATAGGAGATCAAAAAATCACTTCACCACATGTAGGTACCCTAAATGTACTAAGAGTGTCTTCCCCATGAATTTGGCATAGTAACATAAATGTGAAATTGACATGTCAAATAGCACCAATTTATCTTTGATTTTGGTATTTGAATCATTTAGTAAAAACTTGCAAGCATTGCAAATGTAGAAGTATTATAAAAATTTTACACTGAATAGGAGTTTTAAGGGGATCTATACTAATTAATTGACATTTTGCACTAAATAATATCTACCTTTGTTGTACATCAATAGTTATTGAAGAGTCTAGAAGTTGTACATCATATTTCAAATATCTACACTTTTCCATGATTAGTCCCTTGAATTTTTTGGTCCTTTTAAGATCCCTATTTAATTTAGACTATGAACAAATACATTGTGAAAATGGAAAATTCTTTGTGCCATTTTTCCATTTATCATCCACGCTTGGTATAGATTTCAAACCTCACAATGTGAAGTCTAGGAAAAATCACAAGTGTACATTTCAGTCTACAAGTCTAAACTTTAAAATGCCAAGTTCATGGAATATTGCCATTTGAATGAAATTATCCATTAAGGTCAGTTATGTTTTGTCAATTAAGGTATGTTCCCACTTGTGCTTAGTGACAATGTTAACTAGTATTCTTAACTTTCTGTGCCCCACCTCGGATGGATGTAGGGTTCCCTTTTCATTCCTGACGCCTCCTTTCAGGTCAGGTCGCACGGTCGGGGCAGCCATGCCAAATCAAACTGAACGCGGTGCTGCCTCCCCTCCCTGGAGGCCCGGACTTGTCTCCTCGTTGCGATTCCGTTTACAAAATCGGTCATGCCAAATCAAACTGAACGCGGTGCTGCTCCCCTCCCCGGAGGCCCGGACTTGTCTCCTCGTTGCGGTTCCATTTTCCTAATCGGTCGATCAATAAAACTTGCACCTTAAAGCTCTATCAATTCAAACAACAATCATTGAGCAGGTTCAAGACACCAATTTCTACAAGGTCCAAATTGGAATCCGAGATGGGCATCACAATCACGTTCGTTCAATTTTTACAAGGTCATCTGTATTATTCTAATTGTTGAATTGTCAGAGGCATAAATCTATCAGCTAACACAAACTTGGACGGGCTCACTTTGACGTGCTCATCACCAGTGCCGGAGGGCTTTTGCTGTTCGTAGACAAGCGTCAACTAGAAGAGGACGAATTTGATCAACCAATAGCTGCTTGGTTGAGCGAGGGAGCTTCTGCGGCTTGGTTTTGCCAGCACAGATGGTCTTTTTGTTCAACAGACCAGGTTACTTTAGAGACATCTCATGGTGAGCAATCCTTCAACGAGAGGGTGGCGGATTCTGCCAGCAACTGATCCTCGAGATTTGGGCCATGTTGTATAGAGCTATGCTAACTTTCGAGCACACATGGTTGCAGATGAGAATTTGATCAACCAATAGTTCATTGAATCCCCAAATCCCAAGTGACATCACTCCTTAAACTTGAAGATCATTATCCTCATACAAAAGATCCACACAGAAAGAAAGTGATTGCCCAGTGTTGTAACCCGTCAAATGAAAATCAAGATGAAGCTAGGCCAACATCCTTCAATATTTTCTCAATATTGTTGTTATTGTCGTAAGCTACCTGCACACGCTTTCCACCGGATCTGTCTTACATGCCTAGCTTCTATATGAAGCCTTCAGCAGGACTGCATGACAAATTTTGCATTCAGTACCGCCAATGAACTTCAAATTATGGAGCTACACTGATTTTGAAATTAGCGGTACTCCACCACTTCACCACTTCCTACATGTCGTGTAGAAAGTACATAATTTATTCTAATCCTAGTTTTTGAATTGACGAAGGTTTAAGAAGCAAGTTTCGATTACTATTGATCGATCAGTTTTGTAAACAGAATCGCAACAAGGAGACAAGTCCGCGAGGAGGTAGCACCGTGTTTAGTTTGGTTTGGCGTGGCTTCCCCGACCATGCTACCTGACCGCAAAGAAGGCGTCAGGAATGAAAAGGACGATCCTCTCATCCCTACATCCATCCGAGGTGGGGTATTGAAAGTGAAGAATACTAGTTAACACTGCCACTAAGCACAAGTGGGAACGGACCTTTAGGAAAAGTCATGAAAGGCACATCATGTATGAGTGTAGAGATTGAAGTCATTGAACTGTTTGAACTCTAAACTCTATTGATGGTGAATTTCATTCAAATGGCATTTTTTTTTTTTTTTTTTTCATTTCTGTCACATTCTGTCATTAAATGTTGCTTCATTTTAATGGAATGTTATATCATTTTTGACATATTCAATGCCATTTTAGGGTCATTGCAAGAAAGACTGACTAATTTATGTAGCGTTTTCCACAATATTGCTGAAATTTTCGGGAGTACTGTATAATTAGAAAAACAATTTTTTAAAAATGTAAAAAATATGTTTTAGGTATATACCTCTAAGAAGAAGGTACCCTAGGAAGGAAAAGTGTAGGAAAATTCTCTAAGTAGGAGAACTAAAAAAGTGCAAATTTTCATGAAAATGGGTACTTTGACATTTTAATTTGTAAAAAATAGGAAAAAGAATTTTAAAAAAAACTAAAAATTGGAAATTGGGGAGAACTTTATAATGAAGAGATTTCACCGAAAGAATGATCTCAAAACCATCTCAAATGTTCAAAAGTATGCGCGCAAGGGAGGCCTGTTTGCACATATGTAGAGGAAAGAGAATAATGATTTTTAAGATTTCCTTTGGTAGAAACATGTCTACCTAGTATGGAAATAGGCCACAAAAATTTCAGCTTTAGATCATTAATTTTGGATGCTCCTTAGTACTAAAAACCCCTAAACCGCAAAGTGTGACAAATTAGCTTAATTGAAATTTAATTATAAAATGATTTTTGAAAATTTCTGAAAAATAAGGAATTTGATTGTTGTCATGTCAAAAATCTTTAGTCAAAATTTCAGGTTAATATGGCTCATACTTTAAAAGTTATAATCAATAACAACTCCGTCATTCAAAGTGTGACGCAAAATATTACCGTTCTTTCTTGCAATCACCCTTTAGTGGAATGCTATGCCATTTTCATGGAATGTTGCACCATTGTACAGGAATATTGCCATTTTAACAAAATTCACATCATTGCATTGATCGACTAAATAATTATTAATAATTATTATCATGCATAGACTCGGTGGGAAGGAAGTTAATTACGAGCAGAGGGCCGCATCAAGCTTAATTCCAGAAACTGAAATGTAAACTCCGCAGTCCCTTAGCTAGATCGTCTCGTGGGGAGGGTCATGCTTCAGCCACGCATAAAAGAGAGAATCACTTGGCCTTCTTTCACAATTTGTCAGTCACAGCAGTTTTCTGTACACAGTTTCTAGCCAGTTTTTGTAGTGTCCAGCTTTTTGCCAAATTAGCTAGCGCAGTTGAGTGAGTTTGCTGAATAGAATTGGACTCTTCCTGTACACAATTTGCGTCGTTTGAGCTCAAGCGAAGGTGTTGGACGATCGATCAGTTGTATAGCATCCGATATCCACAGGTAAAATTTTACTCACTTGGCGGTTTCTCTCAAGCGACTAGGATCTGTCATCATATCTGATGTTAAGTACATATTAAGTCCTTGTAAATCCTACGTAGATTGATACAAAAATACTAAGTAGGAGTCAGAGTATTGTAAAATGATCCTGGTCTCCTGGAAACAGTCTTTGCGTGAAACTAAAAATTGTTGTCGAAAAGAACGCATCTGTGACGGAATGTAATTGATATTTTCATTAGTCTCACAGACTCAAGATATGGTTTGATTCTTGCAACACGATGATGCATATGGTGAGCAGATTAGGAGAAGTTAGTTCTACTTTCCAGCTTTTCATGTATGCAGAGTTGCAGACCCGGCTTCTTTAGGGGACGGAAGGCGATGAAGTACTTTCTGTAGTATAGATGAACCTAGTTTATGAGGTCAATCCTAGCTAGGGACGTCAGCTTTTTAAGTTTCCGAAACTAAAATCTTTATTACACGTTGGCCAGGAAGAAGAAGATTAAATTCATCACAAAGTTTACCCATTTCGTTGTTTCAGATTGCACTTTGGTCATCCAATTGCAAGTAGTATATTGCTTTTACCTTAATTATGCTTTCTGCTGCTTGACTGTCGGAAAAGAATTCGAACTGCTTAATTTTTCTCTCTGGCTTAATTAACTGCTCTTACCTTGCGGCAATTCACATTCTCCCTAGCTAGTTTGCTTCACTGTCTGGTCTCTTTTAACTTTTTGCCTGTGCAGCTTCTATCAATGATTACTTTTGTAAATACAAACCTTGATTAATATTTTTTCTGGAAGGCTGCTGCGTATTTTTTGAGAGAACTGATTACCGTGCCGCTACATTGTATACCCTTCCTGACACAAACCTTGATGGATATGATTAATTCCCTTCTGCAGAGTATTGCCGACTATTCTTTTCTACCTATTCGTACGATTCCTACCTGCATTAATTGGTGTTGGATTATCGATCATGGCCCAAGCCGGGAAAGAATATGAGATCTGGACGCGCTTCGTGGAAGCCGATTACCTGATCGACGCCAAAACCTACGAAGGCAAGTGCCCCGAATGCAACTCCCCCAGAGATTGCAACAACTTCTTCTGCCTCCAATGCGAGCTCGGCGGACTCTGCCCCATCACATTCCGAGGAAACGCGGAGCACTCTAGCCACCGCTGGTTGCAGGTATCGTCCATATCGTTAATTAAGTTGGCACGATTCATCGCAAGAACTTCTGCCATTAACATGTACATACACCTCTAAAATCTAGCCAGGATAAATTTATATGGATTTACGTTTCAAAACGCACGTTCTGAAAGGTGCCGAAGTTCTGGGATCGATCGATCCAATTCCCCAGGCCAGTTTAACAGAATGGACGTCCTTGATCGATCGATGCAGGTCCGCCGCCAGTCCCACAAGAGCGCCGTCGACCCGGAGGATCTAGCCAAATACCTCCCCCACGAGAGCGTCAAGCACATCCAGAGATGCCTGTTGAACACTGGCAGCCTCTGCTACCTCCGAACTGACCACCACCAGGCCTCGGCAAGCTCTAGTCGACCCACCGCCAAGCGCGCTAAGACCGGCGGACGAGGGCAGACCAGTGCACTGAGACTGAAACTTTGTAAAGCCTGCAAGAAGGCCATTGCGAACTCCCAGGATTGCAAGGAAGACTTTCTCTTGTGTTCTGTGGAGTGTTTGATCACACTCGCACAACGGCATCCAGACAGAAATCTCCTCCGGATGCAGGACGGTGCCTTGGCTCCCACTCATGAGTTTCCACGGACCGCACTGGAGAAAATCAAAGGGAATCTGACGCCTGGGCCAAAATCCAAGGCTCCGGCTGTGATCGCTGGTCGCTCTGGAAGCTCCAGTCGCGGAGAAAATGTTGCAGAGGAGCCACCAGCTGCAGCACGTGGCGCCAGTGGTCGAAGAAGTGCTCCAGTGAATTACCGAGACCTTCACCGTGGAGGAGCTGGTTCTGGGACCGGGACTGCAGCAGTTGCAGGAACTCGAGGTACTAATTTCACGTCCATTTCGTTAATTTGACGGAATTCTGCTACATGGGTACGTTTCATGCAGGATGTACAGGTTGAAACAGATGTAAATCCATGCCAGTTTTATTCTATTGTTATACTAAAATTAGACCCTTGTGGATTAAAATTCATACAAGTTTACATATTAATTCTAAGACGCTAGCTGGAATCGTGCCAACGTGATGAAATTGACGTACGTTTCCTGGTGGTGGGACTAGATGGCGGTGCTACAACTGCAGCTCGAACTCGAGCATATGGAGGTCGATCATCACAGCCTGGTCCAGCAAATCGGACGCAAGCTGCTCCGGATTACTCTGCTTACCCACTCGGATATCAAAGTGCGGGACTACATTGTCTGATTGCGGCGGTCAAGGCCAACGGCGATTGGGATCTGTATCTGGGGAACCTTGGGAGGGACTAGTTGCATCGATATTGATGGGCTCGCTTGCATGTTGTACAACTCAGTAATCTTAGAGCGGTGTGGAAAGTTTGTGGGATTCGATTGAGGAGTTCCAATTTCATTGGGAACTTGGGAGGGACTAGTTGCATCTATTTCTTATACGCTTGCAAGTTGATTTGTACGAATTAATATTTAACCAACAAAATTATAATTAGCGGTGCATGAAGTTGTGGAATTCTTCCGATTCAATAAAATTGATGCATATTTGCATTCGGCTATGAAGGATATAATTGCATGCATGTACGTATGTTTGGTCACAAGTTTCATTGCTTTGACATAATTTGCAGAGGTCGGCACTTTCTAGTTGGATTAATGATTTGTGCTATGTATGCACGTCGAATTGTCGAGGACTCGAGGTGAATTGACCATATAGAAATTTCTCTGTTTAACGTGAAGTATTTAATATTTAGTATTGCACTTTACATTACTCCCGCCAAGACTATCACACACACATCCGATAATTGTCATAAGTGGGTAGCGGGGCCATTTGTGCTAGCTCTTCATACTCATGTATGGAGAATTTTATTAAAATGGTGGTATTCCAAATGCCATTTTTCAGACTGCGCAGTCTGAACTGAAAACTGACATCTAGGTCAAGTACAGATTATCATACATCTAGAATTCTTATAGATTTAAAAAACCTATGACAGATTTTGATTTCAGGCTGTGTGGTCTGAAACATCTTGAACTGGTAAAGATTTCAGATGTCAACGGCGCATATAGACTTCAGAAATCTATGAAAGATTGAGATTTCAGACTGCGTGGTTGACACTGCAAAAACTGTCGGAGAAATGGAATTTCACCATTTTATTGAAATTCGCCACCTGTACAGTAGGCCTCTGTTTATTCAAGAACAAGAATACTAGCAGACAAGTGTGTACTTGAAGGGGGTATCCTGATAGAGACAACACATGGATGAAAATCCATCCAATCACTCGTTATTTGCGGACAAATTTGTGTGCTTTGAGTCACGCGATCGTCACAATGAAAGGTGATTAACACTGTTGGGAACAGAGAAACTGAAATTGCGGCATAACAGACTAGAGCTGCAATTTGTTCCACCTCGATCTCTATCGATCTCTTAAAGAAGCTGCGTTCGTCGATCGATCCCTTTTCTTCTGAAAGCCTGACAACATTGGAGTCATTGAGGACATTGATGAGGTTTGCCATGGCTTCCTTCCGTCAACTTGAATTTTCATGAATTTTGACAAGAATTGTGACGTTTACCTATGCAAAGCTGTCATTAACAAGTACTCCCTCTGTCCCACTAAAAGCTTCCCAAATTCTTCGTGCAAAGACTGTAAATAAGCCTAATTAGGAAGCTTTTAGTGGGACAGAGGGAGTGTATGTTAATTTTAGTCTGCACACCCTGAAGTCGTGGAATTCCACGAATTCAAAGAAATTTGACCCTGAAATTCGCCAGGCATTGAGAGAAATGTCGCAAACTGCCAGAGGGACGGGGTGCATTGTTGTATGCGCCCTCACTTCCTTCCAAGTTCCAACACATCCTTCCTGACCAAAATGTCCACGATTTTGGAATCCGGGTCTCAGAAAAGGAAGATGTTCGTTGCAAACAACCATGCTTATGAGATAATTTATTAACACTGTCCAGAACATCATGCCGGAGATTGATCATGGGGTTGTGTAATTTGTAGAAAGTTTGAAGGCGAGATCTCCATACGATCACATATACCTTTTGCGAAGTGTTTTAAGTTGTAAGAAATTACTTGATAATGTTTCAACAATTCAGTACAATATACGGAGTATCAATGAGTTCTCCCTGTGACCCAATTGCACATCTTTGTATGATTGATGTCCAAAATCAATGAAAAGTTCATCATTCTTGAAAATCTGCATGCCTTGGTTGTTCATCTGGATACCACTCGTGCACATTTGCTATTTTAGGTATGGTTAGAGAGGCAGCACATGAGCGCTTGGCTTTCATGCTGAAACGCAATGTAACCTGCTTGCAAAAAAAAGAACATTTGCACTCTGGATGCTTTGGAAAGTGTTATGAAACTCTTGAGCTCTTCAAGTTTTAATGTTTGTTCGTTTCGTTTGCTTCCCAAAACAAAAAAAGTTTTAATGTTTACTTTACTGACCCATTTGCTAGTTTTTCTTACTTGACTTGTGTCAAGATCGATGTTGGATCTCATCACAGACACACTTTCATAATAATGAAACAATGGTGAATTTTGTTAAAATGGCGGTATTCCACTAGTTTGACATTTTTGACAATTCAGACCACACGGTTTGAAATCTAAAACAGTCATAGATTTTTGAAATCTACATGTGTTGTAGATGTTTGAAATTTACACCTGTTCAAGATGTTTTAGACTATGTGGTCTGAAATCTAAACTTATCATAGATTTTGAAAATCTACATATGTCCTAGATGTTTGAAATCTATACCTTTCCTAGATGCCAGTTTTCAGTTCAAACTGCGCGGTCTGAAAAATGGCATAAAGAATACCGCCATTTTAATAAAATTCGCCATAACATAACTATACTGAATTTATTACGCTTATCCACTGGAACACTGAACGTGGGAGAAGATTGTGAAATGAAACAACAAGATGCAACCTACAATTTTGCATTGTGCACTTGTCCATTTTTTGGTTTTAGTGTCCTATTACAGTTAACACATTTAAAAGAAAAAGTGCTCCAATGCAAGACTATAATTAATATCAATATTACAAATGTCATTCAAATTGTTGAAATGCAGAGTAGGTGTGTGTCATTAATGTGTACTTTGTTGTTCATTCTATGTGAACATGAATTTTAAGCCAATTGTTGCTTCACCATTGCTCTTGAAGGACACAACCCCCACGGCAAAGGTAGACTAGTCACTAATATACTCCAATTATTGAACCAATAAGTGCATTCTTTGTTTATTAATTTCAAGAATGAAGTCATGAATCCATGAGACACTTTTGGTCCTGAATGTCCATTGGGAGTTAAAAAAATGCAAACCCCATCACAAAGGTAGATACCAAAATTGCTTCAATTATTGAATCAATGGGTGCAATTTTAATTTTGTTTCTTCAATTGACAAAGTTATCTATTGACCACTTTGCAACAAGTGTCTTTTGAAAGTTAATTTGTGAACCGTCTCATACTCTCATTTGAACATTGTTGTTGTCTCTTTTGCTATAAATGTTAATTTTTGATCTCTTTTGAGGATGAAAACATATGACATCTATTTATTAAAAGACACAATAAATTGAATCCATTTAGTTGATTATTAATGAACTCCAAATGAAATTGTGCAATACAAGAAATAAGATATAGAATAACAACTATTTATGATATGTATATCCATTATAGAGTGTCTACCCAATTGCTTTCCTATCTATACAAGTTCAACATTAATTTCAAAGTGTTAAAATGAATATTAGATGAGTAAAGGTAAGGAGGCCATTTGGTTGAGAGTCCATACTAGAGATCTATACCCTAGTAAAGAATAGAAACTAGGACACATATATAATTTAAATAAAGAACCTAGAAATTCATTGCTTAAATTGGTGATATGAGCATGGTAGTCCAAATCTTGTATGCTTTCAAATGAAATTTATTAAATCATATAGGCTAGTATAAGCTTCCAAATCTATATTTGAGAAGGCATCATAGACATGCCATTCTCTCAAAGATGTAGCCACATCGCATATATTGAAAGATTTGAATGATTACAGAAATGACATGATTATTTCATGCCCTAGCTAGGGGCTAGTAAATCGCAAGCTAGTAAGTGGTTTCTTCATCAAAAATTAGGTTCTCAATCTTGGACCTATCTATGCCATCGATCAAACCTTTGAAGATGTCCATTTCCATTTGGTCTACCGACTCTGTGTGTGCCCCTTCACTTTGATGTGGAGAGAAGGACATCACATAACATGTTTGCAACACAAGAGTCTTGACCAAACCAAGATCTACATGCAAGAAAATGATGGCAAGTTGGAAATGCACATTGTAGACATCATAAAGGTTGGCCAGCTCCACAACTAGCATTTGGGCATTTGCATCGTATTGCCAAGGGCAATACTCTTCTCTATAAAATCTTTGTGCCACTTCCACCTTGATCTCAAGTTGAAGTTCCATTGGCAATGATCCTATTAATGAAGCTAGAATATGGGTCTCGGTTGGTCGAATCAAGCGTTCTTCTCCGGAGTTGAATATTTGTCGAATTTCCCCAAATGTCTTCTTAACAATCATCATTGCTACAATACGATATATTCGATGAAGCAAGGTCTCAACATGCATGTAGTTGGCGGCCTGGTCAAGTGGTCATCCCACATACAATTTTTTTTAATTACTATGATCATTGCTCCAAGCCAACACAATTCATAAATATGATATATAGATTGATGAGCCTATGTAAAGAACCAAAGGATGGACCAATTACAAAATGGTTAAGCATTTGAAGAAGAACCTATTTTAGAAGTGCTTGCTAAGTTGCTATCAACTAGAACCAAGGATAGTACACGGTATAGCAATAAGATTCATGCACAAAAAAAATGTCATCTAAAGTATGTCAATACAAAAATACCAATGAAAGAAGGTGATCGGAAAGGTGATTGAAAACAAAGAAAGTTTTGAAGAGCTCCTACAAAGTAACGGAAGGTTTTTACTACTACACAAACTAATAGCTTCAAAATTCTTTCTATACATACCATGATCAAGTCGTGTAGATTCTTCATGTCGACCTTCCCAATAAATTTGGCACCTATAATTGGACGTCCATGAAAATCCTCAACAACATTGAACGATATCGATGTCCGATCTATGCAACGCTTGCAATGCTGGAGCACTTGTCGCAGAACGTCGCTGGATACGTTTGGCAAAGGAATGGGATTGCCATTGGAACCCACATCCTCCATCAAGTTCTTCACCGATCCGGACTGCAAAGCCACCACTTCAGCAACCTCAAAGATCTCACCACTGGCGCTACTCAGCTTCATAGTTAAGCGCCACGGCTCAGCCATGTTCGATCGGTTCAATGCAAAACTCACAGAAACCTCTCAAAACTGTGATAGAATAGTCTCTAGTGCACTAAGCAACTCACAGCTCTCTCGTGGCAGGTTGGAGAGTCCCCTCAAAACTGTGAATAGTCGGAAGGCCTGAGTGGTTATATAACCCTAATTTAATCAAGCCTCGGAAGTAGGATTCAATTTGGGACTTAAGGGAATCTCGAGAGTCGGTTATGTTTAATTTTGGGGTATTAGTAATATTTTAATTATACTATTTTTGTGATTTTGTCCAATTGATGGAATTCCACATCTTTCGCTTTTTTCAGGGTGTACCTTGTGAATCATAAATATGTAGCTACTCATCAATCTAGTTTTAATCCCTAAAGTCTTATTTTTCCTTAGGGGACAATGTGAATTTGAAGCCTAGGTTCCTACAATCCTACCCTCTGGCATTCAATTTTCATTGTTAGTGATTTTTTGAAACATTTTTGGAAGATAGAAAACCATTTCAAACTCTTTGAAATATATTCATTTTTAATTTGAGCAATCATTGTCTAATTCTTCCAAAGAACATGTTAGTTTACAACCATAAGTCTAAAATGGCAATACCAAAAAAATGAATATAAAATTTCAATGTTCAAAATTTTTGTAGAAAATACTTTGTTCCATATATAAAGATTTTGGATTCATTTAATTGAAATCATAAATGAAAATATAGACGACCTTATTTTTTTGGCAATTTGAATATCTTCTTGAAAAAGTGGCTTATACGGTTCATTTTCAATTGCAATTTTTACACTTTTTCAAAAAAAAATTAAAAAGGTTTGTCAAGGTTAAGTTCACTTGGTAGAATGATTTCTCAGTTGAAATTATTGTGTTTCAATTCCATATGTAAGACTCTACATTTAAAGTGTTCAAATTCTACCGAGGTCATATAAATGAATTTTTGTACATAAATTTTGTTGTATATTCCAAATTTTATTAGTCTAAAGTTTTTTCAAAAGAGTTGTTTTTCTATGTGTAAACGGCCACCAAAGTCTCATGATTTTAACAAAACAAAACAAAATCAATTGGAAGAACCTCTTAAAGGGAAACTAACTTCCTTTCTAGTCACTTAAGACTATGCAATGGTGTAATGGTTAGGGGCCTTGGACCTCATCCAAGGTTCCAACCTCAGAGGTGGCGGTTGCCCGTGTGGCGGGCTTGCCTAGGTGGCAAATTTATTTGCTGATGTGGCAGATTTTGATTAGCGGATTTTTTTTTTCAAATTTTCTTATAAATGTCCACATCAACAAAAAAATGTAGAATTTTTTTTGGGTACTTCCAAGTCAACGTGTCCAAGGCTACAAAAAACTACCAAACCATATCAACATTCTTTTGTCCATTTTTTGTTGATTTGGACGCCCAGGTAGCCCAGGTAGCTTAAGAAATTTCTTCAAATATATATATTTTTTTAAATAAAAATTTGAGACTTGTTCTTTAGATTTATATAGACATAGAAAGCTTTGAATTTTGCCATTTGGATTAATGAGATGAAAGTTATGAGGAGTTTTAGTTTGTAGGTGGTTTGTAAGAAGTTATATAATGTCTACTCTAAAATAAACTTTGAAGTCCTTTATTTTATTCAATTTCTAATATTTTTGAAAAAAAAAAAAAAATTGGGTGTCCACGGATTATTTATTAAAATATTACAACCATTGATATTGACATTTTTTAATTCAATAAATTAATTGTTAACAATTCAGTATTTTAAATCATTCTTCATTTCTTTCTACTTACTATTTTTTTGTACATGTTGTACAATATCAAATGATTCGAAAATTTTCAAGCATGTAGCCTACTTGACTTGAAGAATGAATCCAAAGAATTACAACCATTTTAAACATTTTTTCAAACAAATGTGACCCTTTGAAGTGTAGTTGCCTGGATTTCCGCAATAGTAGAAAAACAATTTTTGTCACTTCAAACAGTAATATCTTGCAATCTATGTGCTAGAAATTTTTGAAATTTTTTCTACAAGATCTCAAACTAGTGCACTAAAAAAATCCTTTGGCAACATTATTCAAAAAAAAAAAAATTCTAAAATTTGGTAGTTCTTCTAGAAATGATAGTTTTGGACTGGTTTTGGTGAAAACATAATCAAAAACCTTTAGGGTTTAAAAGATATAGCAAGAAACAACAATGTCACTTCAATCATGATCAAGTCTTTTTTTCATATTTGAAGAAATGTTATATTGGTGCCCCAAATTGCCAAATTCATCCACTTATTGGATGTATAGTACGGTTTTCATCCATAATCAAGCGATTCATCTAATTTTTTTTTAATTTCAAAATTTTCAAGAGATTTCATCCAAGTTTTTTGGCATTTTTTGTAGTGTTTTCTAGCCATATTATTTTTTCTAATGCAATTTGGCACTAGATAGTAAAAACAAACCTTGATTGTGATGTGATATAGGATCAATGTTTCTTGCAATGATCCCTCATTACTTCCTACTTTCTTGCTCACTAATTTGGGACATGTATCATGATCTCATTGGGCCCAACCTTGAAATGGAGGAAAAAATGCATTCCAAGCTTTGGTTGGAATATATTCTAGCCTTAGTTGGAAATAGCTACATTCTACAAGTTGACTATGGATCCCTAGTTGAGAATGGGTACCTCTAGCTACTTTAGTGAGCAAAGGAAGAAGAAAGTAGTGGGCAAGAAAATAATTCTTAAATGATTAGAATTAATTAGAAGACTCTAAACACTGGCTTTACGTGAAATTTTTACCTCCCTAAATTCACAATAATTTTAGTTTAAACAATAAAATTCTAAAAAAAATTCTATCTCTATATTTCCTATCTTCCTACATGGAAAAAATTCCATTACCTCAAACTATGCACAATTTGTTTTAAAATTGCTTAACCTTGAAAAACCAAGCTTATGACCACTAGTTTCAAGGCTCATTGTTTATCACTCAATTTGTTGCCATTTTATAACTAGATGTGTATGAAATTTTTTAATTTTATTTTTCAAAGATGAAACTACATGTCTTCTGTACCTCACAAAAGTTTCAGATTCTTTTGAGGAAAATTGTATTTTCTGAAACTTTTTGAAGAAAAATTGAAGAAAAAATCATATCATATGGAAAATAATCTCAAAAAATCTGAAAATTTCACCATGTGTGAACATTATAGTGAAAAACATCATGGATGATTGCAAGAAACACTTGTCCTATTTTGTGTCACACTACGTGTGCTGATCTGTTTTTTGGCCATAACTTTTGTGTTTTGGCTCCGATTGACTCAATATTTGTAGGGAAGGTACTCATAACTATCATAAACCTTCCGTAATTTTTTCATAATTTTCAAAAATAATTTACTATCCAAAAATAGACCCCAATTGGATGTCACACTTGGCAGTTTAGGGGGTTTTAGTACTATGGAGTACCTTTTTTTAATGATTTTAATGTGAAATTTAGATGAGATGGTCTTCTAATAAACTTCTAGCTCTCCAGGGAAGTATTTTTGCAAATAGTTAATTTTATGTGGTGTAGAGGTCTACAAAGTGAGCTCCCTTCTGCTTGTATTTTGAAACATATAAAATATTATTTTGGTGGGTTTTTTGGTGAATGACCATCTCCATAAAGTTGTTGCAAATGTCCACATTCTATTTTTTGAAAATATCTATTTTTACTATTTTTCCCTAATTAAAACATGAAGGTATGTATTTTTTGGAGGTTTGGCACTTTTCAAGTTCTCCTACTTAGAGAATTTTTCTATCCATTTCCTTCGGTGAAAGCCTTCATCTTAGAGGTATATACACTATTCATATTTTTCAAATATTTTTCAAATGAATTCTTTAATTTTAAAGTACTCCCAAAAAAATCAGCCAAATGCAACAAAATCGGCAGATGTTTCTTGCAATTACCCCATGGTGTAAATTGATTTGTTGCTTACATCTATAATTAGAATGCAATGGACATTAAAAATACAACCAAAGTTCAAATTGCAATAAAATATTCAATTTTTCTAAATTTTTCTAAAATTCAAATTGGAGAAGAAACTAGAGTACATGAACTCTATTTCATTAGTTGGCTTCAAATTCAAAAAGTGTTGTTTTCAAGGAGAAATTTCAGATTTACTTAATTTCTCAAAATACATTAAAATGGCAAATTTTGCCATCCATTTTCTCTAATTACTTCTCAACTACATGAAAACAAGCATTAGTTAGACTAAAAACTCAGTTGGATACTCTTTGTAACTCAACATGAAAGGTCATTTTTTTTAAATGGATGAAAAACCTATTGCTTACTTCTTCTTATGACCTTGGATTGTCATCCCGATTGTTATTCAAATACCACAGAATGGTACCGGGCGGCAGTCTAGAGTTAAATGGTCAATTACTAGTGCCTCAAATTTATATGCTGAGTGGTGATAAATTTTCAAAAATCACTTTATATTTAAATTTAAATTTAGCTGATTTGTCGGGTGATTGCAAGAAACACCTGTCCTATTTGTTGCGTTTTTTGGGAGTACTTTAAAATTAGAAAATTAATTTTTTTTAAATTAGAAAAATATGAATAATGTATATACCTCTAAGATGAAGGTTTTCATTGAAGGAAATGCATAGAAAAATTCTCTAAGTAGGAGAACTTGAAAAATGCCAAACCTCAAAAAAATACATATCTTCATGTTTTAATTAGGGAAAAATAGTAAAAATAGATATTTTCAAAAAATATAAAGTTTACATTTGCAAAAACTTTATAGAGATGGTCATTCACCAAAAAATCCACCAAAATAATATTTTATGTCTTTCAAAATACAAGCAGAAGGGAGCTCACTTTATAGATCTCCACACCACATAAAATTAACTATTTTTAAAAATCCTTACCTAGAGAGCTAGAAATCTACTAGAACACCATTTCATCCAAATTTCATGTTAAAATCATTAGAAAAAAGGTATTCCCTAGTACTAAAACCCCCTAAATTGCCAAGTGTGACATCCAATTGGGGTCTATTTTTGGATAGTAAATTATTTCTTAAAATTATGAAAAAATTATGGAAGTTTTATGATAGTTATGAGTACCTTCCGTACAAATCTTGAGTCAATTGGAGCTAAAATACAAAAGTTATGGGCAAAAAACAGATTAGCATGCAACGTGTGACAAAATAGGACAAGTGTTTCTTGCAATCACCTTGTCACACTTTGTGGTTTAGGGACTTTTAGTACTAGGGAGTATTAAAAATTAATGATCTAGAAATGAGATTTCTAGGGTCTATTTCCAAACTAGGCAAGCATGTGCCTACCAAAAATCCCTTTAAAAAACATTATTTTATGTCCTCTATATTCATACAAACAAAGCTCCTTTGTGCACACAATTTTGAATATTGAAAATGATTTCAAGATCATTCTTTTGATGGAATCTCTTTATTATAAAGTCTTCCCAAACAGAGAACTTTTAGTTCAAAAAAAATTCTTTTCCTATGTTACAAATTAAATTGTATAACTATACTAAAAGTTACAATTCTCATGAAATTCTGCACTTTTCTAGTTATCCTATCTAGAGAATTTTTCTATACTTTTATTTCTTAGAATACCTTCTTTTTAAAGATATATACATCAAAAATATTTTTTACTTTCAAAAAAATTGAATATAGTACTCCCAAGGAAAAAAATGAATATTGTGCAAAGCACTATCATGCTTTTGGGCAAGTCTTTCTTGAAATGATCCAAAAATGGGCTAGTCTATATAGAATTCATGCTTTTTTAAAACCGTGTGCATCATCTACTTTAAATTATTTAAAAGTATTCATTAGGAACCAAACTATTTGTTTATGACCTCCCTCTTTATACAAAATTCCAAGGATAAACAATTGCAATTCTATTTTACATGCAAAAATTCTTTCACATCCATCCAACACTTAGTGTTTGCAACGGCATTACAGGGTTAAAGTTAACTTCGTTAGAATTGAACCTTCTCTAACCCCTTAGGTGTCAGTATGTGCATACTTGGATTGGAGTGTTAGAAATAACTTCGTCAATCTTATTGCATGAATCATTTTAGCTCATTTTCTAATGCAAATATTTACATATAAGGTGAGTATATCCAAAAGCGCCACAAACTGGTATTGTGTCTAGATACTATTGTTAGGTTGTTTAAATTTTCGTATAGTCTTCTTGACAAATGAAAGCACATTCCGATGTACCAAAGAACGTAGCATTTGAATACAATGTGCCAAAGTTTGTTCCTACAAGCATTCCATCCACGTAGGTAACTTATATAGCCTCTCCCAATGTGGTGTTTGCAGTGTCCTTGTCTGTTCGTCAAGTCGAGTTATGTTTATTGTGTCCTTCTGGTCGTTGCTCCCTCTCAAACCTCCTGTGGTTCAGTTGCCAGCCTTGTATTTTTACTATAACCTTCAGTAGCAGCCTGTCACACTACCTCCCAACGGATGAAATGGTGTGGAATATCCCACACCATTCCATCCAGCAGATGAAATGGTGTGGAATATTCCACACCATTTAGTAACCAAAGTTGCAAACTTCAAGAAATGTCAGATGAAATTAGGTGATAGGGACTTCACACAGGGAAAGGCACACCTTCTATGGGCTACTGAATGTTATGAGAAGTCCTTTGCACTGAAATTTGTTTCATTTGTTAAAAATACATAAAAATACATAATTGATATTGGAATTGTACACAGATTGTAGATGGCCCATTCAGGTTAGCTCACTCAGCTGCCCGCATTTGTGGGTACCTAGGGTTGTTCTTTTTAGGCTTTATGAGGCCTAATTTCCTCAAAAACAAATCATCAACTTTAAGCCTATAGAAAAAAAAGGAAAAATGTGTTAACCCCTAAAGCCCTGAGGTGTGTTTTTTGGCATTATAAATTTTTTGGGCAGCTCACTACAAATGGAGTTTTTATTTTTTTTTGCTGAAATTTTTACACAAGATGTGCCCAAGAAGTAGCTTTAAGGTCCAACAATTTTCATAACTTTTGACTTTGTGGTTAGAAAGTTATGGCATGATATGTCCTCTTCTTTACTTGGAAGGCAGCCCGGGCAGCTGAAAAAACTTCTTTGAGAACACTTTTTTTTTCAAAAGTGAAATTTCGAATTGATTCCTTAGGTTCTTACAGACATGGGAAGATTTGTTTCATCCCATTTGAATTAAGGAGTCAAAAGTTATGAGCAATTTTAGTTTGTGGGTAGGTATGGAATTTTTGAAAACCATACCTATCCACAAACTAAAATTGCTCATAACTTTTGACTCCTTAATCCAAATGGAATGAAATAAAGCTTCTCATGTCTGTAAAAACCTAAAGAATCAATTTGAAATTTCGCTTTTTGAATAAAAAGTGTTTTTAAAGAAGTTTTTTCAGCTGCCTGGGTTGCCCTTTGAGTAAAGAAAACAACATATCATGCCATAACTTTTTAACCACAAAGTCAAAAGTTACGAAAATTGTTGGGCCTTAAAGCTATTCCTGGGGCACATCTTGTATAAAAATTTCAGCAAATAAAAACAAAAACTCCATTCATAGTGAGTTGCCCAAAAAATTTATAATGCCAAAAAATGCACCTCAGGGCTTTAGGGGTTAAAAAATGCCAAACAACAATAATGCCTTGGCACACCATTGCCCACAATGTTTCAAAAATCTCATTTCATTTGTTGTGCAAAGTCAGCACATAGAAAAATTACATATTCAAAATTGTATACTCAAGAATGACCTTTTTCAATTCAAGTCCCTAAATTAAAGAGCTAGACAACTTAAAACCTTCTTGAAAGGAAGGCCACATAACCATTTGTCTGAAAACCCCCCAAAAAAACCCTTGGGTGTCACACTTGTCGAAGTTTTTGATTTCCTTGGATAAGGTTTTGTTGTCCAGTACGTCGGACTCCCACGTACTGGCATGCAATTGAAGGACGGTGACTGTAATGTCAAACTTGCCGTCCGGCCGTGGAATGCCGTCCGCCATGCCTTGGATTGTCAGCAGTTCGTCATGCCTTTCGGCACCAAGGCCCACTCCACTTTGTAGTTCTATTGGTGGCAGGGCATGCCCACCAAGGAGAGGTAAGGTAAGGCAGGGGGGCTAAGCTTAGCTCCCATTGCTTGATTGCTTGCAGCTCCTTTGAGTCCTCTCTTGCAGGATCGATCCCCAGGGGAGAGAACCACTCTGTACTCAGCAAGTGGCACGCCAGCTCGGTCTGCAAACTTTTCATCCGACGCATGACGTGGCCGGAGAGAGGCAAGAATGATTAGGGAAGGTACTGGGATGATACTCCGTACGGGCAGGGAGAACTGACCCATTTGAAGAAAAAAAGAACTGGATTGGAGGCACGTGAACTCATCCATCTTCCGTCATGCTGGCCATGACAGGCAGCTTCCAATATTGACGGAGTTTGGTGGAAGCACATTATATAAGCAAACAGCTTCATGTGTTGCTTCACAGTTCATTTGAACAATCCTGCACTCACTCATTCAAGTCATTCGGCGTATTTGTAGCTTAGCATGGGGTCGATTAAGCTTCTGATGCTGGTTTGCGTGACGCTGGTGGCCATGGCGGGTTTTGTATCGAGGGTGCAGGCCAACTACCACGTGTCGGATGTAATTCGCAGTGAAGGCGCGACCAAGTTCTTCGCTGCCTGCCCCTCCAACTACTACAACTGCAAGTGCTACCGAGTTGGGGATCGGAGAGGCAGAGTCTCGCAGACACCACCCTCGTTGACGAATTTCTTCACCATCTCGAACTTCTGCGGCTACAAAAAACTCGACCACTACCACAACAACGACGGAACGTACTCCGTCTTTGTTGCGGGCGGCGACGGCAGAGTGATCGCCACATGCTATGGCGCAGACAGGAACAAAGTCACCATCACTTGCAATATAAGAGTGCAATCTAACGTTGTCCACGATCACTTGATCTGCTATGGACAACCATGCCAACCCGACACCATTAGAATGCCGCTGAACACCACCATTGCTAATTAGGATTCTAATTGTTGGAGGCATGCAGTTCTAGCTACTTACTAGGCCAACAAGATAATGACTTGTGAATTGTGATATTTCTTTTGGAAGTAAGTAGATTACGCGAAACTACGAGTGGTTTTCGTTCGAGGCTAGCTAGCGTGGATATAGTGTTTGTTTGATCTACCCATGATGCATGCAGCTAGTGCGTACTAGACAAAGTATCTGAAGTGGTGTAGGGACTTTTGGAAGGAGACTCCCTGACACAATCTCATAGTTATGGAGTATTAATAACCAAACTAGACAGTTTCTCTACAGGCTGTTTTGTTTTGTTTGTCGCAATGAGTTCTCCCGGACCGTGCTTGGAAAGCTCTCAGCTAGGAGGGGTGCACGGGCTTTATTTTGTGGCATTCCCACTGATGGTGAGAAAGTTAATGAATTTCAAAGCTTTTATGGATTCAAACATTTTAAAAACACTTTTACTTTGATTTTGACTGTGGCAACACACTAGTACTTTGGGTAGTCAAGTTTTGCAATCTGGCCACTTAGTGATGGGGATCATCACATCAGTTGCGAATGAGCCAGGTGTGGTTACCTTTCAGTTGTGGTACTCACATATATGCGAGATATCCTCTCTGGGATGTGATTATTGTGATATTGGAGAGTATGTAATAATAAGTTCACAGTGTACAGTCACACTTTTGCTGATACATAGTTGAGCCCTTGAGGGACCATGATTCAGTCCCAATTAACTCGTTAAAAGTCCAATGGAGACCTCGCTTTTTAGCAAGAAATTGAAGAGTACTTAGCAATAATGCTCCGAGTCTCCGAGGGTTATCGATGGGCCCATACATGTTTTGCACCCCGTTTTGCATATTATGGTGAATTTCGTTTAAATGGCAATATTCCTTATGCCATTTTTCAGATCACATGGTTTGAACTGAAAACTGACATCTAGGAAAGGTATACATTTCAAACATCTAAAACACATCTAGATGTTCAAAATCTATGACTTGTTTAGATTTCTGAATGTGCAGTTTGAAACATCTTGGACAAGAGTAGATTTCAGACATAACACATGTAGATTTCAAAAATCTATGACAGTTTTAGATTTTAGACTGCGCGGTCTGAACTGTCCAAAGTGTCAAACTAATGGAATACCGCCATTTTAACGAAATTCGCCATATATTAGCAAATGAATCAGAGGACGCTTGCAGCAGAAAGAAGCGGTGGATTATCAATAAAGAAATCAATACAAAATACAAGATTTCTTGGTAGAGTTAAACTTTTGTCAATTGTGAAAAGGTCACCTACCACGATGTTGAGTGCTTCTTCACATCCACTAGAAGACTACAAATTGAAGTCACTGTATAGAATTGGGTCCACCCTTGGTCCCTTGGAATCAAAGTCCCCAGGAGGGAGACGGAATTCTCTTTGCATCTGTTCAATTAACGCACATCAACGGTCTTGCCCAGCCTTAACTTTGTCTCGCCTACGAGTCAGCATCTGATTTGTTCTGACAGAGCAGCCCTGATTACAATCGAAAACCGATTCAGTAGAAACAGCTAGTCATTACCCGAGGGAAATGGATTAAAGTGAATACAATTGTGAACACGATATGACCGGCGCACCAACCATACAGATGAGGCCGTTCCTAGACAAAATGGACGACGCTCCTGGTCATCAACCTTCATAAGTTGATATAATCAAATTCAGTGCTAGCCTGTTCACTTGACAAGGTGTCCATTTTGAATCAAAAAATGTATGTTCTTCATGCCCAATTGCCCATGTCCTACACGTAAATTTTGTGCATCATTTGACTTTTAGGGTGCTAGCACCATTATGTCTGCAATGTCAGGGATAACCAGGATTGACGGAGAGCTGTGCCTGGCTGTTCACCTTCCCGACGACTGTGTATGATATGGCCGCTCACTTTGGCGCTTCGGGCATCCTTCTTCCGAAATTGCAGGCTGAGGTATTGGACCTGCGACCAACAAGCCCATGTCCCCGAACAAGCAGGCTGGGGGAGCCCTGGCTTCGGGGACTGGGCACTGATTTTGAAAGGTACTTAAACGTTTGGACAAGACTGTGCACTCCGCCTCGTCACTCATCTCCTCACTAATAACAGGGGATGCTTGGTTTTTTTTGGACACAGGTGGCCGGCTCCTGCGGAGCTGGAAGCTAGTGTTGCTTCTGTCTCACCCAGCTAGCTGTTCTGGATTGCGCAGTCGTTCCGTAAGTGAGAAATCATGTTGACAAAGTAACGCGATTCTTACAAGTTTTACTATCTGGATGACCGAACCCTGGACAAGGTGATTTTGCAATCAAGATTTGCAAATTGCAATGGACCCCTTGCACAAATCGTGATTAGAAAAATTTTAAGTGCTCAAGTTTTTTCGAAATTGGATTTCGATGCTTAAAATAGACTTTAAAATGCGTTCAAGTAGTTTATAATTTCACCAGGAATAAATCTTTTGATATGATTTTATTGAACTTCAAAGTGGACGCCAATTATGTGTTTACTCACCCCACTTTCCACAGACAGTCCCGCTTTGCTCCAGTTTGATGCATGCTTGCTGCTGAATGAATTAGTTTCCAAGCTAGCGGCATCATCAACATGTCCGAGCAACTCAGTACAAGCTCTAGCGGTGCGAACCTTAATTATTCTCCTGCCAAGTCAAGCTAGGACCTGCAAACTTGCGTGAACCAAGGTTTCAGGTTCTGTGGGAACTGAATACTTCAACGAGATTTGGATTGCTACCTACTTAGCTAGGACTGATTGACTCGATCTTCCTGTGGAAAGCTGCAACCGCATGTTTTGGCATGGGAGGTGAGATCAGTTCTTCCTTTTAATTAAGTTTCGTTACCGTGGGAGAAATGATCGAAGATGTCGCCAGTTCTGTTGCGCGTACGTTCAGCGAGAACTTCCACATGCAAGCTTAGTTTCCTTTCAGCGTGGAGCCGTTGTCTGGCCGGATCCTCCACCCGATCCGGGGGTTTGAGTCCGAAGAAGAAAAAAGAACCTCTGCGTACGTCAGGACCTGGAATGGAATGAATATGTAAAACTAGTCGCCTGCCGAATGATCGATCGATATCGATTAGTGTGAGCGAAAGAGTTTGATTTTATTTAGATTATACATAAGGCCGTGTATGCCAGGCCAAGCATCAGTACACAGTGAACAAACTACAATATACGTACTATATATGCTGAGCTGAGTGGGAACAAACTTGAAGTTAATTCATTAGATCGAATTGGACCTTCTCCGATCCCTTGGGTGTCAGCATGTGCAGACTTGGATTGGAGATTTGGAGAGTGTGAATTAAATAACTTTGTCTATCTTACTGCACGAGTCGTTTCGGTTCGTTTTCTGATGTAGATATTTACACGTATCGCAGGTGCACGCTTGTCGTAGTTTTTTATTTCCTTTGGATAAGTTTTTGTTGTACGTCGGACTTCCACGTACTGGCATGCAGTTGAAGGACGGTGACTGTAATGTCAAAGCCGTCCGTCCGTGGAATGCCATCCGCCATACCTTCGAATGTCAGCAATTCGTCATGCCTTTCGGCAAGAAAGCCCACTCCACTTTGCATTGGTGGCAGGGCATGCCCACCAGGGTGAGGCAAGGAAGGGATTGGTGGAGAGGTACTGCAAGCAACTGAAGGGAGTGAAACTCTCCACTTGCAGCTCCTTCTCTTCCTCTCTTCCAGGAAAGTTTCCCCACTGGAGGCCCGATTAGCTTACAAGCGGCACTCCATGCCATGCCAGCTCTGCAAACTTTCCATCCGCGCATGACGTACCACCTGCGTAGGGAGAGGCAACTGATTTGGAGTATGCAGAACTCAGCGGCAGGAACAAGACCTACAACAGAGCCGCCCTACTTCACCACTCACCACCACCTACAGTATTGCCACTTCCAGGAATGGGATGTGGCCCTGAGAGTATACATGGCAACCTAGTTGTGTCGGAAATGACAGGTCGAATTGGTTTTGGCAAGCCCTCAAGTGGCCATGACTGGCAGGCGGCTAGCACAAAGTTAGCAAGTGGAGTGGGGATAAAAGATCCGGTTGTAATTTGACAAAAAATAGGTGAAAAAATCCAAAAATCTTCTACTATGAGGAAAAAATAGAGTGCATGACAAGATTTACTTGGTATTTGAAAAACCGGTTTGGTATGAGAATTGAAGAAATTAGTTGGCAAAATTATAAAGAAACTTCCTAAATGTTGGTCCAAACCCCCTACCATCCCAAGCCATTAAGTCATAATCTGACCAATCCAATGGAGTGTAGACCTTGGGCACATTGGGGCACTTCCTTGAGAGCTCACTAAGTCCTACATTTGGTCTCCCATACAATCGAATTGGAGAAAATTGAAAAGTACATTAGAGAAATTTTGAACCCTCAAAGAGGCCTCTAAAATGGCCTCAATTGGATTTAAATGCGTACTTGTCAAAGAAAGGACAATTTTTTCCCCTATTTCTACCCATTTTGCCATCATGATGTTTATAAAGGTACATGTTTTTTATTGGATAATGGGACATTAGATACTTCTTGTCATTCAAATTTTAAGTACATTGAGGGATTATTTTATTTGGAGAAGGACAAATTTGGTGCAATGAAGTACTAATGGCTCATGTATTTTTAGTACAATAAGTGAAAGTTTTTTTCTAATAAGATCATTGGTACTTCATGCTCATGATGTTTACACCGTGAAATACCTCTTATTAGACAATAGAACAATAGATATTTTTTGTCATTCAACTCCTTAGTATAATAAGTGAATTCTTTATTTAGCAAATTCATAAATACTTGATGAATATTCACACAAGGTAGCTACACATATTGTGTACTAAGGCTATCATCTCTAGCCTTCAATAAATAGCTTTGCATGTCAATTTCTAAAGGCTTCTTTGAAGGTTCAAAATTTCTCTAATGAATAGCCCTTTTGAGTGATTAAGATTCTTATTGCCCATCCATATGGGCCTTTCACACTTGATACTACATAAACATTGGTGTAAATGAGATGCCATAATGACCATGGTGGATTAGTACACCATGGTTTGGACAAAATGTAGTCTTGGTAAATGCCAACCAAAGGTGGCAGTGTTCACTCAAGCTGTGATAGAGCACTCACATCTAGATATCTAGGGTGATTGCAAGAAACACTTGTCCTTTTTCTTGTCCCCTTGACCTTTAGGAGGTAGTTTTTTGCTCATAACTATTTCATTTTTTCTTCATTTGACTTGAAACTTGAAATGAAGGTGCCTACAAAAGTTTTACATTTTCTGTAATTTTTTCAATTTTTTCAAAATTAATTTACTATTTTTAAATTGACCCTGATCGGGCGATCGGGTGTCTACTTTGGCCATTTTGGGGGTTTTTAATCCTATTTTTGACCCCAAAATGCAAATTTTGAGCTGATAATTGGCATGCAAGGACCTCACCTAAAGTTACACAAGACCACAATGAGATTTTTTGAAAATACTATATTGTTCAACCTCCACATGTTGTTGAAGTGGCTGACTTTGTGCAAGTGTGGAGAATAAAATTAATTTTTTCCAAAAATGAAATTTGTTGAAAAAAATACCTTTACTTGGAAAAAAAATTGATTTTTTTTTTTCATTTTTTTCATTTTTGAATTATTTTTACCAAATTAGTGAAAAATGAGCTATTTTCATCGTATTTTCCATTGTCTATAACATTTAAAGAAAAAATTTCTTAGGTCTGAATTTCAAGAGACATAATATTTTCATTGCTCTTCAAATTATCCATATTTTTTTCAATTTAAAAAAAATTTATTCCCAAAGTCACAATACTCACAGGACTCATTGATTTTGAGCCATTTTGAGACAAAACTAGTAAGTATTTCTTGCAATGACCCTCTAATGCTAGCAAACCACTTAATAGTGTTGATAACAAGGCATGTGGGCCATAAAGAATCACCTAGGTACAAAATCATACATTGAAGAAAGTTGAATCTCTTGAAAAGATTATTTTTTTAATTAATAGTCTTTACCTTGAAAAAATTGAAAATGACCTAAGAAATTGTTCATCATTTAAGCCATTAAGACGTGTAGGGATGTAAGCCCTAAAGAATGACATACAAATTCACATTTTGAATTTGGACCTATCATGTAAAGATTATTATTTTTCATAAATAAATCTTCCTCTAAAACATTAAAAAAGACTATATAGGTGCATTGGTGCAACAATGTGAACTATCTTTGGATTGTTTGTAAAAAATGCTTAATGATTAGATCTTTTTAGTTGGAATCTGGGTCATTGCAAGAAACACCGGTCCTATTTCATGTCACAATGAGAACCACTTTTTTGTTGTCTACAATAACTTTTGGAGATTAAGTCCAATGAACATGAAATTTTTATTGAACATACCTAACTTGAAGTTTATTAGATCCCTTATTTTTCAGAAATTTAAAAAAATCATTTTATATTTAAAAAACATTTTCGTTGAGCATCACAAAATTACGTTTATAGTTATCATTACGTTCGCAGTGTCTAAATTTAATGATTTCAAGAGGAAACTTTCATGGTCTATTTGCATAGGTGTAAAACCTATAAATTTCAAATAAAAATCTAAAAATATGTTTTTTTATATCCTCCACATGAGTACAAATTTTTTCCCGTGGCACGCAATTTTTGAACATTGATGATGGTTCTAAGATCGTTCTTTTGGTCAAATCTCATCAAAATCAACTTTCCTCAAATGGACAATTTTTATTTTTTCTTAAAATTGATTTTCCTATTTTTTACAAATTAAAATGTCGAAGTACTAATTTTCATGAGATTTTGCACTTTTTTGGATTTCCTACTTAGAGATTTTTCCTATGCTTTTCCTTTTTAGGGTATATTCTTCTTAAAGGTTTATACATGAAACATATTTTTCACTTTTTTTAAAACTGGTTTTTCTAATTTTAAAGTACTCCCGAAAAAAAAAGACTATGTTGCAAAATGCTATGCTTTTTGGACAGTGTTTCTTGCAACGACCCATCTTTGCATGTCTTCCTTTAGGTAGTAGAAGGTGAAAAGTTGGTCATTTTTATGTACGTTTAGTCAATGTAGAATCCTTCATTTCTTGAATTAATTATTTGTATATTTGAAAGATAGATTTTCTGAATCAGCATCCTAAGAATTGAATGTTATTTTGAATCAATAATCTTGAAATGATGATACTTACAATAAAGTTATTGTCCGTAACATCTTTTGTGCTTGTCTCTTAGTTAATGTGCTTTCTATTGCACTATAATGAAAGGCATAGATATCAACTTATATACGTAGTATTAGATTTAAATGAGTGTATACTCTTTAATTTATGGATTTTTTCTTAAGTCTTATATAGTTTCTTATTTACTATATAACTTTCAAGCTATAAAGTAATTGGTTTTGAATATACTTTCTTTAGAAGCAAATAATGTGTCTATACCTAAAAGCTACAATAATTGTATAATCATGATTCATCTTGTTCAATTGTTTAGTTTTTATTGGATCTTACAAGTCCATATTTTCTTTACATATAATTTTGAGGATGAAATGAATGGGTTATAAAGTTTCAAAGGGGAGCAATTGAAAATGAGATTAAAATTTATAAGCTCATGAGCCATTGAGTATATATTATAGACACCTTCTATGGTCATAGGTACTTATATTGTAGACTCCTATTTTTGTATATCTATGTCATAAGTATATGTGTTATAAACACTTTCAAATGGCTATAAATACATATATACAGCTAGGTTCAAGGAATTGAAATCAATACCCTAAAAATGCACAAAAACTCATATAAAAAATTTAAAATTTTGAAAGAATAAAATCGAATGTATTTAGACACCTAGTATTTGTAGGAATGAAAAACAATAAAAATGTCAAATTGAGAATTGCAATACTACAACCTATAGTAGCAAGTTTGTTTAGTGTGTTGGCTTTTTGTACAATACATGTTAGTAGAAAATGTTGTGTCTTAGTCTTGTATTGTAATGCAAAAATACTATTAAGTGGTTTGTCAATCATTCAATGGTATATTTAAAGTAAAATAGGAGGTCTATAAAGTGCCAAGGTTTTTAAAAGTGGAAGGTATTTAAATAGTAGCTTCACTTCCAATGAGTGCTTTGCATTTGATTAAGCCAGTTATTTATATTGTAGCAAAAGGGATGATTTTCATGGTCTTCACTCAATGAATCATTTTAGGATTGAATAGTTCATTATCATTTTAGCATCAAAAATTCATTAGTAATCTCATGGAGGTTCAAAATATACAAAGCAATTGAATGCTTAGTTGGATGCTTCATTCTATTTGTCTTTCAACAAAATTATTTACAAAATATGTAATTGAGGGAGTTCACTTCTCCAAATGCCATCAATTGGTAAATGGTTGCTTTATAGACCTCATACCTTAGAGAATGAATTTAGTGCGACTTGATAACTTTGATTTATACCTTGATGTTATGCACTATAAAAAAGACCTATGGTGGAAATTTCAAATTTTTCAGATATTTTATGTATTTGATAAGAATTATCTTCAAATTTTTCTTCAATAATTTACAATAATTTCAAATTATTCCCACAAAATCTGAAAATTTTATGACTTATAGTATGCATATGGTTTCAACTTTGAAAAATAAATATAGGATTTTCCATTCATGTCTACTTGAATAATAACAACTAACAAAGTGATGGATAGGGATGCTTGAAATTAGTGGTCATAGGCTTCTCCTTCTAGAGTTGAGGTATGAAAAACAAATAATAGTTGTTGTCCCTCTATGAACTTTGTCCATAACTTTTTTGAAGACTTGAAATCACAAACAAATTTTTGAAGATGAAAATTAACTTGATTTTCCAACTTTTAGTAGTTCAGATTTAGCATTTTTCCATCCATAAACCACCCATTGACCCATTTATAAAGTACCAACCATGATGATATCAAAACATTTCTATAGTCAATGGTGATTGTTTGAACATTGATTTCTAAATTTTGATTTCACAACAAGTCAACCTTAGGGTTTCAATAGTGGAGAGAGCCTTTAACTTTAAAAGTTATAATATTTACATGTGGTATCCAAAAATTCTAATTGTTTCTTTCTTCTACATTTATGATTTTCAATTACTAAAAGTACAATAATCATTTCTCTTAATTAAAGCCTCCATCTATACTAAATTGCTTAATTTGACGATTTCTACATGTTTCTAAGGCCAAGGTATGTGATTTTAGTGCTAACAAAAGGTATTGCAAAATGATTAACCCCTAACTACCTAATCAATCATATATAGTTGATCTAAAATTTCAAGCCCATTTTTGTACACGTAGTTAAATTCCTTTGGCTATTTTAAAATTTTTTGCCCACCCTTACAGGCCTTTCACCCTTGGTGCTACATAAGCGTTGGTGTAAGTGAGATGCTATAGTGACCATAGTGGGTTGGCGTACTATGGTTTGGACAAAATGTAGTCTTGATAAATGCCAACCAAAGGTGGTGGTGTTCACACAAGTTGTGATAAAGTACTCACATCTATATCTAATGCTAGCAAACCACTCTTAATTATGTTGATAAAAAAAACCAAAGTTACCTTGTGCTTAATATATTTCATGTTCAAAGTCATAATTATATAAATTCATATCTACCAAACTTTTACAAATCAATTCAAATGAAAAAATATAAGATGTATATTAAAATATTAAATACTCATGACAAAATTCAATGATTCTATTGGATCATTGCAAGAAACGCTAGTCCTATTCTCCGTCACAATTGGAGTGACGTCGTTCTTTTCTGCTATAACTTTTGAATCTAAAGATCTAACAATATGAAATAATTATTGAACCTATCTAACTTGATGGTTTTCACATCCCTTATTTTTCAGAAATTAAAAAAAATCATTTTATATTTAAAAATCATTTTTCTTAATTTGTCACAAACTGAGGTTTAGGGTTTTGTACTACATTCGGAGTCCCCTAATTTAATGATCTAAAGCTGAAAATTTCATGGTGCATTTTCATAGTAGAAAAGCACATTCCTACCAAAGGAAATCTAAAAATACATTATTTTATGTCCTCCACATGTGTGCAAATAGCACTCCCATTGCATACAATTTTTGAACATTGATGATGGTACTAAGATAAATTTTTTTAGTAAAATCTCATCACCATCAACTCTATCCAAATGGACAATTTTTAGATTTAAGAAAAATAAATTTTCCTATTTTTTACAAATTAAAATCTAAATATACCCATTTTCATGAGTTTTGGCACTTTTCTAATTCTCCCACTTAAAGAATTTTCCAAAGCTTTTCCTTTATAAGGTACCTTCTTCTTTAAGGTATATGCATTTAACATATTTTTCATGTTTTTTTAAAAGTGTTTTTCTAATTAAATAGTACTCCCGAAAAGAAAAGCATCCAAATCCAAAACGCTACAGAAATGGACTCCCTTTCTTGCAATGACCCTATTAAAAATGTATGTGTCATTTCATATTGTTTCATTCATCAAAAGTTTAATGATTTAAGTCTATGTGTGCTCTTTAAGTAAAAATTATTATTACAATAATAATAATAGTTTTATTTAAAAATAATAATTTGTAGTAATAATTAAATTAATTATTTATATTTGAAGTAAATAATTTATTTTTAGAACAATTTTTTTTCAAAAAAAATAAAAATATATGAGTTACATTAATTATAAAAATCAGAATTTCATTAGACTAAAAATTGTCATCAAGTAATTTTTTATTCTACTATCATCTTTCTTGCATTATATATTCACTACAATTTGTTCAATTTGTTCCGTTCTTTTGTTATAGCATCTTAACATTCAAGTGGTAGAAAAAGAAAAAGAAAAGAAGGAAGAGATTCCTAGCTAAAAGCAAAATTTTGAAAAAAAATATACTAATTTCATGGAATTTGATCGAGGAAGAAAACCTTATTCAATTTCCATGGAGATAGTGCCAAGGGATGTACATATGCTACACATAGTGCGTGATATGAAAATTTTAACAATGTATACTAGGATGATTGCAAGAAACATTTGTACTATTTTATGTTACATGGTGTGTGTTGATATGTTTCTTGGCCATAACTTTTGTGTTTTGGCTCTAGGTGATTCAAAATTTATAGGAAAGATTGTACTTTTAACTATTATACACTTTTCCTAATTTTTCATATTTTTAAAAAATAGTTAACTATTCAAAAATAAACCCCGATTTAATGTTATACTTAATCCTAAACCCTAAACCAAATTGGAGGTTTTTAGTACTATTGAGCACCCCAAAAAATGAATTTTGAGCTGAAATTTGAAGATGGTCTTAGGTGATTGCAAGAAACACTTGTCCTATTTTTTGTCCCCTTGACCTATCGGCCACCTTGACCCATATTATCATAATCCCTCAGAACAATCCCACTACAACAATGAAGAAAATGAATGTAAAATGGTTTTTGTAGAGTGACATTTTAGGTTGATTAGTTGCATGTTGTTCCATCTCTCCTTCTTTTAAATAGTCATAGTGCATCCATACTTCACCTCTTAACAATACTTCATCCAATTTGTTTTACATCTTAAAAGAGAATTATTTATTTCTTTAAAGACAAAGGGTTGAGTTGTTGTTTGAACTTCTCCATGGGTGCATAAGACTTTAAAAGTAGTGTAGGGTCATTGCAAAAAAGAGCATTTGTTTTTTTTGTAGCGTTTTCCATAGTGCTCATGATTTTTTGGGGAGTAATTTAAAATTAGATTAAAAAAAAAAATTTAATTTTAAAAATATGTTCAATTAATGTATATACTTCTAAGAAGAAGGTACCCTAAGAAGGAAAAGCATAGGAAAAATTTCTAACTAGGTGAACTAAAAAAGAGCAAAATTTCATAAAAATTGGTACTTTGGTGTTTTAATCAATAATAAATAGGGGAAAATAATTCAAAGAAATTGAAAATTAGAAATTGTGTAAGGCTTTATAGAAGTGAGATTTCACCAAAAGTATGATCTTGAAACCATTTTCAATGTTCAAAATTGTGCGTACAAAAAGCCTCGTTTGCATGAATGTGGAGGACATAAAATAATGCTTTTTTAATTTCATTTTGGTAGGCTCACACATTTCTAGTGTAGAAATAGACCACAAAAATTTCAAGTCTACATTATAAATTTAAGGTTCTCCTCAATACTAAAAACCCCAAAGTGTGAAAAATTAATTAGAAAATATTTTTTGGATATTTCTAAAGAATAAGAAATCTCATTACATTTAAGTTGATCATCTTTAGTAAAAATTTCAATTCAATTGGCTTCATGCTCTAAAAATTATAGCTAATAATAACTTTGGCATTTGAATTGTGATTCCAAATAGGACCACTCTTTCTTGCAATCACCCTATAGGTAGAGCATTATAGCGTTGCGCAAGAAAACCAGAAAGCCTTTAGCACAAACATAGAGAAGCACTAAAGCACTGCCTTCCTGCAATCGTATTAACCATATCTATGTTTAAGTGGGTTGTAGAGTAGCTCTAAGAGCATCTTCACTTCTCCATCAATGACTCCTCACTACAGCAAGTCAATAATGCATACTCTAACAATTCATAGCCTTTTTTTTTTCTATTGTTTCACTTTCAAGTACATGTGCCGGCCTCATCAATACCTATTACAATATTTGGATCTTTAAACTACCTAACACGTTCAATTCTCTAAGAGCATGCCCACGTCTACTTACCACACCTAACCAAGGCGTGTTTGTCAAGGGCTATGAGGCAAAACAATCTCCAATATGGCGTATGGACAATTTTTCAAATATTAGGTACAATAGATTTTGAGCAAGATATTGTAGCTTAGAGTGGGCAAAGTATTTTTTTAGAGCTTGGAGTTGATTGACAACAAAACACTTTTGCATTCAATTTTGCTTATTAGTATGCTTAGAAGTAATTTGTTAGTATCTAGCCTATACATTTTGCTCTTCACTAACTTACTATCCATAAAAAAATAAATAGGAATGCAATTAAGAGCATTGATTTGTCCAAACCTACTAATGCTAGAAGAACATTAGACGAGATTTTAGAGAGTAAGAGGTTGTTTCAAACTTCCTGTGATGTTCTCACAATAGGGTGATTGCGAGAAATACTAGTTCCTTTTTTTTGTCCCCTCAACCTCCAACATGTAGTTTCTTTCTCAAAAAATTTGCATCTTTTGTCCTTCTACCTTGAAAATTGAAGGTCCATATAAAAGTTTTCGATGTTGAGTAATTTTTTTTTAAAATTTAAAATTAATTTATTATCTTTAACCTACCCCCAATTGAATGTCTACTTTGGTCATTTTGGTGGTGGGGTAGGGTGGGGAGGTAGTCCTATTTTGACCCAAATATCCGAATTTGAAGCCACAAATTGGACATGTTGGAGGTCTATCAACATTGCAAGGATCAATGATGAGTTTTTATGAAAATAGAAACATATTTGTTGCACACATAGGATCAAAGTGACCTTCTTAAGGGCAAAGGCTACAAAGAGGGAAAAAATTTCCTAGAAGAATTTTTTATTGCAATGTAAGCACAATCTTGTCTAAAAAAATGAATTTTTTAATAATTTTTTTATAGGAATTTTTAAATTTTTTTGAATTATTAAAAATGAAAAAGTCCACAAACTTCTTTACTACTATTTTTTGCTACTAATGGCTTCTACAATTCTTTGTAGTAGTCTATAGTACTACATAGTACTAACTGACAATTCAAATCTAGAGGTCCTAAATCAACGGTTAAAATTTGCACGTACAATACTGACATGTAGTACTAGTAGTATTGCGCCTTGGTGAGACCACTCCTTGTACCTTAAGGTATACACTTGAGTTAAGAGGGTATTTGATGTAGGGCTATTTACCTTAGTTCTTGTATTTAAGAGGACTGTATTTTTACATAGAAAGCTACAAAGGCTGGCATATTTTCAATACCATTTATTTTTTGTAAATTCATTTATGTGGATTTTAAAGTGGATCTATTTTACATTTAAAATCCAAGTGTCTAATTTTTCCTACCTCCACTTTTCTTTACAAAATTTCTTTCCTTCTACAATATATATGTGTAGGATATACACCTGAAATCAGCAATAATCAATTCAATTCAAGTGCCATTGACCAATGACCAAGTCATAGTTTTTTACCTCTTAAAGCCAATTGTTCATTGAATAGACAATTGAAAATTTAGGTGGGTTCCTTTGAAGTGGATTTTCGTTGGATGTTCATAAAATTTTTATAAACGTGTAAATGTGCACGTCTTTAAGTGGAAGTATAATTTTTTCAATTGAGTATCCAAATCAAAGTTCTAATCCCCTAAATTTTTTTTATAGACTAGGCAATTTGGGCATCTTTAGTACATTTTTTGCAAAAACACTCATTGACTTTTCAAATTTGGCATATATATGCAACTTATAAAATATGACATTTAAGCAAAGTCAAATTCTATTTGTTATATTGGAGTAACTTCAAGAATTTTTTTTTTCTAACTTCAATTTCTATTCATTTTCAACCTATGAAATCAAAGTTCTTGAAATTTTTTCTAAATATTTCAAATGTTTTTCCTATTTTTATTAAATTTTAATTTCAAATGAAAAAATTTCTCATCATACAAGAAAACATCAAAAAATGATTAGTGTATTGCTAATGCATTTGACCTTCTTTTATTGTAAGTTGATTTAGAATAAGTTAAATTTTATATTTACTTTTGAAATCCTTCATGAATGAACCTAACATCATATTCTCATGAATGGTTGTAAAATTTTAGTCTGAAAAGTCTTGAAGTTCTTTGCCCTTGTTCATAGGAATAAAAAAAATTCTCACCTCAAACAAGGTCATTGCAAGAAACACCCACCACTTTTGTAGCGCTTTGTAAAATTTGTTCTTGTCCAATGCTATAACTTTTGATTGATGAATCCAATGCCCAAACCCCAAAAAATATTTTTAGAGTTCTTGATTGCAACCATATTATATATTTTTCAAAATTTCAAGAAAATTATTTTATATTTAAAATTTATTTTTGTTAATTTGTCACACTTTCAAGATTAGGGTTTTTTATACTATTGATTGGTTTAAATTAATGATTTTTGGTTGAAATTTTTGTGGTATGTTTTTATAGTAGGTAGACATGCTCCTACCAAAGGGCATCTAAAAAAACACTATTTTATGACCTCTACATTAGTGCAAACATGCCTCCCTTGCGCGCACACTTCAAAACATTAGAAATGGTTTTGAACTTATTTTTTTAGTCAAACCTCATCACCATTTTCTAGGACATCATCTTGGACATTGAATTCTAGTAAAGAAAATACATACATTGATATTTTTATTTGTAAAAAAAAGGAAAAACATTTTTGAACAAAACTAAAAATTGTCCATTTGAAAATACTTCTTGGTGATGAGGTTTGACTAAGAAAATAATTTCAAAACCATTTCTAATGTTTTGAAGTGTGCGCGCAAGGGAGGCATGTTTGCACTAATGTAGAGGTCATAAAATAATGTTTTTTTAGATGCCCTTTGGTAGGGACATGTCTACCTACTATAAAAACATACCACAGAAATTTCAACCAAAAATCATTAATTTAAACCAATCAATAGTATAAAAAACCCTAATCTTGAAAGTGTGACAAATTAACAAAATAACTTTTAAATATAAAGTGATTTTTTTGAAATTTTGAAAAATATATAATATGGTTGCAATCAAGAACTCTAGAAATATATTTTTTTGGTTTGGGCATTGGATTCATCAATCAAAAGTTATAGCATTGGACAAGAACAAATTTTACAAAGCGCTACAAAAGTGGTCGGTGTTTCTTGCAATGACCTAATATTATAATCTTTCAATCCACAAGACCATATGAGACCATATGAGACCATATGAGCTGAATGTTTTTTAGTCATTACCTCACTTGTTCAATAAATTTTTTGTATGATTGTTTTTTATTTATTTTTAATTGTCTATTTGAGCTTTTCTTCTTCTAAAATCCCCTTAGAATCTCTATTGAAACTATTATGTAAACATTCTATTCAATATGATTGTATATAATATATATGGCTTCAAAGATTGAGGTTCAATAGACAATAAATTTTGCATTCATGTTGTATAAATTTTAGTTTCTTGAATCCATTAAAGTAAACTCCCTATTCATACCAAATGAGGCAATTTTTGTCACTTGTAGTCAATGTCTTATACAAAAACTTAATTTCTAATATGTACACTATTAGTACTATTATAAAATTTTAGTGAACTATCCGGCTTTGTTGCCAATTCCTTAAGCTTGATTGTTTCCATATCTATCATCTACATGAAATTATCTGTCCACATTTGTACCCATTGTACTATGAAAAATTTGTGCAACTTCTATTTGTCAAGGCTAATTTATTAATAAAAATTTCTACTACATGATGTTTTTACATAGCCCAATTTATATATAATAGAATACATAGCATTTCATAGATCCTATAGTAGTCCTATACATTATATAAATTTTTTCCTTTGAATTAAACACAGGAATTAAATGGACCCTATCTTTTAATTCACATAGTTTTTTAAAAACCCAATAGTGATCACCCCAAGTATCGTGCAATGTTGCTAGTCTTGTGGCCCAAAACTCCATTTTTGAGACAAAAACATGAAGTTTGACGTGACTCTCTTCCAACCACATCAAATTGCAATAATTGCACAGTTCCCAAAGTTCTCTGTTGTGTGAGAACTCATAGTTTTCTATGAAGCCAAATCTCCTCTAATGATAGTACCAGTTGAGTATTGTTGATTGCTTGCTAGATTCCAAGGGCAACGGTGCTAATATGTGAGCATGAAAGTATGAGCACGTGAGCCTTGAGCATATATATAAGTATAAATCATGCAACCATTGAAGGTATTTATAACATAAACACTTATAATATAGGTACTTATAGCATATATATACTATTAATATAGAAGGTTACTATAGTATAGACACTTATATCGTAGGTGTATAGTCTTCTAGGCTCATATGCTTATACTTTTATGCTCACATAATAGCAACCCTCATTCCCAAGTCTTGCTGAGTTGACTTTACTATCGGGATTTGAACATTCCATGGTAACCATGCTCAAATCACAACATATTTATTTTTGGATAATCAATAAGTGCTATACTAAACCTCTTATATTTTTGCTCCTTCATTGGCTAGGGATGGCACAAGTACATTGTGAGAGCTTTTGCTAGCTCACGTGGACTTAGGCACATTATAAACAAAAAAAAATGCCACATAGGAGGAAAAAACTGTAGAGGATTTCAAATTAGTGAACCTCTTACGTGCTACATTGGTTTTAAATCTTTAAAATTATATTTATATTTATATAATCATAAAAAATTCAAAGTAAATATGTTTAAGAATAAACAAGATAAATAAGTGTCCTAAATTATAATATATCTTAAAATGTAAGGAATGGATGATGTTGACCATATAAATGTAAATGTAGAGTGGACATTTAAGAGGTAGTCCCTTATTGCCAAAGGGGATGAAAAATGTCTCCACATAGTCTAGCAGTCTAATTCAAAAGCATAGTAACTTTTGCATTTGATGTCCAAATTTAATTAAATTTGTTGTTAAATTTTAGCATATTTTTTGTCACTAAAATATTTTCAATTTGTAATCTATGCAGTCAAATGACTCCAAATTTGATCCTCATCATTTGCAACATGTACACTACAAGATTGTATGTTTGAGATCTTCACACTTTAGTGACATATAGACTTTGTAAGGCTTGAAAAGAAATGATACCTTTAGGTGCATTTAGACTTTAGGTAGTGAAGGAATAAACTTCCACAACACCTTGTGAATTTGTCCAACATTATGAAATTTGTAAAGCTATAAAATCTATCGATTTTAGTTATAAGGTACACAACCCTATTACCACCCTAGTTTGCAATGTAAATATTTTAGGGCCAAATCCAAGAGGTCAACATACTTTCAAAAGTGTGCATTTGTTTCATAAATCAAATCTAAGTAAAATTATAATTTTTTGATTAAAATTGTAATTTCTTTGAATTTTTGAATTTTTTTGTCCTAAATTTACAAAAATGTCCATTGAATAGAATCATAAGCATCCAAGATAAACAAACTATAACCATCTTTTCATGTATCTATTAGAATTTTAGGGTTTAGGGGTACTTCTTATTTGCACTAATTTTGCATTGATTTTGTCATAAAATGAACAAATTTGGATGAGTTTTGTAGTATAATTGAGTGAACAACTAATTACCCACCTTTGGTAACTAACCTAATACAACTAAGTACTTTTGATTATCGAAATATGATTCTACTAGTGGATGCCTAAGCAGTAAACATAGGTTCATTGTGCCTTTTAAGCAATGTATTTCTTAAAATACCTAAGTGATTGAAATCATAGAATTGGATTGAAATGTTGATTGGCAACATGATTACTAAGGTTTGGAGTCAATTACCAAGGCCATTGTGGTTTTCCAAGAACAATTGTACAAACCAAAACTATTGACTTAAATTTGTAGAGCATCCTTCTTCTTATTAAAAAAAAGTAAAGATCAATCCAATCTGATTCTTCTAGCAAAAGTTATGAAAGGATAAAGTTTGATTGCTAATCAACTCATCAATCTTCATTTATGTTTTAAAGAAATTCTAGCTTTTGGAATGAGTTGAGAACTTGAGATTTTTAAAATGTATTTTGGTAAGGACTTCCACTAAAATTTTAAGCTTTGATTACATTGGATGATTTATCTATCTTTTCATCCAATCCTAGTCTATTACTTCATCTACCTACATCTTCTATGATTTAAAGTTTTTTGTCAATCAGAACACATTTCTACATTCTACCACATCACTTTTGCAATTTTGACACCTTCATGATCAAATATTATAATTTGTCAATCCATTAGTGATATTGTCATGTTTTTTTTCCTAAATCATCACTAAAATGTCTAGTTTAAATTTGTAGAATTACAATTAAAAAAAATTGATGAAGTTTATCATAAAGTTGACTTTTTGTTCACTTTAGAGCAAAATCCTAGAAGCTCAAAAAAGGCCTTGGGCATTTAGGAGTTAACCATGAGTGGTGGAACTCCTTTTTCTCCTAATTTAAATATCCCACATGGTTTGTTTAATCTACCACTACTCTACTAGTATAAAAAACTTCCTTCCTCTCCTACTTCAACACAAAATTGGTTAAGACACTGAAATGAGTAAGTGGCACAAAATCAAATATGTAGTACAAAAGCTACTTTGTTCGTTCAATTTTCTTGTTGAAAATCTTGTATTCTATTGCATTTTATTCTATTCTAATGCCCGGGTATATAGACTGACAACGTTTGGAAAATTCATGTTGGCTAACATTGCAACAAAATTGCAGAGTGTGTGCAAGAATAGGGAAAAAACAAATTTAAGGCAAAATAAAAACAATTCATGGGGTCCTTGGAGGTTTGTAGAGTGGCTCTATTTTTTCCTAATTAAAACATCATTTTAGGAAATAGAATTTTTTTTTTTAATAAGAATTGGACATTTACAAAACCTTCATAGAGATGGCCATTCATAAAAAAATCCTACCAAAATCATTTTTCACATGTTTTAAAATGCAAGCAGAAAGAAGTTCACTTTGTGGACTTCTAAACTAGATAAAAATAATTATTTTTTCAATTCCTTTGGTAATTAGATACAAATCTACTAGAAGAAGGTTGTTGCAAGAAACACTTACCGTTTTTGGTTCAAAATGGCCTATTTCAATGAGTCCTATGACTTTTGGAATAAATTTTTTGAAATGAAATAAAATATGAATAATTTGAAGAAAAGTGAGAATATTGTGTCTCTTAAAACTCAGACTTAAGAAAATTTAACTCTGAAAATTATGCACAGAAAAAGCACAATGGAAAATACAATGAAAATAGACACTTTAATACTTGTTTTTTTTAAAAATAGTGAAAAATTTCAAAAAAATATAACAAAAAAATCCATTTTTTCTTATCTCAAGATGCTCTTCTTCAAGCATTTTCATATTTGAGAACAACAAATTGTGTTGTGTATATATGTGCAAAAGTAGTCTATTTTGAGCACATGTGGAAATTGGACAATTTATTATTTTTTAAAAATTTCTTTGTGGTCTTCTGTAACTTTAGTATAAGTCCTTGCTTTCCAATTTTGAGCTTAAAAATTTCATTTTTGGGTCAAAATATTTAGGACAAAATAGCCTCCAAAATGGCCATAGTGGACATCTAAATGGGGCCTATTTAAAAATAGTAAAATCATTTTTAAGAATTTCAAAAGATCATATTGTGTCTAGAACTTTTATGTGTACCTTTATTTCAAGTTTTGTGTAAAATTGACAAACAATACAAAAGTTACAATTAAATAACCACATGTCCAAGGCCCCTCCAAGCCCCATCAAGTCATTTCAAAGGTGCAAGTAAAAATAACATAACATATAGTAACATGTTGTGGCATTGCCTTCCTTCTACAGTGAAGGGTGTGGCATATTCCACACCCCAGCAGACTCTCCATCCTCCACTTGTCCACTTCCTTCAATAGTTAGTGATGAAACACTATTGGGGTGTCAAATATTCCACACCCTCCAAAGGTAGTGCCAACCAATGCTATTGAATGTTATGAAAAGCTTAATTAATTTCTCCCATATTTTGTGCTTGAATAATGTACTGTACCTTCTTCATTCCTTCCAATCAGTTTGGGGTCTCTGGTTGTTATTATGAATTCAAAACTTGCAAATTTGATCTTGCAAGGAAAATAAAAAATTTCAGCGTTTTCCTGAGGGACTGAGGAGGGGGTCAGTTCACCCAGCCATAGTATGAGACAGAGGGAGTACAGCAGAGAAAGCTTTTCTCCCATTCACTTTGTTCGTACCACAACTGCATGCGAAATCAGCAGGTGTTTCTTGCAATCACCCCATGGTGTAAATTGATTTATTGCTTACATCTATAATTAGAATGCAATGGACATTAAAAATACAACCAAAGTTCAAATTGCAATAAAATATTCAATTTTTATAAATTTTTCTAAAATTCAAATTGGAGAAGAAACTAGAGTACATGAACTCTATTTCATTAGTTGGCTTCAAATTCAAAAAGTGTTGTTTTCAAGGAGAAATTTCAGATTTACTTAATTTCTCAAAATACATTAAAATGGCAAATTTTGCCATTCGTTTTCTCTAATTACTTCTCAACTACATGAAAACAAGCATTAGTTAGACTAAAAACTCAGTTGGATACTCTTTGTAACTCAACATGAAAGGTCATTTTTTTTAAATGGATGAAAAACCTATTGCTTACTTCTTCTTATGACCTTGGATTGTCATCCCGATTATTATTCAAATACCACAGAATGGTACCGGGCGGCAGTCTAGGGTTAAATGGTCAATTACTAGTGCCTCAAATTTATATGCTGAGTGGTGATAAATTTTCAAAAATCACTTTATATTTAAATTTAAATTTAGCTGATTTGTCGGGTGATTGCAAGAAACACCTGTCCTATTTGTTGCGTTTTTTGGGAGTACTTTAAAATTAGAAAATTAATTTTTTTTAAATTAGAAAAATATGAATAATGTATATACCTCTAAGATGAAGGTTTTCATTGAAGAAAATGCATAGAAAAATTCTCTAAGTAGGAGAACTTGAAAAATGCCAAACCTCCAAAAAATACACATCTTCATGTTTTAATTAGGGAAAAATAGTAAAAATAGATATTTTCAAAAAATATAAAGTTTAGATTTGCAAAAACTTTATAGAGATGGTCATTCACCAAAAAATCCACCAAAATAATATTTTATGTCTTTCAAAATACAAGCAGAAGGGAGCTCACTTTATAGATCTCCACACCACATAAAATTAACTATTTTTAAAAATCCTTACCTAGAGAGCTAGAAATCTACTAGAACACCATTTCATCCAAATTTCATGTTAAAATCATTAGAAAAAAGGTATTCCCTAGTACTAAAACCCCCTAAATTGCCAAGTGTGACATCCAATTGGGGTCTATTTTTGGATAGTAAATTATTTCTTAAAATTATGAAAAAATTATGGAAGTTTTATGATAGTTATGAGTACCTTCCGTACAAATCTTGAGTCAATCGGAGTTAAAACACAAAAGTTATGGGCAAAAAACAGATCAGCATGCAACGTGTGACACAAAATAGGACAAGTGTTTCTTGCAATCACCTTGTCACACTTTGTGGTTTAGGGATTTTTAGTACTAGGGAGTATTAAAAATTAATGATCTAGAAATGAGATTTCTAGGGTCTATTTCCAAACTAGGCAAGCATGTGCCTACCAAAAATCCCTTTAAAAAACATTATTTTATGTCCTCTATATTCATACAAACAAAGCTCCTTTGTGCACACAATTTTGAATATTGAAAATGATTTCAAGATCATTCTTTTGATGGAATCTCTTTATTATAAAGTCTTCCCAAACAGAGAACTTTTAGTTCAAAAAAAATTCTTTTCCTATGTTACAAATTAAAATGTATAACTATACTAAAAGTTACAATTCTCATGAAATTCTGCACTTTTCTAGTTATCCTATCTAGAGAATTTTTCTATACTTTTATTTCTTAGAATACCTTCTTTTTAAAGATATATACATCAAAAATATTTTTTACTTTCAAAAAAATTGAATATAGTAGTCCTAAGGAAAAAAATTAATATTGTGCAAAGCACTATCATGCTTTTGGGCAAGTCTTTCTTGAAATGATCCAAAAATGGGCTAGTCTATATAGAATTCATGCTTTTTTAAAACCGTGTGCATCATCTACTTTAAATTATTTAAAAGTATTCATTAGGAACCAAACTATTTGTTTATGACCTCCCTTTATATACAAAATTCCAAGGATAAACAATTGCAATTCTATTTTACATGCAAAAATTCTTTCACATCCATCCAACACTTAGTGTTTGCAACGGCATTACAGGGTTAAAGTTAACTTCATTAGAATTGAACCTTCTCTAATCCCTTAGGTGTCAGTATGTGCATACTTGGATTGGAGTGTTAGAAATAACTTCGTCAATCTTCTTGCATGAATCATTTTAGCTCATTTTCTAATGCAAATATTTATATATAAGGTGAGTATATCCAAAAGCGCCACAAACTGGTATTGTGTCTAGATATTATTGTTAGGTTGTTTAAATTTTCGTATAGTCTTCTTGACAAATGAAAGCACATTCCGATGTACCAAAGAACGTAGCATTTGAATACAATGTGCCAAAGTTTGTTCCTACAAGCATTCCATCCACGTAGGTAACTTATATAGCCTCTCCCAATGTGGTGTTTGCAGTGTCCTTGTCTGTTCGTCAAGTCGAGTTATGTTTATTGTGTCCTTCTGGTCGTTGCTCCCTCTCAAACCTCCTGTGGTTCAGTTGCCAGCCTTGTATTTTTACTATAACCTTCAGTAGCAGCCTGTCACACTACCTCCCAACGGATGAAATGGTGTGGAATATCCCACACCATTCCATCCAGCAGATGAAATGGTGTGGAATATTCCACACCATTTAGTAACCAAAGTTGCAAACTTCAAGAAATGTCAGATGAAATTAGGTGATGGGGACTTCACACAGGGAAAGGCACTCCTTCTATGGGCTACGGAATGTTATGAGTACTCTTTTGCACTGAAATTTGTTTCATTTGTTAAAAATACATAAAAATACATAATTGATATTGGAATTGTACACAGATTGTAGATGGCCCATTCAGGTTAGCTCACTCAGCTGCCCGCATTTGTGGGTACCTAGGGTTGTTCTTTTTAGGCTTTATGAGGCCTAATTTCCTCAAAAACAAATCATCAACTTTAAGCCTATAGAAAAAAAAGGAAAAATGTGTTAACCCCTAAAGCCCTGAGGTGTGTTTTTTGGCATTATAAATTTTTTGGGCAGCTCACTACAAATGGAGTTTTTATTTTTTTTTGCTGAAATTTTTACACAAGATGTGCCCAAGAAGTAGCTTTAAGGTCCAACAATTTTCATAACTTTTGACTTTGTGGTTAGAAAGTTATGGCATGATATGTCCTCTTCTTTACTTGGAAGGCAGCCTGGGCAGCTGAAAAAACTTCTTTGAGAACACTTTTTTTTTCAGAAGTGAAATTTCGAATTGATTCCTTAGGTTCTTACAGACATGGGAAGCTTTGTTTCATCCCATTTGGATTAAGGAGTCAAAAGTTATGAGCAATTTTAGTTTGCGAGTAGGTATGGAATTTTTGAAAACCATACCTATCCGCAAACTAAAATTGCTCATAACTTTTGACTCCTTAATCCAAATGGAATGAAATAAAGCTTCTCATGTCTGTAAAAACCTAAAGAATCAATTTGAAATTTCGCTTTTTGAATAAAAAGTGTTTTTAAAGAAGTTTTTTCAGCTGCTTGGGTTGCCCTTTGAGTAAAGAAAACAACATATCATGCCATAACTTTTTAACCACAAAGTCAAAAGTTACGAAAATTGTTGGGCTTTAAAGCTATTCCTGGGGCACATCTTGTATAAAATTTCAGCAAAAAAAAACAAAAACTCCATTCATAGTGAGTTGCCCAAAAAATTTATAATGCCAAAAAATGCACCTCAGGGCTTTAGGGGTTAAAAAATGCCAAACAACAATAATGCCTTGGCACACCATTGCCACAATGTTTCAAAAATCTCATTTCATTTGTTGTGCAAAGTCAGCACATACAAAAATTACATATTCAAAATTGTATACTCGAGTATGACCTCTTTCAATTCAAGTCCCTAAATTAAAAAGCTAGACAACTTAAAACCTTCTTGAAAGGAAGGCCACATAACCATTTGTCTGAAAACCCCCCAAAAAAAACCCTTGGGTGTCACCACTTGTCGAAGTTTTTGATTTCCTTGGATAAGGTTTTGTTGTCCAGTACGTCGGACTCCCACGTACTGGCATGCAATTGAAGGACGGTGACTGTAATGTCAAACTTGCCGTCCGGCCGTGGAATGCCGTCCGCCATGCCTTGGATTGTCAGCAGTTCGTCATGCCTTTCGGCACCAAGGCCCACTCATAGTACGAGACAGAGGGAGTACAGCAGAGAAAGCTTTTCTCCCATTCACTTTGTTCGTACCACAACTGCATGCGAAAGGTGTTTCAAGGCCGCAAAGAGACATGATGCTATATGTAGTTCCACTATTTGAGAACTCAATAGAAAAAAAGAACTGGATTGGAGGCACGTGAACTCATCCATCTTCCGCATGACGTCCGTGCTCCGTCATGCTGGCCATGACAGGCAGCTTCCAATATGGACGGAGTTTGGTGGAAGCACATTATATAAGCAAACAGCTTCATGTGTTGCTTCACAGTTCATTCGAACAATCCTGCACTCACTCGCTTCGCTTCCTCCTCAGTGTAGTCGCTTCAAGTCATTCGGCGTGTTTGTAGCTTAGAATGGGGTCGATTAAGCTTCTGATGCTGGTTTGCGTGACGCTGGTGGCCATGGCGGGTTTTGCATCGAGGGTGCAGGCCAACTACCACGTGTCGGATGTAGTTGGTGGAGGCAAGTCCTTCGCTGCCTGCCCCTCCAACTACTACAACTGCAAGTGCTACCGAAGCGGGGATCGGAGAGGAAAAGTCTCGCAGAAACCACCCTCGTTGACGAATTTCTTCACCATCTCGAACTTCTGCGGCTACCAAAAACTCGACCATTATCACAACAACGACGGAACGTACTCCGTCTTCGTTGCGGGCGGCGACGGCAAAGTGATCGCCACATGCCATGGCGCAGACAGAAACAAAGCCACTATCAAATGCCCTCGTGGAAAAGGGAGTACTGACGTTGTCCACGATTACTTGATCTGCTACGGACAACCATGCCAACCCGACACCATTAGAATGCGGCTGAACACCACCATTGCTAATTAGGATTCTAATTGTTGGAGGCATGCAGTTCTAGAAACTTACTGGGCCATGCGATCGAACAAGATGATGACTTGTGAATGGTGATCTTTCTTTAGGAAGTAAGTCGTTTGCGCGAAACTATGAGTGGTCTTTGTTTGAGGCTAGCTAGCGTGGGTATACTGTTTGTTTGATCTACCCATGATACATGCAGCCAGTGCTACTGGGCAAAGTATCTGAAGTGGTGTAGGGACTTTTGGAAGGAGACTCTCTGATACAATCTCATAGTTATGGAGTATTAGTAACCAAACTAGACAGTATCTCTAGACAGGCTGTTTGTTTTATTTTGTTTGTTTGTTTTTCATGTTGAAATCTCCCAGACCGTGCCTCCCCTGTTGGCGTGTTTGGTACAGTGAAAAAGCTCTCCGCGAAGAGGGGTGCACGGGCTTTGTTTTGTGGCATTCCCACTGATGGTGAGAAAGTTAATGAATTTCAAAGCTTTTATGGATTCAAACATTTTAAAAACACTTTTACTTTGATTTTGACTGTGTTAACACACTAGTACTTTGGGTAGTCAAGTTTTGCAATCTGGCTACTTAGTGATGGGGATCATCACATCAGTTGCGAATTAGCCAGGTGTGGTTACCTTTCAGTTGTGGTACTCACATATATCCGAGATATCCTCTCTGGGATGTGATTATTGTGATATTGGAGAGTATATAATAATAAGTTCACAGTGTACAGTCACACTTTTGCTGATACATAGTTGAGCCCTTGAGGGACCATGATTCAGTCCCAACTCGTTAAAAGTCCAATGGAGACCTCGCTTTTTAGCAAGAAATTGAAGAGTACTTAGCAATCACTGGTGATAATGCTCCGAGTCTCCGAGGGTTATCGATGGGCCCATACATGTTTTGCACCCCGTTTTGCATATTAGCAAATGAATCAGAGGACGCTTGCAGCAGAAAGAAGCGGTGGATTATCAACTAAGAATACAAAATACAAGATTTCTTGGTAGAGTTAAACTTCTGGTAAACTTTCTTGGTAGGAAATTTTGTGGTTTGGCAGTTTCTGCCACTTTTTGGTACATTGTGTGTCTGTTTGTGCATTACATCTTTCCTCATACAAAAAGAATACATAAAAAAATTAAGAAAATGAAGCTAGTAAGTACTTAACACTCATTCAATTGAAAAATTCAGATTTCACACCAAGTCTTCAAAAATTTAGATGTCCCAGAGTCATGAGAACACATTTAGCACAACTTCTCACTTAATTCAAAAGCAACTGAATAGCAAGTCGCAGCAAATTGGCTTGTTGAAGCAAGTCGAGCGCAGCTCTCACAAGCAACTCACACCATTTCAAGCCAGTCGACTCAAGAGCAAGAGCCAAAATTCACGGAAGAGATGTTGGTCGCGATATTGGAACCTTAAGAGACGTATCAAATTCGCAAGTTTTACTGTGACTGTATTTTCCAGATGTAACATTTCGCAAAACGGTAAAATTATTTGAGATATCAACATTGTGAAATCTAAGAGTCCTTGATTTCCCATAATTTGTTGCAACACATAAAGTCCCCAATGTTGCTTACAATCTTATGTCTACTTCTGTCCTCTCCATGACATTGTTTCTACAGTCTCAGCATCCAGTTGAAGTATATCTGCCTTGCAAGCGGAGGAATGTTTGGGACTCAAGAGCAAGAGCCAGAGTTCACAGAATTCAAAAGCAACTGAAATTGCGAGCTCTAGCTATTTCGTACTCAAGTTATGGTTGCACTACGGAATTAGGTCAATGGACTTTGAGATTCAGGGAGATTATATCCTTGTTCCGATCTGATCATAAACTATCGGAAGCTTAGAAAATCAATTGTGTGGATATTTTTTCTTGATAGCAACATAGGTAACCCTAAAATGGCAATCTGGGAATATATCAGCAAGTCGCAGCAAATCAGCCCTCACAAGCAATGAGCCAGAGGATCAAACTATGCACCTGAGGAGAAGTCGGCTACTGGTAGAACCGAGGCCATGAACAATACCAATGCCACGGAAGCAAGAGCGACGCCAGGGAAGGAGGAGCTGAGCAGCATGAGTGCATGGGAGGAAGCAAGAGCAGAAGTGAGAACAGATACACGAGGAGGGGGACAAACCCTATCAGATCCACGGCCAACGACGACGCAGCAAGCGGCGCCATAACAGTTGCTTTTAAAACTTTCCATTACCAATCAACGGTGTGTGTGGGGTGTCCATTATTTTTTTCTACGTGAATCAACGGCTGCTGCTCTTTTGGGAGGTGGGGGGAACCCACAGGGGGGTTACGCCGCTTTTCATTACATTGTTACATTGTGAAAAGGTCGCCTACCAGGATATTGAGCGCCACTAGAAAACTACAAATTGAAGTCCCTGTATAAAACTAAACAAGGTAATCATGTATTGAACATGACAACTAATTTTAAGTCACTGTGGCGCTCTAAGCTGAGTTCTTGTCTGTCCTCAAGAGCTCGATAAAGTGCTTCACTGACAAACATTGAGAACTAGTTCGGAATTAACATGGGTGCAGTGTTCGACTAATTGTCATAGGGATACATACATCATCATTACGAACCTTCTTGAGCAACTCGGGGATATCATAACCAAGCATGTCATCCACTGCATGCAACAGCTTTGGGCTTCAGTAACTTGTCGAAGTTAATTGTATCCAACTCCAGACTTTCTCTGTAATTTGGCCCACCCTTGGAATCAAAGTCCCCGGGAGCGGGGCGACGGAATTCTCTTTGCATCTATTCAATAAACGCACATCAACGGTTTTGCCCAGCCTTAACTTTGTCTCGCCTACGAGTCAGCATCAGATTTGTTCTGACGGAGCAGCCCTGATTACAATCGAAAACCGATTCAGTAGAAACAGTCATTACCTGAGGGAAATGGATTAAAGTGAATACAATTGTGAACACGATATGACCGGCGCACCAACCATACCGATACATGTGGCCGTTCATTGGCAAAGTGGACGACGCTCCTGGTCGTCAACTATCATAAGTTGATAATATAATCAAATTCAGTGCTAGCCAGTTCACTTGACAAGGTGTCCATTTTGAATCAAAAAATGTATGTTCTTCATGCCCAATTGCCCATGTCCTACACGTAAATTTTGTGCATCATTTGACTTTTAGGGTGCTAGCACCATTATGTCTGCAATGTCAGGGATAACCAGGATTGACGGAGAGCTGTGCCTGGCTGTTCACCTTCCCGACGACTGTGTATGATATGGCCGCTCACTTTGGCGCTTCGGGCATCCTTCTTCCGAAATTGCAGGCTGAGGTAGTGGACCTGCGACCAACAAGCCCATGTCCCCGAACAAGCAGGCTGGGGGAGCCCTGGCTTCGGGGACTGGGCACTGATTTTGAAAGGTAATTAAACGTTTGGACAAGACTGTGTTCTCCGCCTCGTCACTCGTCTCCTCACCGTGTGATGTTTTACAGTTTGCAATTGTTTGGACATAGGTGGCTCCTGCGCGCGGAGCTGGAAGCTTTGCTTCTGTCTCACCCAGCTAGCTGTTCTGGATTGCGCAGTCATTCCGTAAGTGGCCGGGATTCTGTTTTTTCTAGCTACTTGGTACTAATTGGCAATTTTTGGGGGTCCTCTTTTTATTGGATCTGTTCCTTCGATCAAAATGATCTCTTAAAATGAATCCTGACAATGCAATTCGTAGTCCTCATGGGTTCCTTACTGCTCATAATGATTTCGTCCTCTGCCTGGACAACTCGAGTTACTGTCCCAACAGTACCTGGAAAATTTTCCTTCCCAATTGCAATGCGTTCGACTATGCGCGCGCTTCATCATGGAATCCAAATCGTGTCCTCGGAAGCCTTGGTAGTTTGCAGAGTAGCAGAGTAGCGGCAGCCATTGAGAACGTGCATCCGTGGGGGATGCATTGCAGGTAGCTCCGTACAAGAAAGTGCGGAAGTAGCTTTCATAAATGCGATACCCAAGTCTGCCGCAGGGAAGATTTTGCGCAGGGAGCTTGTGCAGTCGACAACAGCCAAAGCACGTCTTTAGAATAACTTCCATGTGAGCGGATGCAGAAAAGTCACCTCTCACATGCTTGTGCCTTGTGAGCCAAAACTTTCCAATAGGATGGTACCATTGTAAGTTCAGGGAATTATGTTGTGGATAATTCAGGACAAGTTTGCAGACACCTGGAGTGCGACGAGTTGAGCATGACCTCGAAATGCGTGAAGCCGGTTAAGAGTTGGTCTCCCACAGAGGAGAGTGATGGAGGTTGTATTCCCTCTCTTGCACGGTGGTTCTCCACATCTATACGTATGAATCCTGACATTTCAGAATCAGGAAGTATGTGGGCAATGCTCACTGTTATATTCTGTGTGTCCTGCCCTTTCGAGTTAAAACGTAAACAGGCTTCTTTTCGAATCTGCAAAACATCCAGTCTGAATGATGTATCTATTATTTTTACGGCATTATAGTGTAACCACCCATATTCAATCAAATAAGCAACTGTGGACCAGGGTTTTTTTTTTGGTACTGTTCATCTACAGTAAAGCCCTTTGTGGCCTCCCACCAGAGGCCAATATTGGGAGGGAGCCACACACACTGGTGAGCCAGAGCGGGAAGCTGGCGATAAATCGCCAGAAAAAAAAACCCTGCTGTGGACAGGATCTGGAGTAGTGCAAGGCAAAGCAAATATTCCTAGTCAGAGGTGCAGAGACATGATGGGGTTTGCCAATTTTTTTGTAAATTGATCACTTGAACTCAAATTCCTATGAGTTTTGGAAGTCAAAAGTTAGTTTGGACCCATGTTCAATATTTAGTCTTCCAATTTTGATCATTCAAGAACTATTGTCTTGCTCATTACTTCCAACTTTTGTGTTCACAACTTTGGGACATGTATCATGACCTTATTAAGGTGGAACCATCTAGTTCCAACAAGCACCCTATTGCCAACTTGTAGATTGATGAATTTCTAGCTAAGTCTAGAATGTGTTTTTTCTTCTTTTTCAAAGTTGGGATTACAAGTTCATGACACATGTTCCAAAGTAGTGTGCAAGAAAGTAGGAGGCAAAGTGAATGGAAAAGTAGTTTTTTAAATAATTAAAATTGAAAGAGCCTAAAGATTGGCTAGCTGGGTGATTGCAAGAAACACTTGTCCTATTTTGTCACACGTTGTATTCCAATTTGTTTTTTGGCCATAACTTTTGTGTTTTAGCTCCAATTGACTCAGGATTTGTACGGAAGGTACTCATAACTATCATAAAACTTCCGTAATTTTTTCATAATTTTCAAAAATAGTTTACTATCCCAAAATGGCCCCCAATTGGATGTCACACTTTGCAATTTAGGGGGTTTTAGTACTAGGGAATACCTTTTTTTTTAATGATTTTAACATGAAATTTGGATGTAAATGGTCTTCTAGTAGATTTCTAGCTCTCTACGTAAGGATTTTTAAAAATAGTTAAATTTATGTGGTGTGGAGATCTATAAAGTGAGCTCCCTTCTGCTTGTATTTTGAAATACATAAAATATTATTTTGGTGGATTTTTTGGTGAATGACCATCTCTATAAAGTTTTTGCAAATGGACACTTTATATTTTTTGAAAATATCTATTTTTACTATTTTTCCCTAATTAAAACATGAAGATATGTATTTTCTGGAGGTTTGGCACTTTTCAAGTTTTCCTACTTAGAGAATTTTTCTATCCATTTCCTTCGGTGAAAACCTTCATCTTAGAGGTATATACACTATTCAATTTTTTTTTTACATTTTAAAATTAATTTTCTAATTTTAAAGTATTCCTAAAAAAATCAGCCAAGCACAACAAATAGGACAGGTGTTTCTTGCAATCACCCAACTATGAATTCAATGCTTTTTTCACTTTCAAAATTTATAGTACTTTTGATTCATGTAATAAAATTACAGCAATCTCCATCATTTCTATTATTTCACCTCTAAAAATATTTACTTGCACTACACTACATCATGTCTAAAATACCTTAAATGATCACTTATAGGTGGTTCTACTTTAGTCCCAACTTTAGAAAAGGAAAAAAAAATAGACATTTGAAGAGTTGCAATTGGAAACATGCTTCAACATTGATTAGAAAAAAGTACATCCTACAAGTTGGACATAGGGCTCTAATATGGAATGAGTAGTTCTACCTTAATCCCTAAAATACTTAGGGCCTTTTTTGAGTTTCTTCAAGTCTAATCAAAACCAACAACAAGCTAGTAGTTGTCAAAAGATTTATCAAGTTTTAAGAGTTATAAGTGAACAAATTCAAACTATGATGTATTGTGAATCATATAGGAAAAAGAAAATACAACAATATCACTTATGAATTAAAAAATAATAGTATTTGACTATTTCATGAAGAAGATACTAAAATTGTGCATGAGATTTGAAATCTTTCAATCTTCTTGGCTCAATAATATTCATAACTTTTGACTACATGGTTAAAAAGTTATTGCATGATATGTGATTTTTGTTGTTTAGTAGGTAGCCTAGGGCAGCTCAAAAAATTTCTTCAAAATTTTTTTTTAAGAAATAAAAATTTGAGACTTGTTCTTTAAATTTATATAGATATAGGGGTCATTGCAAGAAACACCGATCCTATTTCATGTCACAATGAGAACCACTTTTTTGTTGTCTATTATAACTTTTGGAGATTAAATCAATAAACATGAAATTTTTGTTAAACATACCTAACTTTCAGAAGGTTATTAGATCCCTTATTTTTCAGAAATTTAAAAAAAAATTATATTTAAAAATCATTTTTGTTGAGCATCACAATTTGTAGTTTACAAAAATCACTATGTTATGAGTGCCCAAATTTAATGATTTATAAACAAAACTTTCATGGTCTATACATATAGGTGTAAAACTTATAATTTTTGAATGAAATCAAAAAATATGTTATTTCATGTCCTCCACATGAGTGCAAAATTTTTCCGTTGCGCACAATTTCTAAATATTGAAGATGGTTCTAAGATTGTTCTTTTGGTGAATTCTCATCAAAATCAACTCTTTAAGAATATAAAATTTTTAGTTTTTCTTAAAATTTATTTTCCTATTTTTTACAAATTAAAATGTAAAAGTACCAATTTTTATGAGATTTTGCACTTTTCTAGTTCTCCTACTTAGAGATTTTTCCTATAATTTTCCTTTCTAGGGTACCTTCTTCTTAAAGATATATACATGAAACATATTTTTTATTATTTTTAAAAATTGTTTTTCTAATTTTAAAGCCCTCCCGAAGGAAAAAAAGAGTAATGTGAAAACGCTATGCTTTTTGGACGGTGTTTCTTGCAATGACCCATAAGAAGCTTTGAATTATGCCATTTGGATTTATGAGATGAAAGTTATGAGGAGTTTTAGTTTGTAGGTAGTTTGTAAGAAGTTATGAAATGTCTATCCTAAAATAAACTTTGAAGTCCTTTATTTTATTTAATTTTTAATATTTTTGAAAACAAAACAAAACATTGTGTATAGATTGTTTATTATAGTATTACAACCATTGGATTGGCATTTTTTTAATTCAACAAATTAATTGTTAACAATTTAGTATTTTGAATCATCCTCTATTTCTTTCTATTCACTATTTCTTTTGTACATGTTGTACAATTTCAAATGATTCAAAAATTTTCAAGCATGTAGCCCACTTGACTTGAAGAATGAATCCAAAGAGTTACAACCATTTTGGACATTTTTTCAAACAAATGTGACCCTTTGAAGTGCAGCTGCGCGGATTTCTACAATAATAGAAAAATGATTTTTGTCACTTCAAACAGTAATATCTTGCAATCTACATGGCAAAAATTTCTGAAATTTTTTCTACAAGATCTCAAACTAGTGTACTAAAAAATCTTATGGTAACATTATTCAAAAAAAAAATTCTAAAATTTGGTAGTTGTTCTAGAAATGATAGTTTTGGAGTGGTTTTGGTGAAAACATAATCAAAAACCTTTAGGGTTTAAGAGTTATAACAAGAAACAACAATGTCACTTCAATCATTATCAAGTCCTTTTTATTTCATATTTGAAGAAGTGCCATAGTGGCAATATAAAATGTTATAGTGGTGCCCTAAATTGCAACATTCATCGACTTATTGGATGTATAGTATGGTTTTCATCCACAATCAAGCGATTCATCTAATTTTTTTTTTAATTTCAAAATTTTCTAGAGATTTCATCCAAGTTTTTTGGCATTTTTTGTAGTATTTTCTAGTCATGTTATTTTTTCTAGTGCAATTTCGCAATAGATAGTAAAAAAAAAACCTTGATTGTGATGTGATATATATAAGATTAGTGTTTCTTGCAATGATCCCTCATTACTTCCTACTTTCTTGCTCACTAATTTGGGACATGTATCTTGATCTCATTGGGCCCAACCTTGGAATGGAGGAAAAAATGCATTCCAAGCTTTGGTTGGAATATATTCTAGCCTTAGTTGGAAATAGCTACATTCTACAAGTTGACTATGGATCCCTAGTTGAGAATGGGTACCTCTAGCTACTTTAGTGAGCAAGGGAAGAAGAAAGTAGTGGGCAAGAAAATAATTCTTAAATGATTGGAATTAATTAGAAGACTCTAAACACTGGCTTTGCGTGAAATTTTTACCTCCCTAAATTCACAGTAATTTTAGTTTCAACAATAAAATTCTAAAAAAAATTCTATCTCTATATTTCCTATCTTCCTACATGGAAAAAATTTCATTACCTAAAACTATGCACAATTTGTTCTAAAATTGCTTAACCTTGAAAAGCCAAGCCTATAACCACTAGTTTTAGGGCTCATTGTTTGTCACTCAGTTTGTTGGTATTTTGTGACTAGATGTGTATGAAATTTTTTTATTTTATTTTTCAAAGATGAAACTACATGTCTTTAGTACTTCACAAAAATTTCAGATTCTTTTGAGGAAAATTGTATTTTATGAAATTTTTAAAAAAAAAACTGAAGAAAAAATCATATCAAATAGAAAATAATCTCAAAAAATCTGAAAATTTCACCATGTGTGAACATTATAGTGAAAAACATCATAGTGTAAATTGATTTGATGTTTACATCTATAATTAGAATGAAATAGACATTAAAAATACCACCAAAGTTCAAACTGCAATAAAGTATTCAATTTTACAAATTTTTCTAAAATTCAAATTGGAAAAGAAACTAGAGTAGAGGACCTCTATTTCATTAGTTGACCTTAAGTTCGAAAAATGTTGTTTTCAAGGAGAAATTTTAGATTTACTCAATTTCTCTATATACACTAAAATGGCAAATTTTGCCATTTGTTTTCTCTAATTACTTCTCAACTACATGAAAACAAACATTAGTTAGACTAGATACTCAGTTGGATATTTTTTGTAACTCAACATGAAAGATCGTTTAAAAAAATGGATGAAAAACCTATTGTTTACCTCTTCTTATGACCTTAGACTGTCATCCAAATGCTACGAAATGGCACTAGCGGCAGTCCAGGGTTAATCAATCAATTACTAGTGCCTCTAACTTATATATTGAGTGGTGATAAATTTTCAAAAACCATTTTATATTTAAATTTAAATTTAGCTAATTTGTCACACTTTGCGATTTAGGGAATTTTAGTACTAGGGAGTACTTAAAATTAATGATCTAGATATGAGATTTCTAGGATCTATTTCCAAACTCAGCAAGAATGTGCCTAACTGCCTACCAAAAATCATTTTAAAAAACATTATTTTATGTCTTCTATGTTCATGCAAATGGAGCTCCTTTGCATATATAATTTTGAATATTAAAAATGATTTCAAGATCATTCTTTTGATGGAATCTCTTTATTATAAAACCTTTCCAAATGAAGAATGTTTAATTTTTTAAAAACAATTCCTAGTTTTTACAAATTAAAATGTATAACTATAGTGAAAGTTACAATTTTCATAAAATTTTGCACTTTTCTAGTTATTATACCTAGAGAATTTTTCTATGCTTTTCTTTCTTAGAGTACCTTCTTTTTAAAGATATATACATCAAAAATATTTTTTACTTTAAAAGAAATTGATTTACTAATTATACAGTAGTCCCAAAGAAAAAAATGAATATTGTACAAAGCACTATCATGCTTTTTGACAAGTCTTTCTTGAAATGACCCAAGAACGGGCTAGTCTCTACAGAAATCATGTAGACAATGATCTTAGAAGATTATCTCTCATCATGTCTTATCTTTATTTTTTTTTGTTATTAATGTAGTGTTATTAGTGTTTTTGAGTTTGAGCTATAGTTATTATGTAAATTCCCCTTATGGGTTTTGTTTAGTTTATCTTTTACTTCAAGAACTACCTTTGAAATAGAGACTCGCAACATTAAATAGGATTGTCTCAAGTTAACAAATATGGCCTTTTTGTATTGATAATAAATTCATGCATTTATAAGCTAAAAAAAACATTAAGAAAAAATTACAACTTTTTGACCTTCAAGTATGGAGAATCTCCACCAATTGCCTAGGGAATAATGTACTAGTTGGTCTAGGATCCTAAAATTCCCTTATACAATGAGGTCAATCAAGTTATTTGCCACGAGAATAATGACAATTTCAATATTATGGAGTACAAACAACTGTGTTTTGCTGAAAATTGAAAAAATGAAGATAATGCTTATCCTTTTGAAATATAGTTGTTAGGGGTACCATCCATTCCTTTGCTTGTGTTGTATATGTTGATGAGCCCATCTTTGTGGTTGAGGTTTATACTAGCAAATAATTTTTTGAATATTACAATGTAGTATCTTAATTTTTTTTACATCTACTATATGTGAATTCATTTTGATTTTCTTTTCTCTTGTGCTTCTAAAATTGTTGATTAAATTAGCTCATTTTTTAAAAATTACGTTGTCCAAAAAAATGATAATTTATTGAATTGTAATATGCTCATGTATGTTGAAGTTTTAAAACAAAATATACCAACAACTATTAAATAATTAAATATAGAAGTTAAAATAATACCACAAATTCAAATTTAAGAAGCCCTACATAAAAGTCTATTTTTTTAATTGAATAGGGAAACAAAATTAAAAAATTGAATCAAAACTATTGTATTTTAAAAGACCAAAAATTCCAAAAGTTTTGGAAATTTACATGCCAAGAGAGATGCCAAAGACCAAGGTGTGTTAAAAAATGTAGAAGTTGGAATGATTCTAAGAATTTTGTAATCAAGGTTACAAGCATTTGAAATAACAAATTACTTGAGAAATTAAAGTTATACTTCCAAAATGCCCCCATCAACTTGCAGTATTCTTTCAAGGGTTACGTATTTGAGCTTAGAATTTCTTGTTTTATATACACCTCAAAAATTTAATAAAACAAATGAATGGAATTTATATTAGGATGCAACTCTTAAAGGTCTAATATTATGAAAGGCCTTAGATAGTGTTGGGTGCTTCCTAAATATGAGATAATTAGCCTTGGAATGTTCGTATATAATACTCTTTGTTGTCACCTTTTTTAATTCATTATATGCGTATTTGGTAGAAAATTAGAAATTGAATAATTTATTGCAAATTAAATATGTATTTTTTAAATATATAGTACATATTTTGAAATCATAGCATAATAAAAGCATTTGGTCTATTTTATATTTTTGTATTCAACTTGCACTAAAAAGATGCAAGATTTTTATCCTATAATTCTCAATTGTTGAAATTCTAAGTACAATAAGGTAATTTTTCACATTTTTATAATCTATATTATGGATTTAAATTTCTTATAATCTATTATTATAATAAATATTCTAAATTCTAATAAAATAATTGTATTATTTTAGAAATTTTAGTTTTTAGTTTTTTTATTATTCTACATATATAATTAATTATACATGTTTTTATATTATATATTTAATTATTTTTATTTTGAATATTTTTCATTTTAAAATTAGCAAAAAATTCCAAAGAACACAAATTATTTTCTTATTTTAGAAGTTTTTTTATAATTTCCAAACCTTTATATTTTACAGTAGTATACATTTGATGAAGTAGGAAATTTTTGAGCTTGTGTGCTCTTAAAACCTTCTAATCCAAGGATTGGAGGTACAGTAGGTACACTTGTATTGAGGTTCTCTAGTTTGGGTGCCAATTAATTCTTCAAGTCTGGGACTTTGGGTGCCTAACTCTTCAAGTTTGGGTTTCAAATTTTCTAAGTTTGGATCTCAAATTCTTTATTGAATTATATTTTAAGCTCTTTTACTTTAAAGTAAAACAAGTTGTTCTTTAATTTTAAGTGAATTTAAATTAGATTTTTCTTAATTTATCTTGAAATTAACTTGCTTTTAATCCAAGAATTTTTTTCTTTCACATTTTTTTCTTTTAAAATGAAACTAAATGAAATATAAAAAATTACATTCTATGCCCTTTTATTCTTAAGTGAATCCAAACTATTCTTTAAGAGATTGATCCAAAACTATTGTTTCTTAAAGACCAAAAATTTCAAAAGTTATGGAAATTTGTTTTTTTTTTCAATTGAATAGGGGAACTAAATAAAAATTGACCCAAAATTCCCTATTGGTTTAGGGATAATATCTAGTATTAATATGGTTTATGGCACCCCACTAGGGTTTCAACAAAATTTAGAATTTACTTTAAACATGAACAAATGTAGAATTCAATTGATAAAGTTGTTTATTTATTGGAATTATGCATTTTGGCCCTTAACTCTTGATCATTTTTTCTCCACCCTTTCCTAAGATTTTGCATGTGAAAAAAGCATTGATAGACTTTCAATCTTTTTTTGAATTTAAAAAAATCTTCATGCTCAAATATTATAATCTTTTAATTGATAAGTAGTAATCATTATTAATGTTTTTTTGTGTCTATATTTAATCTAAATTTTTTTAAACCCTAGAATTTAAACATTGAATATTACTAAAAAAATTAATGAAGCTACTTGAAATATTGGATTTTGATAACTACCAATCAAATAGAGTTCACAAAAGGCCTTTTTGTAATTATTCACTAGAAGAAAACTACACTATTCATTCTCAAATTTGCGTTGAACTTGTGAAATCTGCGTTTTAGTTAACAAAGACTACGTTGGGACTACGTTGGATTCAATAGAACGTGTGGGGTGGATTGTGTTGAGTTCTCCCTCCATAACGCAAAATTTTGCAATTCCACATTTCAACATAAAATTAAACAAGTAAAACGCAAAATGCAACAAGTAAAATACAGAGTTTCATGTTAGAATGAAAAACTCCGCATAACAAAGCGAGACTTCAACACAATCCACTCCACGCATTTCTGTTGTAGTCAACGCAGTTTTTGTCAAATACAACGCAGTTTTCTTCTAGTGATTAAATGGTTAATTTTTAAGTGACTACAAGTTTATTTGAAATAATCAAGAATTTTTAAAGAATACAATACAATAATCACTAATGTGCAGGTAATCGCTCTTTAATAGCATAATTCAATGTATTCTTATAATAGAATGTTATTTGGTGATATTGTTAATTCACCTTCTACCAACTTCTTCTATAGTACATTAGTACTCAAATTGAAAATCCAAATGTTATGTGATGGTTGACAAATTGTAAAGATCAATTCCATTGTCTTTCAAGGTAAATTAATGGCAACTTATTAACAAAGTTTTGGAAAATTTGGAGTCACCTAGATCCTAGGTATACACTTTAAAATTCATAATAGATTTGCAATTTGTCAAAGAAATAAAAATTCAATTGTTCTCTCAAATTCTTACATTTCTATTTGTATAGAAATTAACAATGTTATTTTCAACAACAATGACAAATGACTATGAGTCTTTAAGGTAACTACATTTTAAATTGCACACTTAAGCAATTCAACATGGTTTTAATGGAGCAATATTAGAAAACTTTTTGTGAAGTTCTTTTGGTAGTGAAAAGGGGATTCTAGATTGTGTTAGAATGTATTTTTTAGACACCATATTCTTTCAAAGTACTAGAATTGTTGTTCCAAATAAGGATAATAGATTTTTGCGAATAGTAGAAGTACATTTTAGGCAAGAATCTTTAGTGTGCAATTATAGGTGTAGTTGCCTCATATGAGAAAAAAAACACCTAATCCACATATCATTTGGGTATTGTTTGGATACCATCTTGGGTATCAACTGGGTCCTTATAGGAGTATCATTCTGAGTATCCATCTAGATATTTGCCAAATTTTGAGTTTTCATTCCAGATACCGGTTGAGCAAGCTAGTTCTTACCGGACCTTTGCATTTCTGGATGCTAGGGTTTGTTGCGTGCCATGCCTCCATTCCATACGTAGCGTTGTATTTTCTACGTAGATCTTTTGTGCACAACATTTGCATGTTGTTCACAGATCCACTTGTTGACGTTGTATAGACATTGGGTACATTTCTGTTGGTCTGGATTTAGTAGAACTTTGAAGTTGCAGAAATTGTATTATTGTGGCTTTGGATTTGTATTCCAAGGTTGCCATACCAAATGTGGATTTGGTACTACACTGTTGGAATTTTTGGCTTCTTGATAGGGTTGGTGTGCGTAAGGGTATCAATTGGTGGCTTAATTAGAATTACCCTTCCGCTTCTTCTTGGTGTGTTTGTTGCCGTCCTCGAAGTGACCTGCTTTGAAGCTGGAGTTCTTAGATTTCTATGTTTGTTGCTTGAGTTGTTGCGTGTAAGGGTTTGAATTGTCGGTGTTCACTTCTTTGAACTGATTCAAGAGTCACTTCAACGGAAACCAGTTATTAGAGGTACCTTTCTTCCATTTCCTTTAAATCTTTATTCTTGCTTTCAAACTCTGATCCACATTGTTTTTTGGTTGATGGTCTTCATGTTCAATTTATCCATGAACCTGAATTTGAGGGTTTAGGGACTTAAATTTGAGGGTTTAGAGGTAGCAAGTAGCAATTGTGGCCAACGATTCATGTTATAGAAGTAGAGTTTTTAGAAGGTTGAGTTTTCTGAAGTATTTTTAGGATTTGAAGCTAATAAATTTTTAGGATTTAGGTCTGAGGGTCATTAGCTGTAAATCGTGCTAGGTTTCAAAGGTCTTGCGTATTTCATTATTAGACCCTAAACTTACACTTGCCAAACAAGGATTTGGAAGTTCGGGAATATTAACTTCTAGAATGCAACAAAAAATTAATCTTCCATATGGATTGGCTTCTATTGTTCCAGATTGCAACAAAAAACTTACTTCCAAACTGCTTAGTTTTGCTTGTTGTTAGAGTTGTGTTTTTCCAGATTAAAGGATTTAGGTCAAGGTTTCAAGATATAGCAGTTTAGTGTTTCATTTGAAGGTTTGCAAGCTAGGAGATAAAGATTAGGTAGTGTATTATTTCATTTGCAGATTTTGAGGTTTAGGGAGTGTAGTTAGGGTTCATGATTAGGTTTTATGAAGGCTTAATTTGTAGCTTTGCGCATTTCAGAGATTTTGTTTATGGTATCAAAAAAAATTGAATAGGATTTACTTTGCAGGTTTAGTGATTTTGGTAGGTGTTTTAGAATTTACAAAAAGTTATTTTCATAGCCACTATGCTATTTGTTTGAACATGCTTAGGGTTAGTCTAAGGTTTGCGTAGGATTTGCAAAGGGTTTGGGTAGTATTTTGCACAATGTTTTATTAAGGGTACCTAGGGTTTTTTATAGTTTGTAATGGTTTGAGTTTCTTAATCAGTGCAAAGAACTCTTTCTTTGCTTGAATGGATGAAGCTAAATATTGCATGTCATTAGCTTTCAAATGGATTAAAATTGCTTAGCAAAGTAGATATCTTGCCTCACTTTCCTTACAACATAGTCAAGAATGTAGAAGGTTAGTGCATTCTAATAATGTTGAACCTTGCAACCTAATACTGTTTTGTTTGTTGTTTTTTATAGTGTACAGTTTGAGGTGAGTTACTAGGAGATAAAGCTAAAGCAAAAGTGTTGCCTTGGCCTTTGAGGTTTGTGATTTAATCCCACTTATTATATATATTTTGACAAATTGTTACATCTTTGGAATTTGTTGAGCGCTTAGATTAGAGAATTCAAGAGGATTGAAGCTGCCAAGTGCAAATGGCATCACTCATTCTGTTGATGCAATAATTATTTGTTCAAAGGAGCAACAATGCTAGTGTGTGAGCATGAATATGCGAGCATGTGAGCTTCTAATATGTATATAAGTAGATATATTACCACCTTTGAAAGTGTTTATAGTAAAAGTACCTATAATATAGGTACCTATAGTATAAATATACTCTTATCATAGAAGGTTTCTCTAGTATAAGCACCTATACTATAGATGCATCATTTTTTAGGCTCATAAGCTCACACTTCTATGCTCACATACTAGCAACCATGTTTGAAGGAGTGCTACTTAACTTTGTCCTCACTTTTTCCTAAGCAATTCCTTAGTCTCTAAGCTTGTGCTAGCTTGCCTGGTCAATTAGCGTTGAAAGTAGATTAGAATGAAACTGAAAAATACACCATGTACCAATTCTAGTCAGAAATTATCGTCAACCCTTAAGGCGGAGTCTAGTCTTTTAGAACTATAGAATTTGTTGATACTTGCTGCAAGTGCACGTAGTGAGTTTGTACCTTTGAAAAGAGTGCATCTAAATATCACACTAGCGTGTGGTTTGACTCAGCGGAGTTCTGCATTTATGTATGACAGTGTTTTGATAAATTTCTATTGAAGTTGCAAGTTATAGGAGGTGGTCTAAGCAGCACAGGTGTGACAATGGATAAAAAAACTAAGGAAGTAAAGAAGGATATGGGGAAAGTAGATAAAGATATTGAGGATGTGAAAAAAGATATCAAGAAAGTGGAAAAGGATATCGAGAAAGTGGAACGGGATCTAGAGGAACCATAGGTTGATGTCTCTGACCTGCAGGAAAAAAAAAGTTGTTGTTTAAAAACCTAAAACCAAAAGAAAAAACTATTGTGGGAACTGTAGGAAAGCCTAAACTTGTTGCTTAAGGCTAAATTCTCAAGTAAGCTCCTTTTTAATGCATTATCCACTATTTCATCCACTTCTTCCCTTTGGTGAGGGTACACACTAGTATCTCGTTCCTTAGAATCTTGTCCATTTTGTTAGGGTTTATATCATGATTACGGCAGCTCCGCAATAGTATCCATTACTGATAGTCTACGTCCTACAATTTAAGGTTCTACCTTTTATGTTCTTGAATCTAGAGGAGATTTTTTTTTTAAATCTTGCTTTTAAACCTAGGAATAAGATTTAGAAGTAAGTGTGGCGCAAATTATAAGTCAAAGACTACGGAATTTTTTTTGAAACCTAGTTGTACAAACTTTTTCTTGAGAGCAAATTTTAGTACTCTTTTAGGTTCAACTTTGGTTTAGTTATTGCAATGGTTATGTAGAGCAACCTTCAAAAAGGCTTGAAATAGCTTGAAAGGCGATTCAACTATTTGTACAATTGGTTACTACACTCATATGTTTCGACTTCGTGTTTTGATAGTTAAAAGTTGTTCAATCTGTGACTAATTTCTTTAAGACCCACTAGTAAGGTTTTCTTGTAGTATCAAATAAAACTCCAAATTTTAGATAATTTTGGTAGTATTTTGAATGACAAATATGATAAACTTTACTAAAAACCTAATAGATAGACATATTTTATCCATCTTTTTTCTATCATAATGCAAGATTGAGTGCAAAACCTTCAAATGTTGATCTCTTGGAGGCTTTACTTATTTTTTATTCTTTCAACTTGCTACCTACTTTGCTGACTAAAGTAAACCTTCTAATTGAGTTACTCAAGCGCCCATTGGTTAGAAAGATTCCCATGTATGGAGATCCAGATATGGTTTTGTTGTATGGTAAGATTTTTGAGGCTTTAAAGGATGAAGTTGATCCAACGGTGCTGTACTTTTTTAGGACGTGTCTTCAAGGCTCAGTGATAGATCTTGGTAGAAGTGAAATTATTGCCAACACTTATTGGAACTCAATATTCTCGTTGATGGAGAAGATTGGAAAGGATAAATTAGAGGTGCCCATTTCAATACGTGGTGATGTAGAAGATATTTTGTCTTCAATAAATCATCCAAAAAATGTTGACACAAAAGATATTTCGTTTTTGGTAAATCATCCAAAGAAGAGGAGAGACCTTTTTATCAATTTAAATGCAAAGCCCGGAATTGGAGGGGTCTTTGTACTACTAGCCAAGCATAAGGATAAATCATTAGAAGATGTCAAATCAACGTTGATAAGTAAGCATTGTGGGTTGAATGCCTTTGTATATAGCAATTTGGAATATCTACTCGGATATGCAATTGGTGATGGGAAAGTTTAGTTCTACATTTGGCTTGTGCAAGAAGGAATTGATTCGGATCTATTGCTCCCAGAGCTGGACCTATGACGACATGCATATAGGACAATGTTTGTGATTGCAGTTGTAAATATCCTCAGGTGGATGCAGTCTCTTTAAGCTAAAGCTTTTTTGCAATATTTGGATTCCATTTTTAGTGAATATTCAAGGTGATTGCAAGAAAGGGCTATTGTTTTTGGCGTCACAATTGAAGTGACTTTCATGCCATTGATAATAACTTTTGGGTCATGAAGCCAATTTGCTTGAAATTTTTATTGAAGATGTCCAACTTGACAGTAATGAGATTTCTTATTTTTTAGAAATTTAAAAAAAAAAATTCTAATTAAATTCTAATTTAGCTAATTTGTCACACTTTGCAATTTAGAGGTTCTTAGTACTATGGAGTATCCAAAATTAGTGATGTAGACTTGAAATTTATGTGGTCTACTCCCAGACTAGAGATTTATGTACCTACCAAAAAGAACTTTAAAAAACATTATTTTATACCCTCTACATTCATTTCTAATTCACCTACTTAGAGAATTTTTCTACACTTTTCCTTCATAGGATACCTTCTTCTTAAAGAAATATACATTGGACATATTTTTCATTTAAAAAAAATAGTTTTTCTATTTTTAAATTACTCCCAAAAAAATGAGTATTGTGGCAAAAGAAGACAAAAAATGGGAGGCCTTTCTTGCAATCACCCCTCAGATGGTGGATCCTTGGATGATTAATTCAGTAACTATTCATATCAATTTGAATTATGTTATGAAGAAATTTCCTTTATCTTATTAAGTTTATAATAATTTTAAAGAATTGTACTCCTATCTTCACGGTGAGAAGATTCCCCATGTAACAAAGGTAAAGAGGATATTTGCAAGTGGGATTATATGGAAAGGTGGAATTATACAGGAAGATAAATGGATGGCAAAAGAAGAAATTGAAGAGCAATTGTAACATACATAATATAGAACTGCATATTGAACCAATGGATTGTTCAATAGACCCAGAGATGCTAAGTTCAGAGAGGGTGGTTCAAATGACCTAGGAGGTACTCCTGTGCTTAAAGGCACTGCATGAGCGTGGCTTCTACTACTATGACATGCAGCTAACAAATATTATTTCGCGGGAGTAGAAGTTTTATGTAACAGGTTTTGAGCTTGCAGGAAAGTTCACTTCCCAAATTAAATTTAAATTAAATTTCCCAAAGTGGGATCCAAAGTTTAAGCGTTCTTATGATGTGAGGAACAATTCATACATATTAGACAAACATGTGATTAAAGGGTGTCACAACTCTCCCATAGAGCTTAAACAACTAGGTAAGGATCTAGTGGGTTGTAAGTGGGCAATAACAAAGGATGCCAAGGAATAGCTGTTGGCTCTGTTTCCAGATTTAAATTGAGGGCGAAGTGTAAGTAGGGACGATTGCGAGCACCACTGCTCTGTCAACTTTCATTGCCGTCAAGAAAGAGTTTGTATGTCAAGTTGTGGACACTTTTAAAAAGTTACATTTGAAATTGTCATTAATTAGAATTAATATCTTCTTATGCATTCTAGGGGAGGACACTTCCCGTTTTTTAATAACCTACGTGCGGCGGAATATAGGGTACATTTAAATAATCTTAGGTAAAATTTATAAGAAATTTACATATAAAATAGGGGACATTAAAAAGGCAAAGTGTTTTAAGAATAAAATAGGGATGATAATATGGTTGATTTTTCTGCTTTATGGTAAAATAGGGGCTCTTTTAATGTTGCCAAGTAATGATTACAAGTAATTGATAGCCCCCCTAAAAATACCCCACTGCTGCACGTGGGTCCCCCCAAAATACAAGAAGTGTCCTCCCCGGGTATGCATTTTGTGTTTGTTAATATAAAATCCATTAAACATCAGTGTTTGAGGTCCATATCACTATAAGAAACTTGTCTTTTAGATGATGAATTTTAGGTGACATCCAATGTAGGAACTTGTGTTTTTATGTCCAAACCAATGTCTGCCATAACATCACTAATGTCCGCCATAACATCTTGATGTTATAGCGGACATTAGTTTGAACATAAGAATACAAGTTCATATATTGGATGTCACCTAAAATCTCTCATTCAAAACATAGGTTTCTTACAGTGTGTCCTGGCATGTTGATAATGTGTGTATGTCGAGTTGAAGAGACTCTTGAATATTTAATGGAGGTGGGCAAGAATTACAATTAATGTGTGCTTTTGCATTTGTGTTTTATAGTGCTTTTCTATGACTGATCGATGGATTAATTAGGTACAAAAGCTTCATGTGAGTATCTGGCACTACTAGAAAATGGATGTTTTTATGACTGCAAAAATATGACTGAGGATGACTGGCGACTAGTCGCAGTCATATTTTGACCTTATACTTCAAGAGCGTATAATATACGCCCATTGGGAACACCAAATACTTCATAGAGAACAATAGGGAACACATTTGTGGGCATGGAGTCATATTTCATAGTTATATTTTTTCTAATCATATTTTGCAGTCATATCTTAATAAATATTACATTTTTTTGTTTTAGGCAGCCTAAGGAATATTTGAGTAGGAAACATGTTTGGAAAGCACTTAGTCATATTTTTTACTTCAGTCATATTTTCAGTCATATTTTTTGTGAGTTATATTTTGCAATTAAATTTATTTGGTAGTAATTTGTTTTCTTTTGGGGTAGCCTAAGGTAAATTTAGCCTCAGTATATGTTGAGAAAGTGTTGAGTCATATTTTTGCTCAAGTCATATTTTGTAGTCACATCTTTTTGGTAGTCATTTTTTTTCTTTTGGTGGCAGGTAAAGGAAAATTTGGGTGGAAAATATGTTTGAAGAGTGCCTAATCATATTTGTCAATTATAATTTTTCTTCACTTATGTTTTTGTGTTAGTCATATTTTATATTCATATTTATTTTATAATAATTTTTTTCTTTTGATGAAGCCTAAAGAAAAGGTGGGCAATCTATAATGGGGCTTTTATATTTTGGTCCCAAGGACTATTCTTTTGGTTTAAAGCATGATTTTCTCTATAAAAAACATTATGTTTAGTTCTATGATTTGTCTAATACAAAATTGATGTCAAATAATTTGGAGTGATAGTTCTTTATATTTTAATGAATACCTTCAAAATTTCATAGAACTCAATAGAAAAGCAAAAAAAATTAAGTTGTTAACAAAATCCAACTTTAAATTCAAGATCACTTAGGTAATTTCTAGAATTTTTTAATAACATATAACATTTTTAAAATTAAAAAAAAAATTAAAAAAATAGAATACAATAAAAGCAGATAATTAAAAGTGCTAGTTTTAGATTGTAAATATCAATATTCATTTACTTTTAAGAAAAGAAAGAACCTTTCAATTTAAGTGACATAAAGAATTCAATTTTGAAGTTAAAAATTAACTTAGGCTTATAGGCTAGAAGCAAATGTTGGATGAAGTCTTGAAAGATGATTTAGAAATAAAACTTCATATATCTTTAATTTTTGTAAAAATTATTCTATTATAAATATTTTTACTATTTTAGAATAGGCATGTTGTATTGTACAACCTAAGCTTATAAAAAGTTTGAATTTTTTTAATTGGATTTGGAAAACTACAATTTAGGCCTAGATTAGCTAAAACCATTTCAAACTTCTAACTTCTACTAATTTGTCAACTTTATTTAAGATGTAAATGACTTATAGTTTAATATTAGAAAAAACTTGTTCATTGCATAAAATGAAAAATAAACAACTTTTGAACATCTTATTAGGATTTAGAGTTCAACAAAAAAGAACATCATTGTATATGCTTTCTCTCAAGGGTATAAATAAAACTCTCACATATGTCATATACTGAAGTTTGTTTCTTTTTTAGAATTTTTTTTGGACTTGTCATACAAGTCACTTATAGAAGATTTGTATAGATCCTACAGAAGTTACAAAACTATTCATATGAAGATTGACGCTCACTATGAGCACGTGCACGCTTGTATTGGAATTAAAAGATAGGAATTTGAATGTTCCTACAAAGATAAAGAATGAAAAAGTACAATCCTTTGTTTTTGGCTTCAATAATGTTTTTAATTATTGCTTCTATCAAATACTTTTGCTTTGCCACACTTTGTACATGAGCTTAAATACATTGACAATTGCATGACACAAGCTTTGACATCTTTTTCATTCCATAATTATAGTTGCTTAAGGCCTTGCAACTTCCCTTTACAAATTTTGTGAAGTTGGAGTGTCAACTTGTATCCATTTTGAATCAAATTTGGATGTTAAACTAACTTAGTTGTATTGTATAGCCATATTTGGTCAATTTAATGCGTATATCAAGTCACGTGACTAGAACCAATCATGTGCATGATTGGGGCAAATTGCATGATTGAGGCCAGTCATATGACTAGAACCAATCATGTATATGATTGAGGTAAGTCACATGATTAGGGCCAATCACCAGATTAGGGTTTTAAGACCCTAGCTGCCACTTCTTTGTAGCCGCCACTAAATTAGGGTTTTGAAACCCTAGTTGTAGTCATCCCTTCTAAGTTGAACATTTGACTATTTTGCTTCTTCATTGTTTTTTGTTGCCTCTTAAATTTTGCTTCATGTTGTGTTTTAGCTCTTACTTCTTTTTGTTCCTTAGTTCTTGATCCTTCTAGCTAATTAGTTCTTACTTCATGTTACTTCTTAGTTTTTGTTTTTTAGTAATAGTTTCCTCTTGTTACCTTATAGTTCTTGCTTCTAACTTCTTGTTTCTTTTTGTTTCTTATTTTCACTTGTTGTTTATTGCTTCCTAAGTTCCTATTTCCTCTTGTTATTTCTTTAGTTCTTCTTGCATCTTAGTTTTTACTTATTATTATTTGTTGCATTCTATTGTATTCCAACTTCTATTTCTTGTTGTATCTTGAATTCTTAATTCTTGTTTGTTCTTACTTTTATTGCATCTTCTTGCATTTAGTTACATCTTGCTTGTTGTTAGCTCTTAGCACTTGGTACTTTTTGCTAATTGATCCCTCTATCACAATTGTTATTCTTTCTTCTTGTTTATCTGCAATTTTTAGGGATATAGTTGTAATGAATTTTTCTTACCTTAAACTTGTGCTACATATTTTGTATTACCTAAAATTTTTAAAGGTTGAGTTATTTTATTCATTCATTGAAAATTAACCTTTTTAATTGTATGTGTAGGCACTCAAGGTTGAATTATGAAGTTATTGGCAGCTACTTGCAACACTAGAAAGGCATCTTCATATTTTTGTAAGGAATATAAATCCTATAAGCATGCAAAACTATACATTTATAATGAGGTATTGTGATATGTTTTGTATTATTGACTAATAAATGTCATTGACAAGAGACACATTCTTTTTTGCATTTCGCTTTTTATTATGATTGACTCTTGTGCATCTCAAAAATCATACGTTCTCACTTTCAATTGGATAGACTTTTTTACTTAGCTACTAAGTTTTGTTGATGCATAATTACAATGAGACATATCTATTTAGAACATATAAAAAATGTAATTGTAGTTTATGACACTACAAGAGAAAGGAGTGTTTTAAGTGGGAATTTAAGTCAAAAAATGCATATTGAAAGGTCACGTACTTTAAGTAAAATTTGCTTAAAATCATGTGTCTAGGACTTGCATTATTATACCTTACTTAAATGTCAATTCCATGAATTTTGCATGTCTTTTAAGCATTCTTGAAAGACAACATTACCTAATAAACAAAATCTTCTCTAGGAGACATTCTACTTTGTAAGAATTTATACATTTCAAAGAACCAAATCAACAAGAAATTTTATTTCTTAGAAGAAGCCCAAATGTACATATGATAAAGTCTAAATCTATTAAAAGTCCAAATCTATGAAAAAATCTAAAATCTATGAACAAATCTAAATCTACACAAAAAACTAAAATCTAAAGAAAAAAATCAGAAATCTAAGAAAAAATTTAAATCTATGAAAAAGTCTACATCTGTGCTCTACCAACCCCAGAATAAAGCACTTGCATTGCTTTTGAATAGTTGCAAGGAAATCTTCATTCTCCTTCGTGAAGGCTAGTCCGTAGAAGACTCCCGCAAAATAGTTGTGAGCAAATTTCTTGATCAGAGTTCCTGCACTCCAAAGGACCAAGTCTCAGTCATAAATAATCTCAACGAGGGCTTCTAATCTACAGTGGGCAGGCAGTCATGACCGGGGTTCAACAAGATATAACCACTCCACTCTTTTCGGATTCTACCCTTGGCTAGTCAGCTTTGATCTAGGCCACAGCAACCAAGAAAAGGTTGTTACCATCCTTCCTCTCTGATCAATTGCCTAAATTAACTAAACACTTGGTGGACTGAACTCCATTCACTTCAATATTGAGAATCCAAACCTGGCTAGATACAGCAGGCTCCATCTGGCTCGCCACAGTGCGAGCCCATATAAGGCTGTACAGTTGCAAAGCATCTTCCTCCAAAACATCAGCTACAGATGCTACACCCACAGTAGAAGTCCTGTTAATCATTCCCTACGTGCTAGAATTCAGAAGTATATCTTGATCACCTAATAAAAATGGAAGTGTACACTCCAATCATAAAAGGAACTCGACATATGTGGGCATTTTAGTAGACCTGTAAAACGAATTTGAAATTACAGCATTATTAGTTCTCCAACAATACTGGCATCATGAAGTACTTGATTTCCACGAATTTTTCTCCAGGAATAAAGCACCAAGTATACTTGTTCCATCGTAAAGACTCTTACTCAAAGGTTACTCTGAATTCTTCAACGCAACCAATGCTGATGCACTGATCATAGTTTAAAAGCAGAATGTGAACACACAGAACATGAAATAAAACAAGCTTACATGGGAGGCGAAATATATCAGTTGGCCGAATGGCTTCATGAGCTTCTTGGGCATTTCTCAATTTGGACACCAAAACCCTGCCTTCAGCCGGAACATAGTCTTGTCCATACCTGTACCACGCCATTGCAAGCAGAACCTCAAAATCCCGATAATTTATTCCATGCATGCCAATCCCAATATAAAGAACCCAAGCTCAGTTGGTTTACATTACAAGAGGGATGCAATTGATACCAAGCCTAACCAATCAGTAAATCCACCAGCGCGTTCATTTCTAAATAACATTAAACCTATAAAAGCTAGCCATTGCTTACAATATTTGGTGTACGATACCCCTAAATGAACAGCCTGGAGAAACATTTAAAAACTGAAAGGAATGTACAAATGAAAAGAGGTAGGATTTAATGACTCATACCTCGAGCCAACCAGATCCTTTATATTGTCCAATGCCTCTGCAGATATCTGAATCCAAACCGACAATAATTAACAGGTAATTAAGGCCAAAAGGACTACAAAAAACTGCAGGTAAAGGCTCGCGCAACTCTCAAAAACTTGTTTAGAATCCTCATAATACGATTATATGCATGAGGAATTTACTAAACAATAGCAAAACGGACCTGAAAACCATCAGTTCGCATGTACGTAATCAGTCCTGTTTGTTCATCGTCATTGAGTTTTACTCCCTCATATAATTGATGAGCTATCTGCAAAAAGGATCAAAACTCTCTCAGCAAAATCATCCAGAGAATTTGACTATTCGATACCAGTCTTCATATTTGCCAAAACTACGAGGGATAGTCACGGAGCCCTTAAAACACTCATCCAGTTTCGATAATCTGACTCTGAGAACAAAGCGAGCCTCAGACAGCATCTTTCTGACAAAAACTGTGGAACCAAGATGAAACGAAATGACAACCACTACTACCCTCGGATTCCTCCTTTTATTCAGAATTATCACATTTGCTGACATCGAAATGAATTTGCACCAAGGGTCTCAGCAATCACATAAAAGAAGAACAAAAAACGGTCACAAAACCCGATCCAAACTTCACAGAAACTTACCGACATAGTACGAGTGGCCCCAAATCCTAACTTGGCGGAAGCATCCTGTTGTAATGTGGAAGTGATGTAAAGGACTGGAGGCTTGCGACGAATGAGACCCTTTTTCACACTCTTTACATGCAGAATGGCTTCTGAAACTTTTTTGGACGCAGCTTGTACATCCAAATCATTGGCAATAGAAGCCTGACCCAGTTTCTCTCCCTTCAAGTGATTTAAGCGAGCAGAAAAAGAAATTCCATCCTGGGCTCCATCCTTTCTTAGTTGAGTTTCAACACTCCAATATTCTCGGCTCCGAAATGCGTCAATCTCCTGCTCACGTTCACAAATCAAGCGAAGAGCAGCTGACTGCACACGCCCGGCTGACCTGCTACCCGGCAACTTGCGCCACAGAACAGGCGACAGGTTGAAGCCGATCAGATAATCGAGTGCCCTCCGCGACACATGTCGAGTTAAGGACCTCTGCTGAAGAGTATCCCTGGCAGAGACATCCTAAGGGGAGAAAGGGGAAGTTGTCTATATTGCTGGGGAGCTCGAAGATTCTACATTCTCACAGAAACTCTCTTTCACTCGCCAATAAGAACACCCATCACAAATTTGAAAAAATAATGATAGGAACTGTGATCGACCAGAATTCTGCTTGACCCAATCACTAATTTCGTGCACAGAAAAACCAACCTCGTCATCATTCAAGAAACCGCGAACATCAAGCCGAAATGAGACGAAATTTCGGTTTTCCCAGAACCCCAATCTGCTGTGAGTTGAGCGTGAAAGATACAAAACATGAAAGAGTAATGGCACTGACCTGTGGGAGTTGGCATGGAGCATGGACGGGTGGCGGCCTCGCAGCAACCGGCGTGATGCAGGAGCCACCACCAACGACAAGGTAGCAGCGGGAGTTGCCAGGGAGGAGCAGGCCGCCATCGCCATGGCCATCGCAGCAACAGAAACAGGGAATTACAGGAAATTTCGACAGGAGAGATGGCGAGAATGAACTGAAGAGAACTGCGATGGCGATGGCGATGCCAAATCGAGATTAGTGATTAGCAGAAATACGGACAAACCTCGGCAGGTCGCCGAGAAGAAGGAGAAAGAATCGTCGCATGCACAGAAATCTATTAAAACAAAGATCTCATATCTTACAAAAAGGAAGAACTCATATGGCAAATGTTCCTTTTGTGAGGTACTGTAGCACCACCGCAAGAGAACCACTCACTGAAAGTGCTTGTTGAGTCAGGGACGATTCATAAAACTTGACCGACCAGCAATCCGCTACTCAATGTACCTTTTTCTACTTCACAGCATGGGATTTTAGGAATACTAAGGTCTTTTCAGCAATTTTTTACTTATTTTCTCTACTCAAAATACCCACATCTCTTGTAGTGTGATAGTTTATGATTGTAATCCTCAATCTTCCCATTTACAAATTATGCATACAAGTGCAAGAAATTTAACTCTCCCTTCTCTAAAATATCACTTGCTTGAGTAATATTTCACAATATATCTTAGTCAAAATATGATTACTTGTAGTGAGATAACACTCACAATGAAGCCATAAATGTAACTCTAAATTTTTAAAGATATGACTACATTCAATCATAAAAGTATTAATAGCATTCCATATGAATTACCACATCATTAAAAAATATGATTCATATGAGTTATATTTCACATCATTCAAAAATATGACTCACATGAGTCATATTTCACATCAAGAAAAAATACAACTCACAAGGGTTTTTTTCAAAATTAGCAAAAAATGTGACTCACATGAGTCATATTTTAAATCAACCAAAAATACAACTAACAAGGGTCATTTTTTACATCAACAAAAAATATGACCCACAATTCATTTTCTACAACATCACAAGATATAACTCACAAGAGTCACCTTTCACATCATTAGAAAATATGACTACGTAAAGTCGTATGCCATATTAACCAAAATATGACTCTCTAGTCATATGCCACATCTGCAAAAAATATGACTACATCAAGTCATATGCCACATCAACAAAAAATATAACTACATCGAATCATATGTCACGTAGGATTTTTTCTTTTGCCCGGCAGCTCAAGAGAAGTCAAACCTCTAGGGATAGTCAACGTATATGCCATGTTGGCAAAAAATGGCTAATTATGGCTAATTATACCCCCTAATGTATATGACTGCAAATATGACTCATGTCCAAAACGACTCGTCGGTAACGACTGGAACCAGTCATATCCTGCGTCATCTACAGTGATTTTAGCATGAGTCATATTTTGAGATTTCATGACTCATTGCAGTCATATTTTGTAGTCATAAAACATGTATTTTCTAGTAGTGTGGGCACCTAAGTTTGCTTTGTTGTACTAGGGAATGGCAATTGTTCCTGGGGACATGATGTTGTTGGAAAACACATAATCTTGCAAGTTTCTAGGAGTAGGTTCAATAGATAATTCAGATTTTGATCGGGACCTTGCAATCACTCTAGATCGTACATATCAAAAACTAGTGCACCTGGCCACTTGGGGTTGAAGAAAGTGATTTTCCCAAGTGTTCCGCTAGCGTACATGGAAATTGATGACGACGAGAATGTTGAGTGCAAGTGCAAGATTTTGGGGGAAGCATTCAAGAAGCAAATGGTTATTTGGTGGCCGGCTCCACTAGAACTGCAGTGTTGATTGTTGGAAGCAGTTGCTTCTATAATTGTCGAAGGTTGTTTACACTACTTGTCTTGTATATGTTAGAATTGGAATGGGACCACATTTTGATGGACTACTGGAGGGGTTAGTATAGGGACTATTGCTGGTGTGAAATCATGAGTTTCTCTTATGAAGTTTCTAGTTAGTTTTTTCTTTTGTAGAAATCGTATAGACTCAAAAGGTACGATGAGAACTACTTCATCAATCGCTACCTTGAATTTCATTATTAGAGTATGGATTTCCGTTTAGTTTGAATTGCCTTGATCTATGTAATTGTCATGTTTTGTCAACACATTCAAAAAAATTCTAGCCTTAGCAATGTGGTGGTGACTGTTTGATGCATTGTTGCTAGCGTTGACGGAGGCTTATTTGATGAGTTGTTTTAGAAATGTATTGTACATATCCCATGGTCCTACAATGTTGTAGTCATTTTATGCAAGTTCCTTAGGGGAATTACAGTGAGTTGTAAATGAAGTTTAGTTGCTTTATTCCGCTACGCTCTCAAACCATCAATAATAACATCATGATAGTTTTGTGCCAAGAAGCCATTGACATGTAAAGTCAGCTTTGTTACTTAACATTCCGTAATATATTTTTATTTTTTCCTTTCTTCTACGGTAATATTCCAGTATCCTAGTTGAAGCTCCTCACAATGTATGTGAAGGCCAAAAACAAATCAAATTGAAAACATTCATTTGGAGAATCTCATGATTGTCACTTGCATGTTGAAATTTTCATGGGGATGAGTTCATGAGAGTGATTGCAAGAATGACTTGTCCTATTTGTTGTCCCCTAGGCTTTGGACAGGTGGTTTTTTGCTCATAACTTTTGCATTGTATCTTTTTTTTCCGTGAAATTTGGAACAGAGGTACACACTAAAGTTTTTGAAATTTGGTAATTTTTTGAAATCCCTAAAAATTAGTTTACTATTTTTAAATTGACCCTGATTGGATGTCTACCTTGGCCATTTTGAGGGGTTTTAGTACTATTTTCAACCCTAAATTTCAAATTTGAAGGTGAAAACTGGGATACGAAGACTTCTACTATAGTTACATAAGGTTGTGAGAGATTTTCTAAAAATAGTAGAATATTCACCTTCCACATGTGCTCAAAGTGCACTACCAAGGTACACTTGTAGAGAATACAAAATAATTTTTTCGAAGATGGAAATTGGCAAGAAGAATCAACTTTAAATTAGAAAAAATGTTTTTTTTTGTTGTTTTTTTTGAATTTTTTTACTATTTAAAAATAATAAAATTCCAAACTACCTATTTTCTTGTATTTTTCATCACTCTTTGAGAGAGCATAACTTTTAGAGATAAATTTTTCTAAGTTAGAACTTTCATCCATATACTATTTAGAGTGTTCTTAAGAGTATCCATATTTTAATTCATTAAAAAAAATTTAATTCCAAAAGTCACAGTAGTGCAGTACTCAGGCCATTTTGAGACAAAACTATGAAGTCATTCTTGCAATCACCCATGAGCAGTATAACACTTAATTTTGTAAAATGCTAAAAACTATTATTTAAATAACCTCTTCACTATCTTCAGTTTAGTTGAAGTGGGTGCTTATACCTGGCTTTTAAGGATCAACACGTTTCAAGGAATTTTTGCATCAACACTCGGTGTTTTTCGAGATAGATAACTGTGAGTCCTCAAGTTGGCATTTGAAAATGTTTTGTGAAATTTAGTCAAATTATAGAAGAAAAATACATAAAAAGAGAGTTAGGAGAGTTTTGGTAGTAGTCTCTGCCAAAATGGTGAAGAACCATCTTAGAAGGTGGAAAAGTCCTAAATCTAGGGATTTTCATCATTCTAAGTCTTAGAAGTGAGTTTGAGAGAATAATTAGCGATTCCAAGGGTTGTAAGAATATGAGAGTTAGTCAATTCTAGTGTTTGTCCATGCAAAATCAACCTTTTAAGGATGCACCTAACATACTGGCTAAGCCAACCAAGTCTATTATAGGTTTAGAGAGTCTATAAGAATCTAAATTCAATTCTAGTGTAAATTGGATTTAATAGTAAAAACCACTATATGTAGCTTTGAGAGTTGAATATTAGAACATTGAAGATGGTGGATTTGACAATTGAAGACTATAGAAAGGTGTTCTAAGGGTGGGAACATGCAAGGAGCCAAGAAAAATCAAGCAATTGTTCAAGATTCCTGGATATTGGGAATTAAATTGTCCGATTGGGCAAAATAATTCTAAATTACTAAAAATAGACAAGTATAAGTGAGTATGGCACTTATACTTAGAATCTAGGAGTGTCCTAGATGTTACCCAATTTATTTTGGATTTTTCTGGAATTCCATGTTGACTCCAGGGGAAGTCAACCGCGGACAAACATATTCGTAAATTCCTAGAAATTACATGTGTTGCGGTAAAATCTCACTAAAAATTAGATTAGGTCTTTGTGTGCTAAATAAGTGCCTAGTCAAGTTTGAAGACATTCCAACATTCTCAATTATCTGAACCAGCATCAACATCGAATTTCATAAAAATTTACCAACATACTAAGAGCAAATGATGTCCGATTGGAGCAAATGAGGAGACATTCCTTACTCTCACAAACATTCCTCACAACCCTAGCCTGACAAATTCACCAATAAGAACAAATTCTAAAAGTTAGATTTTAAACTTTTAATTGAAGTTACCATAATTCCAACTTGTGCTCACTAATGGCCTAGGAGTGAGGGGTAAGGGGTCCATTAGACCAATTGGGGTCTTTTGAAGACAACCGCGTAGACGGATTTCCATTTCAAGTTGTTCCCTAAAAGATAGAGAGGGTCAGCTCTTAGTTTGACTCTTTAATTGTTAATTGTGGTTAATTAAAAGTGATTTTGGAAAGATCTCTTGGAAAATCAAAGATTGGATTTGATCAAGATCTCTTTTTTGCGTAAAAAAACATCTTTGAACTAAAGAAAATTAATTTTTAAATTAATTTTTGATTAATTTGCAAAATATCTAGATAGATTAGGGTTAATTTCAAAATATCTTGGGTTAAGATCTTGAATTTGATTCGGCCAAGATTTTATTAGCTAAATGGGGAGAGTTCTAAAATTTTCCACCATTAAAAAAGTATTATTTTGAAATTACATTTAGGGTAGATTAGGGGAAAAGTGACAAAGTGGTTTTATTAGCAACTTACCGAAGAGGGCCCAACCATGGGTATATAAGGGCCTCCCTCAAGGTTGCCAGTACCCTTATTTTTCGCATACCAACACATTCTTTTTTCCTTTATTAGTGCTATCGGCATGGTCGGAGCACTACTTGGACCAAAGATCTTGACCAAGTTATTTGTGTATTTTATTATTGAACTTTGAAGGCTTAGGGTCCCTTCAATTGATTCTTATCTTTTATTTTGTGTTAGAAGCTTGACTCAACCTCTTGTTGAACACTATTTTGTGGAACTTTAAGGTATTAGCACCAAAGTTTGGTTAAACACTATTATGTGTACCTTCTTTCGTTTTTAAAGCTTAAGGTACTAGTTTTGTAAAAATTTCAAATATTTAGCGCCAAAGTTCAGTTAAACATTGTCATGTGTACCTCCTTTTGCGATTAAAATTTCTAAGATACTACATGATACTTCTCACATGGCGGAACTATAGCTCTTTCTATTCTTGAAATTTGACTTAAATCGGCGAAGCTTCGACTTTGTCACAATGAAGGGACAATTTAAAACTTAATTGTTGAAAGGACCTCATTTTCAACACTATATTCCCCTCTAATTTGTTCCCCTTTCAAAGCCATATTTAGCATCTGATTGTTGCCCAAACTAACATTGTTTGTTTCTTTAAATTAGATTAGTTAATACCAAAATCTCCTTGGTTATTTCATTAAAAGGAATATAAAACCAAAATTTCGAAAAAAACAAAAACCAGTTAGTTTAGAGCCAATGGACTAGAGCCCAGCAGACAAAGCCATTGGAAGTCCAATGAACAGAGACAACAGACAGAGGCCCAGCGACCACTTATGCCCCGCCATGTGGCGTGGACGTGATGTCTCTCAGTACTGAGCAAGGCAGGAGTTGGCAATGGTTGGTAGACATCTAGAGGGTCTCGGGGAAGGGGTCGGGAATTCGAGTTCGAAGTCTAGGAGTCGGGGAGCTCTGGGAAGGAATCTAGGGACTTGGATTCAAAGTCCAAGGAATTTGGGAAAACAAAGTTCTCAATCAAGACACTCAATCCACAAGTCTAACACTAATTTTATCATCAAAGCCATACATTAATTTTTGAGACTTCAAAAATCAGATTTTCCATCTAAATCAAAGGAGTTAGATGCACATTCCAACTTTGATTTTCCACCAAAAATCTAGTATTTACAGCTTCAAAAAGATCTTTACAACTTAGCTCTCGACTCAACCGCCATAGCCAAACTTCTACTCCAAATTGCAATACAAGAATGACAAAAGAGGAGGAAGAATGAGGGAATGATAGTGGAAAGAAGAACGCCACGTGAAGGAATTAATATTAAAAAATTAATATTTAAAGAATATCACCATTGAATTTGGTTCTTGATTCTTTGGCTTTGACCTTCGACATTAAAAAAACAATTTTTCTAGAATCCTACTATTGAAGTTGTTCTTATTCTTAGGGGATGTTCTTGATTTTTTGGTAGTTAGTTATTAATTAGATTCTTAGAAGGTTTGGATTTTGTTAGCTTTGTTTTATTAGACCTAATAAGCCAAATAGCAAAGGACAAAATTGACAACAAATTTCTTTAAGAATTAAGGAAATTAAAAAACTATTTAGATTTGAAAAGATTTGGTCAGAATTTTTAGATTCTAAACTAATTAATTGCCATTTGAAATTAGGCTAGAAATTCCACAAAGAAAAAGAAATAACAAAAATTAACAAATTGGTTAGAATTAACAATTGATATTCATTTATAATAGATTTAATAGAAATTTAATTTCTTAAGGATTCATTTATTTTAATTTAGTGGATTAAATTAACTTTGTGATATTTTTTCTAATTATTGAAAAATTAGGAATTGATGAAAAATACACAATTAATTTAATTTTCCATAACTATTAGTGCAATTGAATTTAGGAACAATCAATTTTACCAACAAAATGGAATTTATCATGGACTAGTTCAATGGATAGGCAAGAGGAGTTTAATGGGAAAATTGCCAGCGAGTACATGTATATGATGATGTTTGATGATGGAACTATGGAGATATACGCCGAGGAGGTGAATCGCCCCTATTTAATTTTCATTTTACTTCTTTTGTTGTTTAGTTTCATCTTGCTAAGCTCTTAAGCATTAAGAAGTAGTTTAGACTTTTATTTAGAATAATTAGGAAAGTTTAGACTTAGATAGAGAAGAATAATTAAAATATTAGATTTAAAAAATTAACCATATCCATAACTAGTGAAATTAGTAATTGTTAGGATTAAAAAGAAGTTATTAAAGAGTTCATTGCTAAAAAGGCACTCTTTGAACACCTAATTAGGAGAAAGTACTTGATTAGACATAGAAACTGTGTGTTAAACTTTAACTCAAGGGTGGAGTTAGAATTGCTCACAACAACGTGTCCAATGACCAAGCATTTAGAATGGAAGTACTTGCATATTTCGAGGTAGGATTTCATAAAGGAAGCAAAATCATAGTGACATGCATTGTATACACTTTATTCCAAGGGTGGGAATAAAGCACCCACACACAAAAGTAAGGAAGAGCAGCAATTTTAGTGATGACGTTGCACCTTCCCAACATCTCCATTCTCCCGTTGATGGGAAGGGGAAAAAAATTGATCCTATGCTTGCCCAATTTGCAAGTGAGCAATAGAGTTCCAAGGAAAGAATGTTCTCTAGGATTCCAATACTGTTTATAGGAAGTAACCCTAGAAGTACAAGACCATATGGAAGATTACCATCACTTATAGGCATATTTGAGCACTTCTTTACACCGGGAACCATGGCCAAAATTATAAAAGAAACGAATCGGTATACCTCTATAGTTATAGACAAGAACACTGGACAAACAAATGGGGGATTGGATTGGATTCCATTGGGTTGGCATGAATTTCAAGCATTTTTAGCCATCACCATGTATATAGGATTGAAGTATGTGCCTAACATTAGATGTTATTGGGTAATAGAAGAGCCATTGTTTCATTGCCCAGTTATATCAAAAATAATGATTAGAGCCCGCTTTGAATCCATAAGAAGATGTTTGCATGTAGTGAATACATTTATTAGCAAGGGGGCACAAACACCATTGTAAAGTGATAAAATAGCTAAAGTGAAGTGGTTAGTCGAAGACATTCGAGGACAATGCGAAAATCTATGGAACCCTCATCAACAACTTACAGTTGATGAGAGTATGGTGAAATATAAAGGACAATATTGCCCTATCAAGCAATATATGCCCCGAAAAACCTTGCCACTTCAAATAAAGGGCTAGTCTTTAGCTGATGCTATTGTAAAGTACTTGTGGAACTTTGAAGTTTATTGTGGAAAGGAAGGTGACTAAATTGAGCATGATTTTCAAATGAATGGGGAGATGACTACTTTGATATTAAGCACAAGTGGAAAGGGAATGGGGTAGCAAAGAGATTTCAGTGGTTAAGAACCTCTTACAAAGTTTACACGGGTGAGGGCATATAGTCACTGTAGACAATTTTTTCACTTTTGTGCCTTTTTTCATGGACCTACTAGAAATAGCATTATGGCTACTGGTACACTACGTTCTGATAGAAAATATGTGCCACAGGACAGGTAGTCTAAGCAAAATTTGAAAAAAAGAAGATGGGATAGTGTGATTGGTAAATGCATTCATTGGGTAAGATTTGTTGCATGAATACATGGTGTGGAAAGATAGCAGTCCTGTTTTGCTTCTATCTACACATGCTAAGCCAATACCTAAAGATGGTGAAAAGACAATTGTCCAAAGGAAAAAAAAGGGCCAAAACCAATCAATAGTGGTCCAATGTATATTCAATATCAGAGGAACATGCATAGTGTTGATAGCAATGACCAGTTACGAGGCAACTACTCTACTTTGACACAAAGTCATAAGTGGTGGCATTGTATCTTCTACTTTCTAGTTGACACATATATATATATTGAATTCTTGGATCCTTCACTTTGACCTTAGTTTTAAGTTCCTCACAAATCCAAAGACTCATCTCCAGTTTCATTTACAATTGGCAAAGGAGTTGAATGGTCAATTTCATTAAAATGGCGGTATTCTAAGTGCCATTTTGACATATTCTGTATGCCACTTCGACATACTTCGTGTACCATTTTGACATAGAGGCTTAGAAATAGAGGAAGAAAATGTGCCATTTCAACCAAATGTCATGCCATTTTATTAGAATACTGCTATTTTAACAAAATTGACCATATTGGCATCACAATGGACAAAGAAGACTTAATGCTACTCTACATTTTTACCAATAGTTCTTGCAACGCATGGGCCAAGGCCTGTTGGCAAAGCAAGAAGGCTATGTAGAGTGTGCTGAAGAAAGTGTTCATATAAGTGCTTTGGATGCGGTGGAGTTTATATATGTAAGAGCCCTTGTTATTGGAATAATCATTGGATGTAAATATAATGTGGCATACCTAGTATCTTTGACTTTTTTAGTTGATATGGACATGTTGCTTTTTTTATTTTCTTAATGAGTGTGTTGTAATTATTTTACGTCTTTTGTTTCATATCATATGCAAGCCACAATTCCCAAAAGTTGTTAGAGTTTCCATAAATAAGTGGTCTATGTCTTTATAAATGGTGTAAAACTCACAACATGTAGACATATACCTAGTTCCTCTAATTATTATATTTTCTATGAATAATTGGTCTTTGTCTTCTCATATGATATGGACACAAAGACATGAGGGCAGTAATTAGTTCAAGAGTTATCATACAAGATGTTTTTGTATTTGAAGACATATGTGAAGTGCTCAAGCTACCTATGTTTATTGAAGAAGTTTTATTATAACATTAGTCATGATAGTTGTATATGCTTTGCATGCCTATGACACTAGTTTTACTTGTTCCTTACTTAGTTTTTGAGCTTCATATGAAATGTTGTTGTTCAAAATTCTTTGAGTGGCATAATGAGTATTTTGAAAACTTATCAAAGTGCACTATATTGTATATTACCTACACGTTTGTTGAAGTTTGAAAAAAACTTAATGAGAGGCACAGAAATCATAGCTCATAAAATGTGACAAATGATAGAGTATTGTAGGCGAGTCACTTCAAGGAAGTTGCATACAACTCCATATAACTCTTGCTCATAGTAAAAGATAAATCATGGTGATAAATCATGGTGATAACTCATATAGCTTGGATTAGAAGTTTTGAAAAAAAAACCTTTCCATGTCTATGGAGCCAATAATTCTCATTGTTGACAGAAAGTGGAACTGGCTACATCATGAACCTCAAGTGTGAAGATAGTGCACTGAGAGCGGTGCACTATCAGCTTCTTCAACTCAAAAGAAGAGAACAAGGATAGAGTAGTACTCTGCATAATTTCAAACAAATTATGTACCAAGAAAGAATGTCATCTTTGCTAATGAGATTCATTACAAATGAGCATTCCAATTCAGAGGTATAATTCTCTACAAGAGAATTATTCTAATTGTCCGAAGCTGGTGCACAACCGTGAACCTAGGAATTTTTAGAGTTTGTGGGTACTTGGAAAAGTCAGGCAAGCTATTGCTGTTGGGACACAGAGCGTAGAATTCGTTGGAAACCTCTTCCTGCAGGAATCCTTCAGTGAGTCAATGCCATCTGACAAATCTCAACTCTTGATAGCCACTAGGCTGTACCTTCCCATTGAAGTGCATCTTCGAAGAGATCTCAATCGCACTTTTCACATGCTGAGCCGCAAAAACATAGAGAAGGGACACTTTTCTGCGAAAATCGTAAGAGGAATATAACCGAATTCAGGACCTCTTTCCATCGACGCTTATATATAGTATAGTTTCAAATTCTTCGTATCTCTAGTATGGTTGTGGTCACGACTGACATTGCAAATCACCATTGACAAGGCCTTGATTTGAATCGCGCCCCGAAGTGAGTGAGGAGATGAGAAAAAAAGGAAGATTTTCAACGCATTTCCACAGCGTTTGTTCAACTGCCACCTCATGGTGATGCAAGCAAGAAAATGAAAACATTGTTGAACCCAATTTCAAAATTCCTTGAGTCGGATTCGTATGGCAGTTTGTGGAGTACACTAAAATTGATAAATAGTGTTGGCAACACTAATTTGTTGAGATAACACTAATTGTGATTAGCAAGGTTAGTGTTAGATGATTATTTACCCATTCTAACACTATTTAAGCTCTATAGTAAAATCTAGTCATTTTACCATTTTCATGAGAGTGCATTTAGTGTTAGATGGAAACAAAATATATAAGTTGGAATGGTGGGAAAAAAGTGATGTATGAAATGCTGAAAATTTTTATAGAGTATGTATAAGTTGCATGATATAGCATTAATAAAAAATAAAACATAATAATCCTAGGTGTAGGCCATAAATTCGAAGGAAAAAATAATAAAATAAATAAATAAAATTCTAAATTGCCCTATTGAAATTGGGCACTTCTTGCCCTTTGAAGTATTGCAAATGTTTTGCAATTATTTCTTGGAGATGTGGAAACAATTGTCCTACACTTCAAGAGCCATCAAGTCCTAATGTTAATCCAAAACGAATCATTGCTTTTCTAGCATAAGACATATTGTCAACGTCCACCTCTCGATTAACATCTTCTATACTATCAGCAGCCAATTGTAGAAAAAACCGTTTTCAAGGATTTGTCAACTTCCCCGACCATTGTCCATTTGCCCGGGGTGCATTTTGCCAAGCATTTTGTTGTATCAACTCAATTTTCTTGGCTTCCCATTGTCTTGTCTATGCATCTTTGATTTTAGAAATCAAGAATGTATCAGCTCGTTAGCAAAGGTGAGTAGAACATGGAGGCAAAAATCTTAAAACTGTATTTTTGGTTGCTAAAACAGCAGCCAATCTAGGCATCACTGTATGTTCGCTATAATTATCAAGCCATATAATCTTCACACGTTGATGAAGATCGGCTTGATATACTCGAGGTTCTAAGAAATATTCGAGGAAGATGGTTTGGTTCATCTAACCTTTAGGGCCTGATCTATAGGAAACCCCTGGAATATCATCAATTAAACTACGTATAGGATAGCTCCTATTTTCATTAGAGAAAATGAGCATAGGAGCCTTTATTGTGGCACGATGGCCTCCTGAAATGTGAACCACTATAGTCATTGAGTCCCCACCCGAGACAACTTCAGCATATTTCACTATTGTATCTCCTCTAAACCCTAAAGTTCGTCCGTTGTCAAGATTGACAACAAAATGTATTTCATCTAGGTTTTCCATCAAAATTTCATCAAATTCCCCAGATGCAAATCTCCTTTGCAAGACCCCCAAATGGTAGGCAGTTTGCATTTTGATTTGAAGCTCCTTTTGAGGGCTACAAGTCAAACGACCACGTTGAAATAGAAGGACTATATTGTGGTTATCCATAAATTGATTCACCCAATTTGCTGTGATTTTGTTGACCAACAAAACATTGTCTTTGTGATCAACAGATTCAGGAGCTACAAGAATGAAAAGGGCTAATTCACGAAGTAGGTGAGAGGAAAATTTGACACCTGATTTGCGAAGGCGATCGAATTCTTCAAATAAAAGAAGGTACAAATTATTGTACCCATTCATTCTTCTTTTTGCCTCGACCAGGTCTGGCTTTCGGAGAATGGTGCCTTCTCTTGCCCAATCGGCTTTGGCTGCAAAAGAATGGGGTGTTGAACTTCGGTGCTTCAAATTGGTCACGTTGCTGCCACCATCGATGAGCTTTTATGAGGTTAGCAGGCCGTTGGCCACGGAAATGTTCCAGAAATGCATGAATGGCTCGGACATTGAGGCTAGGCAAGCCATGAACAACGACATCCTCGATCATCCAAGAAATCATTGATCAGCGAGTGGCAAGACTTGAAACTTGTTGAAGACGATGTAAAGTGGTGTCGGCATAGGCAGGAATTTCATTCTCCATGGTTGGCTACAAAAAGAAAAAAATGGTTGTAACAAAAAAAGTGATGACAAAAAAAACATTTTTTTACTGGAAATAGAGGACATAAAGACAGATCCAAAGGTGTAATTCAATCTTCAATCACATACATGAATCAAAAGTTATAAGCGTCCAAAATTCAAAATGCAAGCGGGAAGCGAGAGGATTCAAAATTCGGCGGGAATCTATAGAGTATAAGCCCCCCTCCCCCCCCCATGGAAGTATCACTCTCCACTCTTGAAGGTCCGATGAGGTCTCCACCACTCCTCTCAATGACTTGGAAGACCGAACAAGGGAATTGTGGGCAAGCAAGCAAGTCCAAAATTGTGAACACAAGAGAGGCAAAAATTAGAGTTCTCCAAGGAAGGGGCAAAAATTTGAACTCTTCAGGGAAGGACAAAAATTTATTGTTTTGCTGAGAAAGGACAAAGGTTTATGATGGGAAAGGACCAAAGTCTAATGTCGGGGAGGCCAAAATCTGATCTCCGCACGAAAGGACTAAAGCTTAATGTCGGGAGGCAAAAATCTGATCTCCACAGGGAAGGACCAAAGTTTGGCGGCGGGAAGGTTAAAATTTGACCCGCTCAAAGAAAGACCAAAATTTGTTCTTCCCAAGGAAAACCAGAATTTGATGGCGGTTTAAAGACTTCATTGCTCCAACACTATTTAGATATAAGTTGGTAAATAGTATTGGGGGTAAAAAACAGGGAACAACACTAACTATCACCCAACACTATTTACCAATTTTAGTGTAGCGATGAGGCAGTTGGAAGGCGGGTTCCAGTTCATGATGGGCAGACATTGAATTTCTCGGAAGGCTCTATTGTTCACATTTTTGTACAGTACCGTGACCTTCGCCGTCTACTTTCTTGCCCTGCCCAAGCTTCTTCCTCCCAGAAACTCAGAAATTGCAATCAGTTACTCCAAAGTCACCAATCTTGCACGCTCTACATTGCGTTTTTGAATTGCCACTTGTTCACGATTCTCCTGATGTTGTTTTTGACTTGTGCGGGGTTCCAAAGGTAGACCTTTTCCACATCGAGGAAATTAACAAACTACAACAAATCAAGATTGCAATGGCGTTGTACAGTAGGGTACCAATCAAAATGTCATTTTTGAATTCGCAGTGAGAAAAATTTCAGTACTGCCAACTTTGAAAGCCTCCCGAGTGATTAAAAATTGATATTTTACTAGGAAATTTTTACTACAAAATCATCTTTAAGTTAATTATATGTATGCCAAATTTCAAGGCCAAAAGATTCACCAAAAAAAAGTTATTCAAAATTTACCAACATGGGTAGTGGTGAGAAACATTTCACTACTTTCAACTTTGACACCTTCCTAAGGATTGAGTTTTTTTTCTTTTGCCATGAAATTTTTGTCATGAAACAATCTCTATGTTTTAAATATTTATAAAAAATTTCAAGATAAAAATAGTTTTTTATAAGAGGATATTTGAAATCTCCCAACAAGTGTAGTTTTGAGAAAATTTTCACAATTGCCAACTTTGACACCCTCCCAAGGGCTGAAAAATTGGTTTCTTACCATGAATTTTTTTTTGTGAAGTCATCTCTATGTTGATAATATGTGCTCCAAATTTCAAGTTCAAATGAATTACCAAAAAAAAGATATACAAAATCTTCCAACATATGTAATTGTGAGGAGGAGTTTTTGAGCCCTTAGTATAGTGTTATTTTGTGGAGCAAAGTTTGACACGAATGTAAAAACTCAACCTCACAACTACACATGTTGAGAGATTTTGAATATCTTTTTTTGGATCAGTGTTTTGAACTTGAAATTTAGAACATATATTATCAACATAAAGTTAATCTTATTCAAGAAATTTCATGTTAAATAGACAATCTTTCAGCCCTTGGGAGGGTGTCAAAGTTGGCAATAGTGAAAATTTTCTCACAACTACACATATTGGGAGATTTTGTATATCCTTTTTTTGGTAATTCATTTGAACTTGAAATTTGGAGCACATATTATCAACATAGAGATGACTTCACAAAAAAAAATTCATGGTAAGAAACCAATTTTTCAGCCCTTGGGAGGGTGTCAAAGTTGGCAATTGTGAAAATTTTCTCAAAACTACACCTGTTGGGGGATTTCAAATATCCTCTTCAAAAAAACTTTTTTTACCTTGAAATTTTTTATAAATATTTAAAACATAGAGATTGTTTCATGACAAAAATTTCATGGCAAAAGAAAAAAAAACTCAATCCTTAGGAAGGTGTCAAAGTTGAAAGTAGTGAAATGTTTCTCACCACTACCCATGTTGGTAAATTTTGAATAACTTTTTTTTGGTGAATCTTTTGGCCTTGAAATTTGGCATACATATAATTAACTTAAAGATGATTTTGTGGTAAAAATTTCGTGGTAAAATACCAATTTTTGAGCTCTCGAGAGGCTTTCAAAGTTGGCAATATTGAAATTTTTCTCATTGCGAATTCGAAAACGACATTTTGATTGGTACCCCACTATACACTAGTCTCGTGCACAAATTCCCCAATGCCATGCCCTCACATTGTAACACTTTCTCTCAATGGAAAACAACACGGTGAACATTGCATGCGCCACAAGAATTTTGCGATACAAAATCTACCTCTGCCCGCACTTCCAATTTCGAAGACCCTTGCCTTTCAACAAATCCTTGCCATGGATGCAGCAATTTCCTGTGCCGTCAGCATAGCCACCCTCTTCGCACGCAACAGCTGCGTCACCAAACAAGCAATTCATTCACCGCAGTCATGATTTTGTTGCTCGCAAATTCGACATGTTCCCAATTTCACGGGTTTAGGCTCTGAGGTGTAGCGGAGTCCACGGTAACCAGCCCGTCCTTCTAGGGTTAAAGTGGCGAGACTCTGTCGATCTCTCGTGGGAGGCGAGTCTTGATGCCTGCCACCCAGTCACCCACCATTGGGAGCCTCGAACAAGTCACAGAGAAAATCCCAAAATACTTGTTTAGAACCCTAGACCTAATCCTGTGTCCGGGATTCTGCTCCATACTGTACATTCCTCGGAATTCCAGAGTGGATTTGTGATCCAGCTGCATCATTGATCGACTTGGCGCAAGTCCCGAGTTCTGCCGTTCTGTTCTCTACTTTCTCCCGATGCTCAAGTCCTTATTCAAAGTGGTCGGAGACCAGTTCTCGCTCTTTGGGGGGCCTGAAAGACAGTTTCTCTGCTTGGCATGCATGGCGTGCAGATTGGTGGCCGGTTGTGTGAATCCGGACTTGAAGTTTATGGTGGTCACCTGGTCACCTGAGCAGAGATATAATCATGTATTTTCTCTACAGTAGTTCATTCATGAAAGTTAGGCTCTCATCAGTCTCGAAAGGTGATTTGAACTTAACATGTTGGTGATTCTAAAACCGATGAAGAGTCGATCTGTTGTTGCCGAGGTACTAGACTAACTGCCTAGTCATCAATCCCATCATGATACCAACGCTGATTTCAGGCTAGCGAGTGGAAAGTCTCCTTCGCTTCTCCTTCGTATCTGTATGGCAGATTGGTACTAAACAATCATATAATGAACTCCAGAAAATCTCCATCGAAAGGGCGCCTTCTGGCCTTTCCATTGTCGTTGCGCCATTCATGAGAGCACATCTCTGCTATGAGTTAGGTGGGGCTTGCTTTACAGGAACTGCAGTGAGCCCGGTCAAGTGCATGCAGCGATGCTCAGTGTTTGGAGATACTGTAAATTACCGCAGTGAAAAAAACAGATAATACGGCCTAGACGACTGCTATTTATACATATATTCCCATTAGTATCTTTGATGAACACACTTGAGAAAATAAGTTTCATAGGCTAACCGCGCAAAGTGGAGGAGATCAATTAGTTCAAAAAGAAAACTCTAAGAGGCGGTTGACAACTAGTATCACAAGCTGTGAACCTCTCCTCGTATAGAGCATTCCGACGGTAACAAGAACCCAATCGGGGACGCAGAGTCGAGGAGATCTCACCGTAACAAACAAAACAAACAAACAGACTATCTTACGGTATAGATGGGGCAGAATTGTAAATCAGTAGAATCCATCAACGATATTGCAGCTGTTGATTTTTTTTATATTGAACAAAAAAGTCCCCTAGATGACCTACACAAAACTGCTAAGAAGAGCCAAGTTCAAGCGAGGTTCAGAAATGCATAGCCACCTCCTTCTGCTCGAGGTCGCAACCATGCAGACACTGATCGCAGTACTCGTAGCTCTCCATCCAGAACGTCTCCTGCCATCCTTGCGCGCTCTGCTTGGATTTGAGGCGTGTCTTGAGCCCTCAGCACCTTCTGAGCTTGCTCAGACATGAACTCCAATTCAGTACAAAAGCCAGGATCCACAAATAGGCAATACGTCCAACTAACTTACTGCAGAACAAAGCACAGGAGAGCTCAGAGATGAATTGGATTGGATACGAATCTAAATTAAAACTCATAATTGTTAAAATGCCAACTTTCAGTGACGGTGGTGCAGTTTCCGTTGCCCAATTAAAACCTCAAAACCATTTCAGCCCTAGCTCTGGTCACTTGAACGTCGAAATCCCGGCACTCGGAAACACGCCATTTGCAATACGACCATATTAAGTTTTCAAACCTTTTCTAATGCTAAATGTAATCAGACTACAAGTGGACCTTGAAGTGCACAAGTCTCGGATCATGCCTGGATTATCTTTCATTTGAAGTGCAATGATTTTACATGAATCCCTTACATAATTACAGAAATCCATTCACAGAAAAACACGGAGTTCCAGACATTCACCGGCGAGGGGTAGATTGGCTACCGTCATAGCAGAGCGACGGGAAGACTGGCACTGGTCTAAAGTGTCCAACAGTATTCTCAAAGCTCGTGCTTCCTTGCCGTCCTTCAAGGGCCGCTCAGCGAGTCGACCTTGCCTCCTCTTGGCATCTTCAGCCATGGCTTGCAGTTCTAAAGCATCATTGTGATGAGAGGTAAATATTAGCTTTGTATACGAAGGTACACAAGAAGGTACACGAAGGATGGTTCAGAATGTTGACGCATACTTTTTCGACTCTTCCAACAATAGCAATGAAAACACTCCAAATCAGCATTCTGCAGTGGCCTCATAAAATCCATAGGACGACACCAGCACTGCTTGGGCGGTGAGAGTATGAATCCAGGAAATTAAAGCCTGACTTAAAAACAAACAAGACATTGGCAAATGGAAAGAACACCTTTAACAGTGCTCACGGAAACCACTCGTGCAAATGTACGTAATGCTCGAGGAATGCCTTTGCCTCTAGCAGCAGGAGAAGAAACCTCTCTATAATCCAGCACAAAAAAATATCAGAACAAGCTTGGATCGAATCAACCAACGGCATTCGTTGAAGTACTTACAGACAACATGCATAACAAGTCATCAGAATCCGGTGCAACCGAAACAAGAAAAAGTGGACTGTTTACAATCGAAAGAAGTAACCAGATGCCTGAGAAGAACTGACCGAAGACCGAACCACGAACCACCACTGTCAGAGCCATCCCAGGATGCTTCCGTTTCAATGCCGAAATCATGCAAAAGATTCAGCTTTTCTGCTCGCAATGGATCTCCGCTTGCCACCTCCATCCAGATTTGCACCTGGTGGTCCCCATATCGATAGACTTGACTTTAAAGATTTTAAGAGAAAAGAACCAGGCGTGGCAACAAAGAAAGCACAAGCGTAACAATCGACCAATTTAAAAAACAAGACCGGTGTACCCCGCACTAACCTCATCGTGTGGGTTTCCCGCGAGAGTGAATCCAAAATCCAAAGCCAAAGAGGAATTCGGTAAAGTCCCATAGGTGATCACCATCTGCATGGAAAGGAGCCACAGTAAATAATGCAGTCTCTGGAACCATTGCATCAACTTGGCGAATTTTATTAAAATGGCGGCATTCCATTTGCCATTTTTCGGACCGCGCAGTCTGAACTGAAAACTGACATCTAGGATGGTATAGATTTTCAGACATATATGACTCATTTGGATTTTAAAATTCTATGACTGATTTAGATTTCAGACTGCGCGGTCTGAACTGTAAAAAGTGTCAAAGTAATGAAATTTCGCCATTTTAATGAAATTCACCATCAAGATAGTAAACGGTGTTATATGACCAAGACGAGGCTCATCCCAATTTGGCGAGCTACATCAAATCCACATGAGGCTACTTGTCAGTGCGAGGAAAAGTAAGAAATCCAAAGAACAGCTACAACACTCAATGGCATACACCATCACTAAATTTCCAGCTCAAGACAAGGTGCAATTTGATTTCACTAGTAATGGTAGCAAGATAAAACCTGGGAACCTTGGTTGTAGTCCTTGTCGGCTACGACCTGCAGACGACACATATATACAAGCATATCAGGGACCAATAGAAAACTTGGAGGCAGCATTGGAAAAAGAGCGCGTAATTGGTGGTAAAATCCATCGCCACATGAAACTCCACAACTGACTCGAGAGTTTTCACATGAGGCTGCAGCAGAAATTAATTGATAAAGAAAACAAAAACGGAAAAACGATGCCAGAAAGACCGACTATAACAGGGCGGGCAAGGAACATGTACCTCAGCATACCCTTCCTCCTCGTAGTATGCCAACAGAGCACGTGATTGAGAATCATGATTAAACATGTCCACGAATGGTACCTTGGGCAAAGTGAAGAAAACAGTGTCAAGACATACAGTACCCACGTCATCGAGAAGGACGATCATCTAACTTCATCCAAAGAGTCAAGCTAGATGCTCACCATTGTTATTGAGCCGAGTGCCTCAACTCCCCAAGACCGTGAACTTGCTGCAAAGATGAAAAATGGAAGAATCCACCCCAGATATGCTATGTTTAATCGGATATTCTTCCATACTCTTGAATGTACGAAATGCCTGCACTACCTGAAGACGTTGTCTTGATGACTTTCTCCAATATTTGCAACAAACCCTTCAACATTATAATACATTCTGAATGAGGAGAAAGATAGATCTTGAGGAACAAAAGAAGTCCTGACGACAAACCTACGCAGTAGGCATGCCTGAATGAATCCAGTGTCACCGTCTCTCCAAATAGTTCTGGATGCTTCTTCACAACCTAGAGACAAACACTTCAACCCCCCTTAGATCAATTGTGACACAAACCATCCAAGACTAGAGGAAGAACTCAGTGGTATGAATCCATTGTACACAATCTTCTTCTTCTTCAGAAACCAACATGTTTGTTACTTACTGCTTGAATGATGTCGTATTGTGTTGAAATCAGTGTTTTCCGATGTTCAGTTTGGTCATGTAAACTGCTTTCGCGCAACAACTCCATTTCCTCATCCCTCCAAAACACCTGGAAATTCATGTAACCAGTGAAACCATAGCCACGAAAATCAATTCGGTAAACTCAATACAGGTTTGCCGACCTGAGTCTCAATCAGAATAGAACACACAGCCCGGAGGATCATGAACGACGACATTAAAGATCAGAGGGAATCGCTTCCCTTACTAGGTCTGAACACACATAGGAGAATTCTATGATTCCTGTAATTGAGAATAAGCTTCAGCTCAACAACTTCAAAAGGACTTTGATGCACATTGTAACACCGGTATGTACAATCTTAGGAGCCTAAAAACATCCTCCTCTTCAACACAAAAAATATGGCAAACAGAAAGGAACCCACAGTGCTATGCAGCCCTCGCAGCGGAGGCAAACACTTGATGTAAGGCTCCCACGGCGATGCCTGCAATTGTATGATAGAAACTCAAGGCTGATATTTAAGATTAACATCTGGAACAGAGAAATGATACATTCAACTGCCATTTGAAGTGGACTGCAACTGCCAATCAAAAGAATTCAAAGTCTGCAAAAACGTGGATCAACCTCAACGACAATTCCTTGCTTTTCTAAAAGCAAAACTCGATATCATTGGGATTCGATCAGAAGGAAGACCATACCTTGCCAGCATGTCGATGGAGGAGTTGGAAGAGGGCGAGACGACTCCATTCATTCACGTCGTCGGAAAGGCTCTCTTCAATGCCCGGTGGTAATCGATTTGGTGTAATCATCTGCAGCGCATATCCTCAAAATCAGCGAGAATACTGGCTCCGTCGACCCTAGAAAACGTACAGAAATAAAGAAATCAAAGATGAAAATTGTAATCAAATAACAGTAGAAGGCTCGAAATCATTATGAAGCAGTACTCACACACTATACACAACTGCATACACTCCTCGGATGACCTCACGAGACAAATGAAGCACATACAAGTTCTCGAGACACACGCAACACTTGCTCCCCACGCTTGATGGAGCGAATCGTAACGAGAGCCCTGGCGGATTTTTTTTAAATGATCAAAAATCAAATTAAATCAGAGCAACATCAGCATATGATTCTCAAGTCGAACGGGCGTCAACAAACCCACTCTCTCTGCTCGTAATCCAGAAACTCTAAAGTCCAAAACCCTAAACCATCTCCACCACCGTAATTTCAGTAAGATGAAAAAACTCTAGACAATTTGTAAATGAGCAAGCTTCCAAGGCTAAGCAGATTGCCAAACCTTCCATGATTGGTATGCCCAATGGTCAAAGACGTCTGAGCACCGAATTCCCCTCGAGACTCGAGCCACGACAGGAAAGACGCAAACTCCGGGAGGGCTACACGTTGTCCCTGCAGTTCAAAATACAAAAACGCATAAGCACAGAAAAAAATGATATCAACGCGCGAATCAATTCAAGTGAGCGAATGCAGCATGTAATGAGAGAACTAACCAGGCATGCCCGGAGCTTGCAAAAGCTTCTGGCTGCGCAATTGCCAGAGTTACGAAAGAGAATTTGCTCCATTTGATTTCTCCAAAGCTCAATCTAGTTGGAGAAGATGCTCAGAAGCTACAGCATCATGCAGGTGCATATGTGGTGACCTAATTCTACATTCTTCAGCTGAAAGACAATCTGGTGCACGCGCGCAACCTCCATACGGTGGTGCAAGAGCCCGTGAAAACCGTGATACGGAGTGCAATCCTGTTCGTCTTTCGTCGAGTTGCAACATATATCCACCGACCCCCGATCAGGGAGCCATCCCGACCCCCAATCAGGGTGCAGTTATTTCCAAGCACAGATTTCTTCCTTTTTCTTGAAACAAATGAAACGGGTTTCATTGCAAGGAGGAAGAATTGTCTGGTGGGAACACCGACAGGGATAACATACCTTAGGGCCGGTTCCCATGGGGGGCCTGGACGTCCAGGAGGGGTCCAGCCTCCAGGTCCTGCGACCCCCGCCTGCAGACCTGGAGGGACCGGACCCCCTCCTGGAGGTCCAGGCCTGGAGGTCCAAGTTCCCCATGGGAAACGCCCCTTAGAAGCACCAGTAACTTAACCATGCCCAACAGCCCAATAATCAACTTGTATGATGCATTATTTCCAACTTTATGGTAGAAATGAAGCTATAAATGTTTTTGGGGGTTGGCTTTTTCAAGGTTGGCACTAATGAGGTTATGACACATGGCTGGAAGAAGTGAGTGGGAAAGTAGTCTTAGAGTGATTGAATTCGGAGTAATTATTAATCCTATATCCTTTTTGGCTTTGAAGATTCACAGTAATCTCAATTTTGGGGATAAATTTGTAAAAAATTCTCTATCCACATATTTCCTATATTCCTACATGGAAAAAATTTCCACCAACTCTTACTCCTCACCATCTGCTTCAAATTAGCATATTTGATTAATTATTGGTGCTTCCACCATAAAATGGGATTAGATTTCCAAAGTAAACTTAGGATGTGTTTTTTCTTCTTTTTCAACAGTGGGACTAGTAAAGTCTCTACACATGTTTCAAAATAGTAAGAAAGGGAATAGGAAATAGTGAGTTGGATTGTAGTTTTTGAACAATCAAGATTAGAAGAATCTATTCATTAGTTAATATTGTACATGAAGGACAAATTCGGCAACTAAGTGCCTAAATTAAATTTCTATGTCAAATTCTTAGGGGTTTATGTCACTTTAGACCACTTACAAATTGATACATATTAATTTTTTTTCCAAAGATGATTTATTTTCTACTGAATTTGACCTTTGCATAGGGTATATTAAACCACTTTTTGGCTCTCTAAATTCTTAGTAATTTCAATTTTTCAAAATAAAATTATCAAAAAATTTGTAGCCTCCATACTTCCTATCTTTCTATGAGATAGGTACTTACATTTCCTCATACTACTCACAATCTATCTTAGAATAGTTTAAGTGATTGACTATAGGTAGTCTAACTTTATATCAATCAATTTTTTATTTATTTTCTAATTTGCACCCAAAATTGTAACTTGAAATGAATGTACATTTTGAATGGCAATTCTAGTTGAAAGTATCATATTATCTCACATCGAAGCTAGTTTTGACACAAATCAATTAACTTAATAATGACAGCAAGGAATAATTTTGTTTATTATATGATTTTGAAAGAAACTGTAGAAGGTAGGGCTTTGTGTTGCTATACAATGTGACCAATGTGACAAAAAGTGGCATACCACCCAGGTCAATTAATTATCCCCCCGTCCTCTCTCTCAAAAAATTTACAAACCATTGATTTAAGAAAAAAAGTTTACCTTTGTAATCACATTTGATTTCTCAAAAATTCTCAAGCCATTGATCATGTAAGATTTAATCTGAACGGTTCAGATATGGATATAGATACGGATATTCTACATATACTATATGGATTATATGAACATGGTTCAAATATGGTCCAAATACAAATATAGGATCACTTGTCCCATAATGTTTGTCAATCAGTTGGTTTCAAAAACTTACAAGAGGAGAAGGGAGGAGGGAAATGAAGATTTTAAAAATTTTAAATTCTTTGGCCTGTAGAAACATGCCAAGTGTACTAAACCCAAATTTAAATTTTAAATTTTTTAGAATTGGTAGTTATTGCCACTTTTTGGTACATTGTTCACACAATGTACTAAAAAGTGGCAGTAACTGCCAATCCACAATTTGTGTACATTTCTTGTTGGTGGGTAGAAGAAACATTACAAATATACAAAACACCAAATAAACAAATATTTTTCCAATGATATTAATGATTAGGGTGAATTGATTTTCATCTATGTTAAGCCATTTACATGTAAAAATCATGTACTAAATAAAAAGTGTGTACAAATTCATCTTCAAATCAACAATCTTTTATTAACTACCTTGGTGATAGGACAAGATTGTTCTTAGTTAAAATGGGATTATTTAGGCCTTGAGTTTTTTGGAGGGAGAATCGGATCCTAAGTGACAACATCCATGCCTACATTGTTGGGCTTGAAATGACAGGTTTTCAAATTGAAAAGATGAACCCCTAAAGGACCATTTGTCTCTTCAAAGGACAATTTGGGTCCAAGTAAGTTCCTATTGCCTCAATTTTTAATGAAATTTTTTGAAATTTTTTGAAGTTGTGTATTTTTGTACAAGATTTGTGGTATATAATTTTTATTTCAATTTGTGCCTAGGAGTAAAAGTTATGGTACAAAAAAGAAAGAATGGAGTTTAGTGGTCAATACCAAAAAAATCACAAGAAAGTCAAAATAATTTCTATTTTTAATTTTTCCCTCAAAGATTATATTTTTTCTACATGTAAAGATTTGATTAATTCCAATTGGACTAATAATGAGAAAGTTATAGACAATCTTGGTTTTTTAAGCATTCAATCTAAGTATCTTGTTAAAAAAAAACTTATAGAATTTATTTTGAATGCAATTTTTAGAATTTTTCAAAAAAATTGCTAGACAAGGTTATATTTGAGTTAATGTGATTCAATTTTATCTTAAAGCTATAAAAAAAATTCTTCAATCTTGAACCTACCTCTACAAACTAATTTTTTAATTAATGAAAATTAAGTGATTTTTTTCTTTAATTTTTTTTGTAGATTTTCAATTCAACTATTTAATGTGCCTAAGTAGAAAATCACAATCAATAGTGCAAAAATTTTGAACTAAGAAGACTCAAAGCCAAAAATCTAGTCAAGCAAGGTGCAAAAAAAACTTGGTTTTTAAATTTTAGATGCAAATATCTATATAGTCAAAGTTTCTAAAATTTCTTCTACATATTCAACCACTAGTCAAGTATAAGATCCTATGGTTGGATATTTGAAAAGTAATTACTGAAGTTTTTTTCTTTTTGTACTAGAAATGACAATTTTCACTAGAAGAAAAACGCAGAAATTCGTGTTTATTTCAACAAAACACGTCAAGTAGATTGTATTGAGACTGCGTTGCTGAAAACGCAAGAAACGCTGAAAACGCAGAAAAAACGCAGAAAAACACTGAAAACGCATTTTTTTTGTGTTTTTTTGTGTTTTTTCCGCGTTTTTAGCAACACAATCTCAACACTATCTACCTAACGTGTTTTGTTGAAATAAACACGGATTTCTTCTAGTGTTTGAGTGGTTTTAATAAAAAAAATCACATTGGTCCTTAACTCCTCAAGGACTAGGGAAGACATAATGTGTTCTCTTCAAATTTTCAATGGCAAATTCTTAGTAGGGTGAAAAAATCTCAATATTTTGTAAACTAAGATCTTGTAGAATAACAAGTCTACATAAATTTAACATTTTTTAATTTTTACAATTTGAATGTAAAAAGTATTTAAAATTATATTCAATAATTGTAGTCTAATAAAAAAAAGGGAGCAAATATAATGTTTTTTCAATGATAGAAGTAGTAGAGATGGAAAAAAAAGAACATTTTCTTCGACAAATATTAGTCTTTACTCTATTCAAGAAAACAAAATCTTGAAGAAATTTTTTTTGAAATTTTTTTTCATAAATTTTAAAAATAAAAAGTTCAATCTATTGTCATTAAGTACACAAAATAATTAGAATGATTCTAAATTTTTGGAAGATATTCCAAATAATATATTAATAATATCAATTGTTAAATTTTATAAATTGAACCATATATTATTTTTTTGAATTTAGTAGGATCTAATGTGGTCAATTTTGGCTTTCCAATCCTTATGTTTGAAAATGTACACAAATTTGAGAGAGTTTTTTACCTTTCAATTTTTTAAATTAAAAACAACGACTACATTTGCCTTAAATCCCAAAGTAACTTTTTTAGGGGGATAAAAAAGCATTATTCATCTTTAATTTAAAAAAACTCTCCAAAATTTGCATTTTGTGCCTATGAAATTGATAGTACAAAATTGTCATAATCTAAAAACCCAATGGTCTAAATTTTTCCCAATTAATTCTATGTATACTAATCAAAGTAGTTTTCACTATTGTACTATTGAAATTTAAAATTTCAAGTACATCTATGTGCAAAAAATATCAAAGTGGGACAATTCATTGAAAACCTTCATTGTCAAAAAGTCGTTGGGCGTTGAGGGATTAAGGCAGAATTGACTAGCAACTGAGAGCCTTAAAGTTAGAGCAACTATTAATCTCAGGGACACAACTAGGTGGATGCCAAATCTTCTATTTGAAGTAGGCCAAACAAGACGAATATGCCTGGAGAAAAAATGCCAAATTTTTCATATTTATCACGGATGATAAAACTTACAAATTTAAGTTCATATGTGCAATCAAAGAGGTGAAGACCCTAAAAGGTCATCCGTTTTCTCAGACGGGTGGTGATGCTCTAAACTAACTAGTAGAGGTCTAAAACATACCCTAAATGCGACACAAATTAGGGGGCTCTTTTTTTACTCACCCGAAAGAACCAAGATTTACCTTGCTGAATGGGCCCACTTCAAATGGAGGATTTAAGGTAGAACCACCTATACCCGATCACTTAAGCAATTTTGGACTAGATCATGAGGAATATGAGGCTATGCAAATTTTTCTCATGTAGCAAGATAAGAAAGATTGGGATTACATAGCAAATTTTTCATAATTTTATTTCCAAAATTAAAATTACTATGATTTTTAGAAGCCAGAAAGTGCTTTGAACCCATAGCCAATGTTTAGAGTCTTCTAATTTGGATCATAGCCAAGACTTCTTTTCCAATCAATACTTTCCACACATTTTATGACACTTTGGGACATGTGTCATGACCTTATTAACCCCAACCTTGGAAATGGACGAAAAGTACATTCCCAGCTTTGATTGTAAATTTTTTTTAGCCTTGGTTGGAAATAGCCACATCCTATAGGTTGGGTATGAGTATTTGATCGGGAATAGGTGGTTCTACTTAAGGGTTTGTTCACATGGGGGACCCGACCCCGACCTCTGCAGTAGGTTCAGTGGTTCGCATGGAGGGTTTTGACGACCCAACCCGATTTGGAGATTGGGTTTCTCCAGGGTTCTCCGTTCCTCGAAAAACGGGAATATGAGCCTGCTCTCAGGAGATGAACCTGACCTACCCAAGCGACCGCCACTTGTCAGCTTTTCGCAGGAGCAACTGGTTTGATTTAAACTAATTAAAGTAGCTTAGTTGAAGGCAGTTCCGGCTGCATGCGGAGGTAGGATGGAGGGCGGAGGCATCCAGCATCTAATTATGCAGAAACTAAGTGGTAATTGAATTAGCTTGACCCCTGGATCAGCTTGACCCGCCTTCAAGGTCGAATCACTCGGGCCTCGAAGTCTGCAGCGAAGAATCGACCAGCTCGGGCAAGGGAATCGGCCAACCGAAAGACAAAAGCACGAGGGCTTCCTTGAAGGGCCGGTCAGCCACAATTCCGGTAACGGCAAAACGGAACCACGGGACGACCACGGGAGCCGAGGAGGAGATTCCGGAGCCGGCACACGGGATCCACACTCATTCCCAACTGTACCCCCGCTATTCTGCCGGTCCAAAGAATCTTGTATAATCAATAGAATATAAATGCCATTTTGGGGTCTTGCACTATTAGCAACATGCAATTCTTGGGCAACTCCATTCAAACATACTAAATGAGATTTTAAAAAGTAAAATTTCAGTTCTTGCAAATTATTTCATTTCATTGAGTCTTACACGATAATTGATTGAAAACTACAGCATTGGTGCAGAATTTTTTTGATTCAATTGCAGCAATATGGAGGGAACATCTGTATACAAATCTTTCTTTCAGTAAACATTTTCAAAAGGTTTCAGAATTTCTTCACAAAAGGTTTCAAAAGCTTGGGTGACAATGTCTAATTTTTGAAAAATAGATATTTCTTAATTGTAATTAGATTTTGCTATTATGGGAAATTTCGTTAAAATGGCGCCATTTCGTTAAATTGGCGCTTTTGAGCAGTTTAGACTGCGCGGTCTGAACCGTTTTATCTATCCTAGGATCTACACTTGTACTAGATTTTGAAAATCTACAACTCTCCTAGATTTCTGAAATCTATACCAATCCTAGATTTTTTAGATTGTTTGGTCTAATATCTATGCTTGTCATAGATTTCAAAAATCTAAAAGTGTCCTAGATATTAGCAATGTATACTTGTCCTAGATGTCAAGGTGTGAAAATGGCATGTGGAATACCGCCATTTTAACGAAATTCCCCATTATTTGACCTTTGCATTGTTATTTATTTTGTACATTTGACCATGAGGGTAAACTTGCCTTGCCAAAATCTAATTATAATGAAGAAGTATCTATTTTTCAAAATAAGGACATTGTCATCCCAACATTTGAAACCATTGTGAGGAAATTCTAAAACTTTTTGGAGATGTTTATTGAAGGTTAGATGTAAATATGAACATTTCCTACATATGGCCGCAATCAAATTTTAAAAGTTTATTGCCAATATTTTTCAATGAATTATTGTGTAAAATCAATAAATTTTAATGAAACAATTCTCCAGAAATGGAGTTTTTATTTTCTTAAACCCAATATGGTATCTTTGATTGCAATAGCATAAGAAATGAATGTAAATTATGCATCATAAAAATATAATCATATGATACACTCTACAGTTTCTTTTCAAATGGAAAAATAGGAGGGACAATTAATTGAGAGTCATGGGATACTATACAACACAATACTAGCTCAACTTAAAAATCAAGAGAATCTCTAAGCATCAAAAGTCTTCTCCAAAATTGACAATTTGAAAAAAATCATCATAAAGTATCATTTGAAAGAATATTTTCTAATTGAAAGACAAATAAAAGTCATAAACTAAAAGTTTTAGATTCCATCCGTACAATTAGATTCACCAATGTTTAAACCATATATATATTTTTATAAATTTTGACAAAAGAAATTCTAAATTCACTCTAAATTTAATTATATGCAAAATGTTGTCATTTTTCTGTAAATTTTGTTGGAATGGATTTGAAATGAGGTTCTATTGATATGGTGATTTGTTTAAATCTTGCATTCTTTAAATCTATGATGTCATTTTTGCAAATCATGTTTCAAACTATGGTCAATGCAATCTTTGCTTGGTCAACCACTTAACACATTTCCACATTTGTAATTTTAGAAAAATATTTCATCTAGCAATATTAAAACTAAAAATTTTATAGGACAACAACTTAATAAAGTATCTTCATAAATTAGGATGACATTCATTCAAGCACTAATGGAAAAAGAAACTAATTTATAATTTGTTCATCATTTAGAAAGTGGATCATTGGAGCACTTTATGGTTAAATAAGTGTTCAAACTTATCTTTTATAGGGTTTAAAGTAGATCAAATTGCTCTTTTGTAAAGTCTATCAAACAAAAATTCCTATTCAATGAACTTCTACAAGACAAGTAAAAGCTTATTAGCCAATCTCTACCACCATCACTCAATCAAACATATGCTTAAACACTTAACATTGTTGAAAATAGGTCATATATCCTATGGGGGACACAAATGATATAAGGTAGAACAATCCAAGGCCACTAGTCCCTCAATGTTGACATCCATTAGATAAATTACTACAATCTTAGCACCCTTTAGCATCATCATAGTACACTTGGTGAGGAAACATGTCAACATGTGGTTTAGCATGGGTTATCTATACTTGAAAATGGCTTTTTTCAAACTTCCTAATTTTTGAATAGTCATTAGGAGAGATTTGAGGGCAAATATTAAAAGATTGCAAGTTCCTGAATTGTAGGAATTTTAGAAACAATGTCACATTTATAATTTGATGTTGCCAAGACTATGCTTTGTCAAATATTAATTAAAATAAATTTATTATTAATTTTAAAAAATATTTTTTAATCTAATTTTTAAAATTTTAATAATTTTTTTTTTAAAATTGGAAATTTTTTTTTTCAAAATTTCAAAAATCAAGTTTTAGAGGCTAGTTTGTAGTTCTTGGATAGTATAAGAAATAACCAAGGGAACAATCTTGAAATGGCCCTTTCTTGCCTTTAAATCTCCTATAATGATGTGACTTGACAAGTAGCCTCTTCAAGATAACTAGATAGCAAATTTGCTTGGTAATAAGCATAATTGCTTTAAATATTGTCTAAGATTCACTTTTTCACCATAGAAAATAGGATTTTTTGGAAAAAAAAATTCTAGATAAATTAGGCTCCTCCTTAAACCCTTGAAGGTTTTTGACTATGTTTTCACCAAAAGCACTCAAAAATTGCAATTTCTAACACAACTACACACTTTCAGGAAAATAAAATAAAATTTGACATATGAAACCGTAGGATCTTGTAGTAAAGTGTTTGAAAAGATGTGAATTTCTTATATAAATTTCTACTTTGTAAATTATAAGATATAAACATTTGAATTGACAAAAAAAATTTAATAACCCAGCAAAAATCTAGGCAGCTGCACTTCATAAGGTCACATTTGTATGAAAAAATGTTCAAAATGGTGGTTACTCTTTAAATTCATTCTTCAATGCAAGTTGGCTATATGTTCAAAAAATTTCAAATCATTTGGAATTGTACGACATATAGGAAAAAAATGGTAAGTAGAAAAAAGTAAAAAATGATTAAATATACAAAATTGTGAACAATTTATTTATGAAAATGAAAAATACCAATACCAATGGTTGTGATAATATCATAATATTGTAATAAACAATCTTCACCCAATATTTTAATTTTATTTCAAAAATATAAAAAATTGAATTACATAAAGGATTTCAAATGTTTTGTAGAGTAGAGATTTATAACTACCCTCAAACTACCCCAAACTAAAACTCCTCATTACTTTCATCTCATTAATCAAAATGGAATAATTCAAAGCTTTCTATATAGATATAAATTTAATAAACTAATTTCAATTTTTTATTTTTTCAAAAAGTGATTTTTAAAGAAGTTTTTTGAATTGCCCAAGTTGCCTAGAGACCAAAGAAATATAAGAGGATTTCTAGGCCCCTGGAAGACCGTTTCAGGGCTATTCCCTGAAACTATTCCCATTGCTCCAGACCAGCCTCCTGTTGGTTTGAATTTTGAAATTTCTTTTTAAAAAAATTTCCAAAAAACTTCCATATGTATTAAAAAGCAAGAAAATTATTATTTTTTAAATTAAAATTATTATTAAAAAATATTTACTAATTAATTTAATTAATTAATTAGTATTTTCTAACATGACAATTGCTCAACCACATCAGCATAGTGTTCTCAAAGTTTCCAATGTATTCCCAGTGTTTGGGAACTTACAGTCTTCTAAACTGGCTAGAAATTCTCTTATGATGACATATTATGCAATAATTTTTTAACCATGAAGACAAAAGTTATGAAAATTATTAGGCCTCAAAACTATCCCTTTGGCATATGTTGTGTGAAAAATATATAGAAAAAAAACAAAAAACTCCATTCATAATGAGCTGCCTGAAATTGCTATGTTATCAAAAAATGGAGTTTGGTCCTTTAGGGGTTAACCTTGCAAGGACAAAGTTATGTTTTTTGGCAACATTGAAATTTTGGGCAACTTACTACAAATGGGTTTTTTATTTTTTTATTTGAAATTTCCACAAAACATAAGGACTAAGAATTTCTTTAAGGCTTAACAATTTTCATAACTTTTGACTACATGGTTAAATGGATATTGTATGATATATTCTTTTTTTCATTCATTGGATAGTTTGGGCAAATAAAAAAAAATTATTTTTTTAAGAGATAAATATTTAAAAATTAATTTTAAAGATTTATATATATTTGACTAATTCCATTTTGATTCATTCATTAGATGAAAGTTATGAGGACATTCAATTTGTAGGCAGTTATAGATTCCTTACTCTAAAAGAAATTTGAAGTCCCTTACTTAGCTCAATTTTTAGTGTTTTTTGAAAAAAATAAAATTGTACAATTTATATTGTTTATTTCAACATTACAACCATTGCAATTGACAATTCTATAACTAATTTATCAACAATTTAGTATTTTGAATCATAGACATTTTTTCATGTAAATATGACCTTGAGAAGTATAGCTACCCTATTTTTTACAAGGCTCCAAGAAATATTTTTGCCAATTCAACTACTAATATCTTGCAACCCTCATTGTGTAAATTTATGAATTTTCTCCACATCCTTCCAATCCTAATATCACATGTGTCTAAAAATGATTTTTTTTTCAAAAATTGGTACTTGTACAACATTTTTAAAGAAAACATAGTCAAGGAACTTAAAGGCTTAATAATTTATTTTTACCAATCTTGATGGCCAAATATATTAACTTGTAATCATTAAACAATTTAGATTGTGTATTATTTAGATTCAATAAGATCTACCAACTACATGAATTGTACTCCTTTTCCAAATATTCACCCACCTAAAGACTTAAGGAAATTGCACTTTCAATATGGGTCAAGAACTTAGAGGCAATTTCTTAACTCATTTTTTTTTGAAATTAGGTAGAATGTATCTATAGGATTTTGAAGTTCACATTGACAATAAGCCCCCCCCAAAAAATTTCAAAATATTTGATAATACAATTTAAGAAATAACTAGAATTAGAATCTTTATTTTGGATCAATTGAAAAACAAGGCATGTGAACACACTTAGAAGCTAAGTATATCTTAATGAGAATGTTTTGAAATGATGACCTTTTGTGCTTAGTGAGAGAAAAGAGAGTTGAATTTGCTCACCTAAAATTGTCATCAGAGCAATTTTTGGCCTATGAGAGATTGCTTTAGGGTCATTTCCTAAAATTAGTTCTAAATGCTACAATATTCAATTATTTTTAAAATGTATTAAAAATGATTAATTTATTTAATACTTTATGAATTATTAATAATTAATTACTATTATTTGACATGACAATTGCCTAAACACGTCAAATTATTGATGTAGCAGCATTCCCACTATTTCCATAGCATTCCCAACACTTGATAACTTACAATCTTTTAAAGGTTCAAATTTCCCCAAATACATAAAATGGGAGCAAAAAAAATTCAAAGAAAAAAGTGAAATGAACTTATATAAAAGCCTCCCAAAGTCTCTTGAACCATGTATCCTCATGTTGCATTATTGGTACTATCACAAAGCCTTCAACCGGAAGGAGGGGTGTAGAGACTTTAATTCTAGCTTTAATTTTATTTGTGGCGTTTTTACTCATTGTCACTGTAAAAAAGATATTGAGTTTGAAGTTGTAAAAAAGATTGTCAAGTCATATAAAAGATTGTCAAGATATTTAAAATTTTAAAAAATTTAAATTTATTTATTTATTTTATTATGTTGTAGCAACGATCCAAGGTATATTACTTTCATTTAAAAGTAGGAGCTAGTGAAGATCAATTTTTAAATGAAAAAACACCAAGTTTGTCTATAACTAGTGTATAATCCTAAAATGTTGTTGTAAATACTAAGTATTTGATGAATCACTTCACTATAGATTGTATATAAGAAAGATGGAAAAAAATGTTTTTCATCTTATTTGTTTTTTTGTTGAAAGCACTTGGGTACATTTTTAGTGAATGATGTTGCAAATCCCCTCATTTAAGGATTTACTCACTTTTCTAAAAAAGAAAATGTCTAATCCATGGATCAAACCTTGACCTATATATGAAACATTTCTTGCTATTTACTCTTGATTTGAATTTCACCTATAAATGATGTGTTTTGAATTTGAGTTCAACCAATAAAATGAAGCTTATAAAGTGCATTTTCTACTCTAATTTAGAAGTTTTGGAATTTTCAATATTTCAATATTTTGTAGCATTATAAACTTTGTACTTATAACCATGGTTTGTTGATTTTCTAATTTTAGAATGATATAGAATTTTCTAATTTCACAATGAGTTTGATAAATACTATGATGTTCTACACTTTGATATACATCTATGATGAGAATTTCAGATAGAAATGTATCAATTATAGAATATATTCAAATAATTATAGAATACATTTTAATTTTGAATATATTCTATAATTGATATGAATTTTCTTCATTTTTTTTTCCTTAGAGAAATTCATTGTAATTTTAATTTTTTTTCAAAATAATTTTAAGATTTTAAGACCTGTAGTAGACATATCACTTCATCTCTAAAAAATAAAAATAAAAATATTTTTTCATATTTAGTTGCAAAATGGCAACAAATAGAGTGATGGATAGATAGTGAATTTCATTAAAATGGCAAAATTCCATTACTTTGACACTTTTCACAGTTGAAACTGCACAATTTGAAATCTAAATCAACCATAAATTTTTGAAATATATACAATGAAGTCATAGATGTTTGAAATCTCTACCAATCCAAGATGTTTGAGACCATACAGTCTAAAATCTAAATTCGTCATAGATTTTTTAAATCTACATGACTTCTACGTGTCTGAAAATCAATACCAATTCTTTTAGTTTGCATTGCGCAATCTGATAAATGACATATGAAATACCGCCATTTTAACAAAATTTGCCATACAGGGAATTTTGAAATCAGTGGTTGGAGGTGTGGAAACGGCGTTGGAACGAGTGGGTGCTAGAGAGAAGACGGAAGCTATGTGTTGGAGGAGAGCGATCAGGTTCTCTACTTATGGTGGGGGAAGACAGTAGCATCTCCAGCACGGAGGAAGGGCTTATCTCTGAGAGGCGCAGGTCTAGCCGTCGACTTACCTTTTTAGGTTTTCGGGTTGTATAATTTTTTTTCTGCTTGATCCAGTTGCCTTTGCAATTGATATCAGCTGCTATGTTGCCAATGGACTAGCAGTCCAAAGCTCCCATCACTGTTATGAACCCCTAAAGGACTGCTCTACATTTGCGGTACTGCATTTTTTCACTTTATTCGCGGTCTTCAGTAACATGATAAGTACTTACACAGTATGAAGTTGGTAAACCGCGATATTCTTCCTCTAGTCTACATTCTTTATTAATTTGCTCTTACAATGACTCTTTTATTGGTTGGTAGACACGAGGAAAAGATGAGTAAGTACGTATACTCGGTAGGAATTTCTCATTCCTCTAGGTTTTATTCTTCAGGGTTTAACCTGACATGATCACATCTTCGTTTGACAGGTTTCATCAGTCTCCAGAGTCCACACCTTGTCTATCCTGTATTCGAAAGGGCCCTCAAGTTTGTTCGCCACAAAGATTTTTCTTAAAACTGGCAGAGTGCGTAGTCCTCTTCGTGATCCTCATTGTCCTCTCTTTGGTCATCTTCTTCAACTTGGTACGTCCTTCGACCTCACTGTTATCCTTCAGCTAACCTGTAAAGGTTTTCTAACGACCTCAACAATGGGCCTCATATTTTTGAGAAATTAATATTGAGGCTTTCTTGTGTTCAATTTTATTTGTTTTTGACCAATACCTGCATTGTCCTTCACTGATTCTGGTGATGTAAAATTTGGTTCCTTATGAATTATACTTCCGCAATATGACTGATAGATTTGGTTATTTTAAACCACGATTCTTTGGTCTACAAATCACAGTGGAATGGCAGTAAGTGGCCAGTCTCTTGAGTTTTTCACTCTGTCATTCACGATCACTGCATGATATTACAGGGGGGGTCATGGACCCGTCTTTCCAGAATTAAGATGCTTAGTGGTTAACATGGGAGGGAGAGAGAGAGAGAGAAAGCACACCACAGGAGACTTTTCTCTCACTGGCGTTGTGGGTACCACAACTGCTTGCAAAACAGTGTGTTTCAAGGCTTCAACGAGACGGACATTGACGCTATATTTAGTTCCATTATTTGAAACTCAGTAAATCGAAAAAAAATCAAAACATTAACTGAAGCAGAATGCAGACACGTTTTTTCTATCAACTAACGTGATCGATGACAGTGCTGCTGATGACACTGACAAGCAACTTTCAATTCCAAGTGCGTCATTCTATATAAACAACCAGCTATTGCGTTGTTTCCCAGTTCATTGGAACGTACACTGATCCTCCAATCTTGCATCAATTGCGTCCTCAACGATCAGTAGTTGAGCATCAAATCACTCAGCTTAGTTGAAGGAAGTTAGCATGGGGTCCATTGTGATGCTGGTTTGGGTGCTGGTGGTGTCCATGGCGGGTTTTGCATCGAGGGTGCAGGGCGGCTACCACGTGTCGCTGGTCAACTTGGATGTCGAGTTCCTCAGCGACTTCTTTGCTGCCTGCCCCGCCAACTACTACAACTGCGCGTGCTACCGAGGCGGGGATCGGAGAGGGGCAGTCCCCCAGAAGCCCCCTTCGCTGACGGATTTCTTCACCATCACAAACCTCTGCGGCAACCCACAACTCAACCACTACCGCAACAGCGACGGAACGTACTCGGTCTACGTGGACAAGGGCGACGGCACACTGGTCGCCACATGCTACGGCGCGGACCATGACCGAGTCACCCTCCGATGCCCTGTCAAACTTGGGGTCGCGGACTCTGTCTTTGATCACTTGGTCTGCTTAGGAGGACCATGCCAACCCGACAGCATTAGCATGGGGCTCAACAATAACACCATTGCGAAGTAGGAGACAGACAGTTTGATTGCTGGAGGCATATCAGTGTTGTACAGCACTTGCAGTTCTGCTGTCTGTTGCGAACTTAATTCAGTTGCTCAATAATCTCACATGCAAACTTGTTTGAACGCTGTGAACAATTGATCATGACGACGATGTTGTTTTCTGCAATCCCTTGTAATGCAACCATCGCGTTCTTCAATTCCAAGGTGCTAGCTCGTAGGCGACTTCGTTGTGCCGGAGCATGTTTTTTCATCCCTTTCGACTGTCATGTCTTTGTGTAAAAATCGATCGATTTCGTCTCATTGTTTCCAAATTCGTTACAGTATGTGAATGAAATGATTTGTGAATTGCGATTTGTCCGCATCAAGTTGCATGGTATCCCAGAGATTTGAGATGACAAATTTCAAATTTCGAGCTTTAAGGGTTTCGTGTTCAACGATGTTTCGTCATTCTTTGGGTGACGATTGGTTTCTGTTCCTCCACTTGCAAATTCGCGACATTACGTGAAAGATTGGTTTCTGAATTGCGTCTCGCCCAGTTCCACATTGGTATTCCAGTTAAAGAATTGAGAGAAATCCAGATCTGTATCCAAATCCCCATCAGTCCTTGGAATTCGCTCAAGCTGTACGTCAATCAGTTTCATGTGAAAATTTCCTCGTGATCCCCAGTTTTTCACTTGGATGATGGTGTCCAAGGTTGAAGGGATGTGTGAGCAAGGATTACATTTTATGGTAGGAGGCTCAAAAACCACTCGTTTAAGAGCTGATCTGCCTTTTCTGTGTATGTCTTTAGATGGAAATATTTTTAGTTTATTTTTCAGTCAAGGAGAAATAGATGAGGAATCTAACACAAGTTGTTTCATCTTTTTTGAAACATTATTGAATTAGTTACGAATTTTCAAACACAATCTGCCACAGGACCCTATTTGTGATCAATAGGCCTTGAAAACCCATACATGCGCAGTTTCAAAAAGAATCTGGCTTGGTTCAAACCTAGCAATGCAACATGTAAAAAGCACTAGAATTGGTTTCTAAATGTGTCCCTTTCAAAAACTGAAATGAATTCTTCAATTAATCATTATTTCAGATTTTTTTAACACATGAAAGAAGGTAGATCAACAACCATTTTTTATTTTGAATAAAATCTGGAAACACCTACCCACCAGTGATCTTAGAACTGTTTTTAGAATTTAGTGCAATGTTCTACCTTTCAAGAGAAGCACGCATCAACTTTGTCTATCTTGAGAGTGAGTAGTAGCAGAACAAAATAGAAAAGAAAGAATTTTGCAAGTTGTGAAGGATTATCGGGGGGTACTGTAAGACAAAACTAACTAAATATATGCTAATTCTACTATAGAAGAAGTTGCAAATTGGCTATCAAATTTTATTGTTTGTTGTAATTTTGACTAAAATGGCTCCATTAAAGGCCCTTTTTTACAATGTAATAGTAGCACAAGGATTTTTTTGGAAAAAATTGAGCAAAATTTAGCCAATTTTGAGAATGTTGCTACCCACTTAGTTTTGATTAAACCTATTGCAATTCTAAAACCATCCATTCAAATAGTAAAAATCAAATCTTAACATGCTTCTCACAATGAGCTATCCATTTCAAACCCTCCTACTGGGCAGTTGCAAAAGTGTATACGGTTTATGAGCCTCCTATTATATTTAGAGGTTGCCAATTTGTCATACCTTTTTTGAGATTGAATGAAATTCTTATGAAGAATTATAAACCATGGAGTGAAAAGAGGGATCAATCAAAATCTTGTCTTCATGAAGAAGGCAAGACACCTCTTAAGTTTTATGTGGACAATACAAGAAAAGACAATGTTCAAACCAACATGAAAATTAATTGATATATGTTGGTTAGGATAGTTGATTAGGACATTTTGATTTGTAAAATAATCAACACATCTATGTTGATTTTTGTTTGTAACTTTGTCAAATTTTTATTGTTTAAAAATCTACCAAAGTTGATTTCTACATAGGCAAAAATGCCACACAAGCAAGACTGCCACATCAATAGATTCGGAGTATACAGAAGATTGTGAAATTAAATTTTGATTATGTTTAACTTATATTAAAATTTTAAAATCAAACTAAAATTTATTTTGGATTAAATTATATTTGAACTCAAATTTAATTAAAACTAAATTTCAAGATATTTTACACTATATTCAAAATAATTCAGGGTCATTGCAAGAAACACTTGTACTATTTTGTGTCACACGTTGCATGCTGATCAGTTTTTTGGCCATAACTTTTGTGTTTTAGCTCCAAATGACTCAAGATTTATAGGGAAGGTACTCATAACTATTATACATCTTTCTTGATTTTTTCATAATTTTCAAAAATATTTTACTATCCAAAAATAGACCCCGATTGGATGTCACACTTGGCAGTTTAGGGGTTTTTAGTACCTGAGCTATACCTTTTTTTAATGATTTTGAGATGAAATTTGGATGAGATGGTCTTCTAGTAGATTTGTAGCTCTCCAGGAAAGGATTTTAAAAAAAAGTTAATTTTGTGAGGTGTGGAGGTCTACAAAGTGAGCTCCCTTATACTTCTATTTTGAAACATATAAAATATTATTTTGGTGGATTTTTTTGTGAATGACCATCTCCATAAAGTTGTAGCAAATTGTCACTTTTTATTTTTTGAAAATACTTATTTTTACTATTTTTCCCTAATTTTTGAATCAAACTACCTATTTTCTTGAGATTTGGCACTTTTCAAGTTCTCCTACTTAGAGAATTTTTCTATCAATTTCCTTCAGCGAAAACCTTCATTTTAGAGGTATATACATTATTCTTATTTTTTTAATTTTTTTAAAATTAGTTTTCTAATTTTATAGTACTATTGAAAAAATCATGAGTAATGTTGGAAAACGCAACAAATAGGACAGGTGTTTCTTGCAATGACCCTTCAATGTATATCTAACATTAAAGTGAAACCACCTAAACTTGATCACTTAAGCAATTATAGAATAGTTCATGAGGTGTATGAGGCTATACGGAAAAAAATTGTATAGAAAGATAGGAACTATGGGGATTGCAAATTTTTCATAATTTTATTTTCAAAATTGAAATTATTATGATTTTTGGAAAACATTAAGTGCTTTGAATCCATAGCCAATGGTTAAAGTCTTCCAATTTGGATTATAGTGAATACTACTTTTCTACTTGATACTTCCTAGACACTTTATAACATTTTGGAACATGAGTCATGACTTTATTAGTTTGAACTTTGAAAATGAAAAAAATATATATTCTAAGCTTTGATTGGAAATCTTTTCTAGCCTTGATAGGAAATAGCCACATCCTACAAATTCAATATAGGCACTTGGTCATGAATAGGTGGTTCTATATTAGTACTTAAAGTACCACTTACCTCAACTTTGCAAGTAAAGAGAAGGCAAACTATTTGTACTAGTGGGGTGATAGGAGGTAGGATAATTCATATGGAATATATATTATTAGGAGCTCAATAGCTCATAGTTAAAGCAAAACTAGTGAACATACTCTAAGTGAAATTCTACACCTCATTTAGGCATAGTAGAATAATTTTTTTTTTAAACTTTGAATTTGAAAAAGGTGGGAAATGAAAACAAGTTTAATTCTTAAAAATTTATAGCCAACTTTCAAAAGAAGAAGTATTGAATTGTCAAAAAAAAATGTCTCTTCCAACCCCTTTCTAAAATTTGTGCATAATTTTTGATTGGAGACTTTAAATGTCAAATGGATTTTTGGAAATTAAACTTCTTTTAATTTTCTACTTTTTCTTAGTTCAATTTATTTTTAAAATTTATTCTACTATGCCTAGTTGAGGTCTAAAATTCCACTTAAAGTATGTTAAACCCCTAGAGGCCCAATGACTTTTTGACAATGAAGGTTTGAACCACTTTGACGTTTTTTTGTACATAGATATGCTTGAAATTTTTAATTTCAATTCTAAAAAAGTAAAAATTACTTTGTCTAATATACATGAAATTTATTGTGGAAAATTTTGACTTTAGATTTTTAGATTATAACAATTTTGGATGATCAACTTTATAGGCAAAAAATATAGATTTTGGAGAAAAAAATTATAAAAGATGAGTAATGCTTCTTTACCCCCTCCAAAAAAAATTGTCTTAGAATCTAAGGCAAATGTAGTATTTTCTTATTTAAAATTTTGAAAAATAAAAAACTCTCTAAAATTTGTACACAGTTTCAAACAAAAAGAGTAGAAAGCCAAAATTGACCAAATTGGATCCTAATTTTTTTAGAAATTTATATATGTTGAAAATTCTTAAAGTTTAAAAAATGATATTATTATCAAATGTTTGGAACATCTTTAAAAAATTTAGAATCATTCTAATTACTTTATATTCTTAATCATACTAGATTATACCTTTTTTATTAATTTGCTAAGAATACAAAATTTCATATGTCCTACTTTTTTCATTGGAATTTTCTTCCTTTTTCTATTAGACTACATTTCCTAAATAAATATTTAGATACTTCTCACATTTGACTTTTGAAAATAAAAAAATGTAACAAGTATGTAAACTTATTACTCTACAAGAACCTAGTTTATAAAATATTGAAATTTATCTCACCTTACCAACAATTTGCCATTGAAAATTTGAAGAAGACACATTATGTTCCCTTTGTCCTTGAAGGATTAACAAATAACCAAATCAACAAAGAAAAGTCTATTTTTGGTCACAATCAACACATTGATATTTATTGATATTTTTCTCAAGACATGCAATGATTAGATCAACACATGAAATTTCAATTTTGTCACAATCAATACAAAATAGGGTGGCCCGTGCCGTTGCTACGGTCTAAAAAGAAAAGAAAAACAACAGAGTAAATAATTTTCTAATTTTTTTAATGTATAAAAACTTCAAAATTCAATAACTTTCATGCCATAGGTTGGAACACCATGAATCAAAGCCCGTGCACCCCTCCTTGTCGAGGGCTTTCCAACGGTACCAAACATGCACCCAAGGGACTCACGGTCCGGGAGATCTCAACGTAACAAACAAACAAACATAATTTTCTAATTTTTTTAATGTATAGAAACTTCAAAATTCAATAACTTTCATGCCGTAGGGTGGAACACCATGAATCAAAGCCCATGCACCCCTCCTCGCCGAGGGCTTTTCGACGGTACCAAACATGCACCCGGAGGACTCACGGTCTGGGAGATCTCAACGTAACAAACAAACAAACATAATTTTCTAATTTTTTTAATGTATAGAAACTTCAAAATTCAATAACTTTCATGCCGTAGGGTGGAACACCATGAATCAAAGCCCATGCACCCCTCCTCGCCGAGGGCTTTCCGACGGTACCAAACATGCACCCGGAGGATTCACAGTCCGGGAGATCTCAATGAAACAAACAAACAAAAGAAAAAGAATATACCATGCTAATTTAATCAATACAAATTAGTTAATCTTGTATTAACTAAGGTATCTTTTTCTTGTAGTAGGAGAATGAAATTGGAGAATGGAAAGAAGTATTTACCAACAAATTAGGATCAATGCAAGAATTTTTCAACATAAATATGATCTATACTTTAGAAGGGGGGGAACCTATAATTAGGACAATCACTAGTAGAAAGACCTGTTTTTTTGGATGTTTGAAGAAAACAAGGCATTTTCTAAAGACATAATGTGGAAGATGGGATATTGGGCTCAGAAAAATAATTCAGTTTGATGTTTTCTTGAATGACTGCATGTCATTAGAAAAACGAGTTTCTGTTCTATGCAACATCCATGTTGTTGACAACACGTGCTAAAACATAGTTGCGTTTTCTTTAAAGCACTTCAGAACAGGTTACTACCACATCGGCAGGAGGGCTACCTCTACTACAGGTAGATTCAGAAAAGCACCTAGGGAGGGGGGATAAAACGCTGACCAAGCTTCCAAACACTATGGAGGGGCAGTTCTTATGCATCTTCTTTTTTTGAAATAACATGGATGGGTACAGAAGGTAAAATTTCAAAATTATTCCCTATTTCTGACCCACTTGAACAGTTTTTTGGCTGAAGCCTTCTTAAGCTTCTAAGTATTGCCTCTTAAGTGTACAACAACTTCACTTTATAATAGGCTACATTAAATTTTTTATTTATGTATCCATACAAACTAAGCAATGAGATGTTAGATATTACTTAGGAGAAGAAAACACAATAGTACCACCTATGGATTGAAAGATTTTAATGTTTCATCATGAGGTTCTTAAGATTGTAGATGTAAATTAATCTTTTGAACTTGAAATTTAGAATACATATTATCAACATAGAGCTAACTTCACAAAATAAAAATTCATGGTAAGAAACCAATTTTTTAGCCCTTGGGAGGGTGTCAAAGTTGGCAATTGTTAAAATTTTCTCAAAACTATGCATGTTGGGAGATTTCAAAGATCTCATTAGAGGAGATTCGAGGGCAACGGGAGACTGTGAGTTCCCGAAGCAATGAACGCAGGAATCTGCCACAGGATTGCAGAACTAGCCTCCACTGACGTAGTCGAGAGTGTGCCACGTCACCGGATTTTTTTTTGGAATTTTTTTTGGACTTCTTTTTTCATTTTAGGACGAACTTTTATTTTATTTTTTTGAAAAAATTAATTAATTAATTACTGACCGGGAACAATTCTGGGAACAGGACTTTCATAGTCTTCTGTTGCCCTCGAATCTCCTCTAATGTTTTTTAAATTAATCTTTTGACCTTAAAATTTTTCACACATATTAAAAACATAGATTTTATTTCATGCCAAAAATTTCATGGCTAAAAAAAAAACTCAATCCTTGGGAGGGTATCAAAGTTGAAAGTAGTAAAATGTTTTTCACTGCTACACATGTTGATAGATTTTGAATATTTTTTTTTTGAATCTTTTGGCATTGAAATTTGACATGCATGTTATTCACTTACAAATGATTTTGTAAAAAAATTCATAGGGAAATATCAATTTTTGAGGTCTTGGATCTTTGGAAGGCTATCAAAGTTGACAGAGCTGAAATTATTTTCACTGCGGATCCCAAAACGCCATTTTCATTGGGACCCCATTGTGCAATAACTCATATGGGATATATTAACCCTTGAAATTTTTTGACTATGTTTTTGCCAAAACCTCTCTAAAATTAGCGATTCTTAGTACAAATACCAAATTTTAGGAAATTTTTTTTTTAGAAATATGTAACCATACAATCTTGTTGTGTGTTGATTTGAGAAGATGTGGGAAAAATTCAAAATATTCCACTATTTAGATTGCAAGATATTAGCATTTGAATTGATAAAAATTCTTTTTTGACCCTCCAAAAAACAAGGAAGCTACGCTTTCCAAGGTCACATTTGTAAGAAAAATTCTCCATATTGTTGGTGCTTTTTTGGATTCAATTTTAAAGGCAAGCTATCTATATGCTTGAAAATTTTAAGATCATTTGGAATTGTACAACATATAGGAAAAAAATAGTAAATAAAAAGAAGTAGAAAACAATTCAAAATAATACATTGTTAAGAATTTAGTTATGGAATTTTTAAAAATCAATTCCAATGGTTTTATTGTTTTAATAAACAATCTAACTCTAAGAAATAAACTTTTTTCAAGATAAATTGAAATCTTGAGTTAAATAAAGAACTTCAAAGTTTATTTTAAAGTAGAAAATCTATAACTACCCAAAACTAAAACTCATAACTTCCATCTCATTGATCAAAACAGAATGATTCAAAGATTTCCTCTCGTATATAAATTTGAAAAAACAATTCCAAATTTTTGTTTATGAAAAAAGTGATTTTTGTTTATATACCCAGATTGCTTGATTCAAAAAAAGTTACATATCAATTTTTTAACCATGTAGACAAAGTTTTTGAAAAGTGCTAGGCATTATTAAATGTAGAGTCTTACATATGGAATTCAAATGAATTTTCAATTAAGAAATTTTCAATTAATAAGCTCAAAAATGGGGTACATAAATGAGGTAATGACCTTAAATAATATAATTTTGGGTTGTTGCAAGAAACACTTATACTACTTTTTGTCACAACATTGTGTGCTAAGGGCAAAACATCCATTCCTATGCATGTTCCTTGGGATGGACCATAGATTCATCCAATTGTGTCAGTAGACTTTCCTTAATGTGTTAGCCACATGTGTAATTATAATTAGCTGATACAGTCGAAGGACACATAGGAGAATCTGGTTGGTTGAATGCTGATTTTCACAGGGTTCAGTTTTGGGGGCACCTATTGGACAGTTTCACAAGTCTAGGGAGCCAACACTTTGAAAATTTGTAGAAATTATATACTGTATTGGAATTTTTTTTTTGAATATTCATGATTTTCACTCGCTAATACTAGAAAAATGTCACTTTTAGAAAACATTGCCTCCAACTATGCTAAATTCCTTATTTGCACGTTTTTGGGTGTTTCCACTATAATTATTTTTTTGGCTACAACTCTTTCATTTTGGCTCCAAATAAATCAAAATTTATAGACAAGGTGCTTATAACTATTGTACATTATTTTATTTTATTTTTTAAATTTCAAATTATTTTTACTATTTAATAATGGGCCCCAGTATTAGGTCACACTTGCCATTTGGGAGGTTTTTTTTAACAAAGTGATATTCAAAGAAATGAATTTGGAGCTGAAATTTAGAGAAGTTGGTCTTGTAATGTAAATTTAACTAGTGTTTAAAGAATTTTCAAAAATAGTAATTATATGTTGTATAGAAGTCCATAAATTGAGCCTCTTTTTACTTGCATTTTAAAATATATAAAAAAAATATTTTGGTGGTTTTTTGTGTGAATATATAAACATCTCTATAAATTTGCTGAAAATGGACAAATTTTATTTTATTTATTTTAAAATTTTATTTATTTTTATTAATTAAAACATTGAAGTATCTATTTTCTTAACATTTGGCACTTTTCTAGTTCTCCTACCTAGATTTTTTCTTAACAAATTCCCTATATTGGTTCCTTTTATCTTAGAGGTGCATATACTTTTCATATTTTTATATTCTCTTGAAAATCATATTTATAATTTTAAGGTATTCTAGAACAAATCATAAGTATTGTTGCAAAACGCAACAAATATTATAGATGTTTCTTGCAATTACCCTTTTTCTTTCTTTGATTGACAATTTTTCAAAAAAAAATTCTAATATGAAATAATTCCTATGATTTTTGATGCACTAGACGTAACTCAAAGTTTTATGAAATTTATGAGAAAAGAAACTAAGATAGACCAACCCATTACCACCCTGATTTGCAATTGGACTATCTTAGGGCCAATTCCAAGATGCACACATATTTTTCAGAAGTGTGTGCATGTTTCATGAATCAAATCCAAGTAGAATTATAATTTTTTGATCAAAATTGTAATTTTTGTGAATTTTTGAAGTGTCAACCATAAATTACAAAAGCGCCCATGACTAGGGTCATAAACATCCTAATAACAACCCAGAACCACCTTCTTATGTCCCTATAAGCATCTAGATATTCACCGATTAGCTATTGCTACAATACTCTAAATGATATAAATGCACTGATTTTGTTAGATTTCCAAAGAGAATTGGCTCATTTTTGGATAGATTTGGATAGTAGAATGGGTGCTAATGGGGCCAAATATAGGGTGACAGAAATGGGTTGTAGACGGAATTAGGCACGTCTACTTTTTATCATAAGAGGATTTCTAGCCTGTTCAGATGACTATGAGTTCCTAAATGTTGGAAATTGCAGATACATTAGCATGCTGATGTGGTTGAGGAACTGCCATTTCAGAAAATACGAATTAATTAATTATTTTAATTAATTATTAAATGTTTTAAAAAAAACTTGAAAAAAAATATTTTTGAAAACCATTTCCTTTCTTTTTAATACATTCTGAAATTTTTGGAAATTTAGAAGAATTCAAATTCAAAAATTCAAACCAATAGGGGCTAATTTGCAAACAATTTCAAGAAATGGCTTTGAAACAGTCTTCTAGGGGTCCAAAAAATCCTCTTATGCTTTGTACTACTAATGACTTATGATTTTTCTTTAGGATCAAAAACTTAAAGAGTTTCAAAAGTAGTTGATTTTCAAAGTCAAATAAATCAATTTAGAAAGACTTACTTGTCATTTATGACCTAAGATAGGAAATTTTATTAAAATGGCAATTTTCCATTTTCCATTTCCAAAATGCATGAGCTTGATTGTAAAAGTCTCATCTATGACAAGTATAAATTTCAATACATGTGATCTAAATAATAGAAGTGCCAAACTTTTTAGAGCTAAATGACACTATTTTAACAAAAATTTCATTTAGCTTCTACAATGTGTTTGTCAAAGCTAGATTGTGGTGACTAAGTTAATTGATAAAATATAGGTTTAAACCAAAAGTTTTCTAAAATGAGAGTTTAGATCATTCTAGGCACTAATATATGGTTTGTCACTTTGTTGCAAGAAACACTTGCTAGTTTGGACTCTAAACAACCTATTTAGGAAGTACCATGACTTCTAGAATAATTTTTTTAATCAAAATAAATAAATAAATATATATATATATATATATATATATATATATATATATATATATAATATGTAAAGCATCACAAATAACCTGCTTCTAAAAATTTAGACTTTAAATAATTTATCGTCAAAAGTTATGCACAAAATAAGTACAATGAAAAATACCAAGAAAATGAACACTTTGATGTTTGATTTTTATAAAATGATATTATATATGTATAAATTATAAAATAATTATTTTTTACTAATTAAAAATGCTCCTTTCAACCATTTTTGTCTTTAGAAAAAAAATGGTGCTCTCTACAGTGTGCACTTGTACAAATGTAGTGCACCTTGAATACATGTAGACATCCCTTTTTTTTTACTTTTTGAGAAAGTGCCAAGATGGCGATCACTTCAAATTTGGTGAAGCATTGTATTTTGACATTCATCCATCTTTGGGGTTTAAAAACACTTTTCCGTCATATTCATACACTTTTTCATCCAAATTTAGCAACTTCATCCATATTTTAAAAAGATTTGAAAAAAATTTGGCGAAAAAAGATTACTTTTATCTGGCGAAAAAAAGACATTTATTTGAAATGGTGCAATCTGGCCACATGGTGCCGGAAAAAAAAAGGGTGCATGTAGAGGGTGGAAAATTTACTATTTAGTTTAAAAAAATCTATTTGTAGGCTTGTGCAACTTTATTATATGCCTATGAACTCCAAATTTGACCTTCAAATTTACATATTTGGAACTAAAAATAATACTAGAATCCTCCAAAATGATCAAAGAAGATATCCAATTGGAAATTGTTTCAAAATAGTGAAATAATTTCTTAAATGGAAAAAAAATTAATCTATGTTCAAAACTACCACTAGTCATAGAAAACAAATATACAACACAAAAGTTATGAGCAAAGACCACTTGTCCAAGACCAAGGGGACAAAAAATAGAACAAGTGTTTCTTACACACTCCCATATTCTTGTAAAATGGGTGCGTTAATTTTTGTTGAATTCAACAACATCAAAACATATATTATGTAGAGTGATTTATATATTTTCTAAGATGGTTTAACCCCTAAATGTTTTTGACTATATTTTCACCAAAACCGCTTCAAAACTGTCATTTTTTAGACAACTACCAAATTTTAAGAAAAAAACATTTTTGGACAAAAGTAACCATAGGATCTCTTATAGAACATGTTAAAGAAGATGTGTAAAAAATTTCAGCAATTTTTGCCATGTAGATTGCAAGATATTAGTGTTTGAAGTGACAAAAATTATTTTTTTACTACTGCGGAAATAAGGGCAGCTGCACTTCAAAAGACCAAATTTTTATGAAAAAATGTCCAAAATGATTTTAACTCTTTAGAATCATTTTTCAAGTGAAGTTGGCTACATGCTTGAAAATTTTCAGATCATTTGGAATTGTGCAACATATAGGAAAAAAATAGTTAGTAGAAAGAAGTAGCAAATGAGCTAAAATACTAAATTATTAACAATTTATTTGTAGAGTTATAAAAAGACAATCCCAATGGTTGTAATGTTGTGCTAAACAATATACACCCAATGTTTTTATTTTTTTCAAAAATATTAAAAATTGAATTAAATAAAGAATTTCAAACTTTTTTTTGTAGTGTAGAGATTCTATAACTAGCCAAAACTACCTCAAACTAAAAATCCTCATAACTTTTGACTCATTTATCAAAATGGAATGATTCAAAGCTTTCCACTTAGATAAAAATCAAAGAAAATAATTTCAAATTTTAATTTCTTAAAAAAATAATTTTTAAAGAAGTTTTTTGTGCTGCCCAATCTGCCTGCCGAACGAAGGAAACACATATCATGTCATAACTTTTTAACCATGTAGTCAAAAGTTATGAAAATTGTTGGGACTTAATGCTACTCCTTAAGCACATGTTGTATGAAAGTTTCAAAGAAAATAAATAAAAACTCCATCCGTAGTGAGCTGCCCAAAATCGCTATGTTGCCAAAAAAACGCAGTTTGGTCCTTTTCGGGTTAAGTAGGCACATTGATTCCATTCCATTGAGCAGTGGATGTAAGAAATTCTTTATTTTGTTTCCTAAAATGTGAATCAAACTCTTCATTTAATGATGTCCTTGTCAAGTTGTTGTCATGTATTTCTTCAACACTTTGTTATGGTTAGCTTCAATAAACATCTTCATTTGGTAAGATTGTGTAATTTCACATATAACACTAGACTTCCCACTCCATCAAAAGTCCAAGGTTTAGTGCTTCATATCAAAGCTTGGTCTTTAAATAAGTTTGATCATTACCCGATCATCTTTGCTATTGTCACTAGGAAATAGGAATCAATTGCATCACATATGTACACTATTGCAAATCCCGTTGTTTTTCATTCCTAAAATAGCAACTAAAGAGATGAGTGGAAAATAGTGTCAAATGACAAAATGTAGGACTGACTTGGCTGTTAACTTAAATAATTTTTTAAGATGCAATAAAGATCCAAATCTCCAAATGAAAAACAACAAGATTTGTTCTAGGGTCATTGCAAGAAACACTTCACGTTTTTGAGACAAAAACGAAGTTTTTTGGTATAGGACTGGTAGTCCTATGTGATCTAGTTGTGTGTCTGTACTGCACCTGTTAGTATCAACCGTTGATTTTTGGCACCTGCAAATCTTGGCTATCAATTTAGTAGTATGTAATACTATGCAATGCTATAGAGTGCTACAAAGTACTACTTAGGCCACTGGGAGCAAAAAATAGTAGAAAAGGGGTTTGTGGACCTTTTCATTTTTAGTAATTCAAAAAAATTCAAAAAATTATTTTTAAGAAATTCATTTTTCTAAACAAAATTGTGTTCACATTTGAGTTATTTATAAAGTACCCTAAACTGGGGTTTAAACCCATGAGTTTTGAGAAAAAGCTGGTTGAGTTTAAAAAGTTGAAATAAAAGTGGGTATGAAACTTATTTTTCCATCAAAATGGTGCCTAAAAAAAGTTTGGTCCCCGCTTATGAAGTCGTGTGACATAAGTATCTTGCAAAAAAGTTTGATGCTTCAACTATAATTGCCTTCTCGACATCAAAAAAAGGCATGCCCAAAGTGTGGGGGACTTTACAAATAACTCAATTGCAACAAAAAATTCTTCTAGGAAATTTTTTCCCTCTTCATAGCCTTTGTACCTAGGAAGGTTACTTTGACCCTATGTGTGCAATAGAGATGTTGCTAATTTCATAAAAACTCATTTCATCCCTTGGTAGACCTCCAACTTGTCCAATTTGTGGCTTCAAATTTGGATTTTTGAGTCAAAAATAGGACTAAAAACCTCCAAAATGGCCAAGGTAGACATCCAATTGGGGGAAACTTAAAAATAGTTAAATAATTTTAAAAATTCTGAAAAAATTATTGAACATCTAAAACTTTTGTTTGCACCTTTATTCCAAATTTCAAGCCAAATGAAAAAAAGATAAAAAAGTTATGAGCAAAAAACCACTTGTTGAAGGTCAAAGGGACAAAAAAAAGGACAAGTGTTTCTTGCAATCACCCTCTAGTGATATGCCCTTCAAAGTGTGTGAGAAGCAAAATCTAGGGCATAATCTTGTATATATATGAGAAGTAGATTCACTTAACCCAACCATTGATCTTGGAAAATCATCCAACAAATATCATGTGCAAAACAAGTATACAAACAAACAAATTATCTATTTTAATTGTATGGATGTTAGAGAACAATTGATTGAAATATAATCATTGGAATATTTTGTGAATTATTTTTTAGTAGATGAAATTTTCATGAAGAATTTTGAAATAGGAATAAATCACCACATTTGGACAGTTCATTGGACCTACTTTTGGAAAGTTATCATAGATGATGACTTGATGTTTCAACATAGGGATTTTGTTTGTAGCTATTTTTTCCTTGAGTTGCAATGTTGGAATAAAAATACTAAAATATTTTTTTAGAAATTTTTCAAACCAAATGAAATTATACTAATAGTTCATCCAAACATTTCCTACAAAAAGAATATCATATTGTTGCATTTGGATCAATGGACATCCATTCTAATTAATAACCAATGTATCATCTTAATTCAATATATCTATGAATGTCAATATAATAGGTTGAAAAAAGATCAACTTTTCAATATAGATAATCCTTTTTAGATCACCATGTGAAGAATCTCCATTTTTCAAATTCAATGTTTGTAATACAAGTACTACTGCCCTCAACATCTCCAATGTTTCTTTTTTAGCAAAATTTTGCTCAACTTGACAAATTATGACCTCTCTATCAACCTTCTTCCAAATTTCAATGTATACTAGACAACTAAAAAATTGACATACGGCCAAAAAGAACATTCATTTGGACATCTCCTTGCACCCTAAAGTAGGAAGTAGTAAGGGATGACTCCTACCTAAGTATTGAATAACTAATGTGTGATTGCAAGAAACACCTGTCCTATTTGTTGTGTTTGGCTGATTTTTTCGTGAGTAATTTAAAATTAGAAAATTAATGTTTTTTAAATTTAAAAAATATTAATAATGTATATACCTCTAAGATGAAGGTTTTCACCGAAGGAAATGGATAGAAAAATTCTCTAAGTAGGAGAACTTGAAAAGTGCCAAACCTCCAAAAAATACATATCTTCATGTTTTAATTAGGGAAAAATAGTAAAAATAGATATTTAAGAAAAATAAAAAGTTTTCATTTGCAACAACTTTATGGAGATGGTCATTCACCAAAAAATCCACCAAAATAATATTTTATGTGTTTCAAAATATAAGCAGAAGGGAGCTCACTTTGTAGACCTCCACACCACATAAATTAACTATTCTTAAAAATCCTTCCCTGGAGAGCTATAAATCTACTAGAAGACCTTTTCATCCAAATTTCATGTTAAAATCATTAAAAAAAGGTATTACCCAGTACTAAAAACCCCTAAACTACTAAGTGTGACATCCAATTGGGGTCCATTTTTGGATAGTAAAATATTTTAGAAAATTATAAAAAAATTATTGAAGGTTTATAATAGTTATGAGTACCTTCCCTACAAATCTTTAGTCAATCGGAGCTAAAACACAAAAGTTATGGCCAAAAAACAGATTAGCATGCAACATGTGACAAAATGTTTCTTGCAATCACCCTAATAAGTGAGTGAATTAATAAGTGGAGTAATATTCAATTATTAATCCCATATGAATATTTTCTTAGACATTCTAAATTACAATGGCTATGAGATTTCCAAATATTTCTTGAATCCTAGACCTCTACTTGTGATCCCACATTCTTCAATGATAGAACCACTTGCATTTGTCAATGTATTGACTAACTAAGAATATATGTATCAAGGCCTAAAAATGTGGACACTTCTAAAACCTTATGTAGTTATGTTGTGTTGTGTCAATTCAAAATTTATAACTAATTCCACAAAGATCCATAAAAAAAAAAAGATGAATTTTTAGTTTTAATTAATTCTTGAAGAAAAAAAAATGCAAACCATAGTTGAGAGATGTGCAAACCTTCTAAATCATTGGATTAACCTACAATCCTACCTTATCCAAAGTTATGAGGTAAATAATGCAAAGAAAAGTTTTTAACAAGATGATGAGAAGGTAAGAACCTAATCAATGCCCCAAATTAATGCCAACTTTGTAAAATTCGTATTATATAGACCTCTAAGCAAGGAAATAATGAAAATGACTTAGTGAATGAATAGGGTCCAGAGGCGGATGAAAATTTATCCTAACTTAATAGTGCACTATGTTGAGATAATAATCCTCATAATAGAGTACTTTATAAACACAAATTTCATTTTTGTGACACAATTACATCATCAAACACTGTGATGTACATGTATTTATAGTTCTAAAAAGTAGAATAGGCCTAGATTAATGCATGGTTTTGAAGGTACTAAAATGTTGCCAACTTAACTAAATTAATTGGATTTTTTATATGAATAATAAAATTTCATTGAAATGGCAATATTCCATTACTTTGACACATTTTATTGTTTAGACTACGTAGTTTGAAATCTAAATCTATCATAGATTTTTGAAACCTATATGAATTGTAGATGTCTTAAATCTATAATTGTTGAAAGGTGATTGCAAGAGACACATTACATTTTTGGCTCAAAAATGCAATTTTTGGCCATAGAATTGGTAGTGTTATATTGTACTATATGTCAGGGTGCCACAACAAATCTAGACCATCAATTTAGAGCACTTGCACATTACAACTGTTGATTTAGTACTTTGTAGTGCTATACAATACTAGAAACTATTGCAGAATACTACAGAAGCCACTGGGAGCAAAAAAGTAGCAAAAAAAGGATCTATCGACCATTTTATTTTTTATATTAAAAAAAATTCAAAAAAAATTCAAATTTTTTCAAATTTTGCTAAACAAGATTAAGCTTAGATTGCACTATAGAATTCTTGTAGGAAAATTTTTCCTTCTTCAAAATGTTTGTACAAAAAAAGATAATTTTGACCCCATCTATTAATCTATACAATCAATATATTTTTATCTTTATAAAAATTTATCATCAATCCTTGTAAAACCCCCTACAATGGCCAAAATAGAGTCATAGACATCCAATTGTAAGCAAATTCAAAATAATAAACTAGTTTTAAGAAATTTCAAGAAATTTAGTAATGTCTAAAACTACCGTATGTACCAATTTATTCCAAATTTTACACCACCTGAAATGGAAAAAAAATTATAAGCCAAAAACCATATGTCCAAGGTCAACTAATTCAACTAGTTAAGGGAATTAAAAAAGGGCAAGTGTTTCTTCCAATCACCCCTTAGATGTTTCAAACCGCGTTCTATAAAATCTGAATTTGTCATAGATTTTTTGAAATCTGTAGGTGTCCTAGATATTTAGAATCTATATCAATCCTCGATGTCAATTTTCAGTTCAGACCTTGAAAATTTATATTAAAATAGCATATGGAATACCACTATTTTAATAAAATTTGGCATAATAGCATAAATTGATTTTGGTATTTGAATCATTTAGTAGAAATTTGCAAGCATTGCAAATGTAGAAGTATTATAAAACTTCTACAATGAATAGGGATTTTAACAACACCATACTAATTAACTGACATTTTGCACTAAATAAATATCTACCTTTGTTGTAGATCAATAGTTATTGAAGTATTTAATTAGGAGTAGTACATCATATTTCAAATATCCACAATTTTCCATGATAAGTCCCTTTAATTTTTTTGTCCCCTTAAAATTTGTATTTAGTATAGAAAACCAAATATTTTGTTAAAATAGAAAATTTAATGTGTCATCTTTTCATTTATCATCCAAGCTTGGTATACTTGCACTTAAATCAGATTTGTTAAATATTAGTTCAAAAGTAAATAAATATGACAGGTAATGAAATTTTCAGAAATCATAAATTCATAACATGACATATTTGAATAGTCACTGTAAAAAGATTAATGAGAATAAATTGAAATCTTAAAAAGATTTTAATGAAAAATGAAAGATAATATTACCCCTGTGTTTCAGAAAATCAAAAAATAATATAAAATAATATTCCATATTATATGTTGTAAAGTTTTGAGACTTGATTGTAAAGTCTAGATTTTAGATTGAGAACTGATAGTATGGCCTAGAATGGACATAGCCTAAATGTAGGTACTGATGCAAAACCTAATAGCAAAGATGGCCAATTTCATTAAAATGGCGGTATTGGGTTGTTGCAAGAAACACTTATGGGTTTTGGCTCAAAATGGCTCAAAATTAGTGAATCCTATTAGTCCTCTAACCCTTTGGAATAATTTTTTTTTAAATTGAAAAAAATATGGATAATTTGAAGAGCAATGAGAATATTATGTCTCTTGAAATTCAGACCTAAGAAATTTTTTCTCTAAATGTTATAGACAATGGAAAATACAATGAAAATAGCTCTTTTTTCACTAATTTGGTAAAAATAGTAAAAAAATTCAAAAAATGAAAATGAAAAATTCATTTTTTCTCCAAGTAAAGGTCTTTTTTTCCAACAAATTTCATCTTTGGAAGAAATAAATTCTATTCTCTACACTTGCACAAAGTCAGCCACTTTGACGACATGTGGAAGTTGAACAGTATAGTATTTTCAAAAAATCTCATTGTGGTCTTGTGTAACTTTAGGTGAGGTCCTTTCATGCCAATTTTCAGCTCAAAATTTGCATTTTTGGGTCAAAAATAGGACTAAAAATCCCCAAAATGGCCAAAGTAGACACCAATTGGGGGCAGTTTAAAAATAATAAACTAATTTTGAAAAAAATGAAAAAATTACACAAAATGTAAAACTTTTGTAGGCACCGTCATTTCAAGTTTCAAGTCAAATGAACAAAAGATGAAAAAGTTATGAGCAAAAAACTACCTCGTAAAGGTCAAGAGGACAAAAAAAGGACAAGTTTTTCTTACAATCACCCTATTAAATGTTGTGCCATTATAATGAAATGTTGTGTCATTTTTGACATGATATTCAATGCCACTTTAGTAGTAGAATGGTGTGCCATTTTCATGTAATGTTGCGCCATTCCATAGGAGTATCGCCATTTTAATGAAATTCACTATGTTGCAATTGATCGATCGAAGTTCACTATGTGGATTGATCGATCCCAGTGTTAGTATTATCATGCATAGACTCGGTGGGAAGGAAGTTAATTACGAGCAGAGGGCCGCATCAAGCCACCAAGCTTAATTCCAGAAACTAAACAGCAAAATCCGCAGTCCCTTAGCTTGATCGTCTCGTGGGGAGGGTCATGCTTCAGCCACGCATAAAAGAGAGAATCACTTGGCCTTCTTTCACAATTTGTCAGTCACAGCAGTTTTCTGTACTCAGTTTCTAGCCAGTTTTTGTAGTCTCCAGCTTTTTGCCAAATTAGATCTGTACGCAGTTGAGTGAGCTTGCTGAATAGAATCGTACTCTTCATGCACACAATTTGCGTCGTTTGAGCTCAAGCAAAGGTGTTGGACGATCCGAGTTGTATTGCATCCGATATCCAGGCGTCAGGTAAAATTTTACTCACTTGGTTCCTCTCGAGCGACTAGGATTTGTGAAAAGGTAGGATCTGTCGTCATACCTGATGGTCAGTACATAAGTCCCTGGAATTTATTGATACAAAAATACTAAGTAGGAGTTAAAGTATTGTAAGATGATCCTGCTCTCCTGGGGACAGTCTTTATCTGAAATTAAAAATTGTTGTCGAAAAGAACGCATCTGAGATGGAATATAATTATTTTCATTAGTCTCACTCAAGATATGGTGCGCAGATTAGGAGAAGTTAGTTCTACTTTTTCAGCTTTTCATGTAATCTAGCTATGCAGACTCGGATTCTTGAGGGCGACAATTGAAAGTACTTTCTGTAGTATAGATGAACCTAGTTTATGAGATCAATCCTAGCTAGGGACGTCAGCTTTTTAAGTTTCCGAAACTAAAACCCTTATTACACGTTGGCCAGTAAGAAGATTAAATCACAAAGTTAACCTCTTTCGCTGATTCAGAGGGCACTTTGGTCATCCAATTGCAAGTAGTACATTTGCTTTTCCCTTAATTAAGCTATCTGCTGGTCCACTGTCGCAAAAGGATTCGAACTGCTAAGTAACTTTTTCTCTCTGGTTTAATTAACTGCTCTTACCTTGCGGCAATTCACATCCTCCCTAGCTTGCTTCACTGCCTGGTCTATTTTAACTTTTTGCCTGTGCAGCTTTTGGCAATGATTACTTTTGAAAATATAAACCATGATTAACATTCTTTTTAGGAGGCTGCTGGGTATTCTTAGCTTTTGGCGTATTTTCTAAGAGAACTGATTGCCGTCAGTGCAGCTACATTGGTAGACCCTCGCTGACATAACCATCATTGAATAATTCCCTTCTGCAGGCAGCGTATTGCCGACGATTATTTTCTACCTATTCGTACGATTCCCTACCTGCATCAATTGGTGTTGGACTATCGATCATGGCGCAAGCCGGGAATGAATATGAGATGTGGACGCGCTTCGTGGAAGCCGACTACCTGATCGACGCCAAAACCTACGAAGGCAAGTGCCCCGAATGCAACTCCCCCAGAGACTGCAACAACTTCTTTTGCCTCCAATGCAAGCTCGGCGGACTCTGCCCCATCACATTCCGAGAAAACGGGGAGCACTCTAGCCACCGCTGGTTGCAGGTATCGTCAATTTCGTTGAATTGGCATGCACGATTCATCGCCAAAACTTCTGCCATTAACATGTACATACGTGCACCTCGCACAAATTACATTATATGGATTCACGTTTCAAAAGGCACGTTTTGAAAGCTGTCAAAGTTCTGGGATCGATCGATCGATTCAATTCCCCCCATGAACTGTAACAGAATTGACGTCCTTGATCGATCGATGCAGGTCCGCCGCCAGTCCCACAAGAGCGCCGTCGACCCGGAGGATCTAGCCAAATACCTCCCCCACGAGAGCGTCAAGCACATTCAGAGATGCCTGTTGAACACGGGCAGCCTCTGCTACCTCCGAACTGACCACCACCAGGCCTCGGCAAGCTCTAGTCGACCCCCCGCCAAGCGCGCTAAGACCGGCGGACGAGGGCCGACCAGTGCACTAAAACTTTGTGAAGCCTGCAAGAAGTTCATTGCGAACTCCCAGGATTGCAAGGAAGACTTTCTCTTGTGTTCTGTGGAGTGTTTGATCACACTCGCACAACGGCATCCAGACAGAAATCTCCTCCGGATGCAGGACGGTGCCTTGGCTCCCACTCATGAGTTTCCACGGACGGCACTGGAGAAAATCAAAGGGAATCTGACGCCTGGGCCAAAATCCAAGGCTCCGGCTGTGATCGTTGGTCGCTCTGGAAGCTCCAATCGCGGAGAAAATGTTGCACAGGAGCCTCCAGCTGCAGCACATGGCGCCAGTGGTCGAAGAAGTGCTCCAGTGAATTACCGGGACCTTCACCGTGGAGGAGCTGGTTCTGGGTCTGGAGCTGCAGCAGCTGCAGGAACTCGAGGTACTAATTTCACGTCCATTTTGTTGATTTGACGGAATTCTGCTACATGGGTACGTTTCATGCAGGATGTACAGGTTGAAACAGATGTAAATCCATGCTAGTTTTATTCTATAGTTATACTAAAATTAGACCCTTGTGAATTAAAATTCATGACACAAGTTTACATATTAATTCTAAGACGCTAGCTAGAATCGTGCCCAACGTGATGAAATTGACGTACGTTTCCTGGTGGTGGGACTAGATGGTGGTGCTACAACTGCAGCTCGAACTCGAGCATATGGAGGTCGATCATCACAGCCTGGTCCAGCAAATCGGACGCAAGCTGCTCCGGATTACTCTGCTTACCCACTCGGATATCGAAGTGCGGGACTACATTGTCTGATTGCGGCGTTCAAGGCCAACGGCGATTGGGATCTGTATCTGGGAAACCTTGGGAGGGACTAGTTGCATCGATATCGCTGGAATTTACCTTGATGGTCAATTTCGTTAAAATGGCGGTATTTCGTGTGCCATTTTGACAAATTTCAAGTGTCATTTTGACATCTTTCGTGTACCGTTTTGGCATGGAGGCCTAGAGGTAGAGGAAGAAAATGTGCCATTTTAATAGAATATCATGCCATTTTAATGGACTGTCATGCCATTTTATTAAAATACCACCATTTTAATGAAATTGATCATCTTGCTTGCATGTACGTTGTACAAATTAGTACAAATTAGTAAACTCAGAGCGGTATAGAAAGTTGTGGAATTCGATTGTGGAGTTCCAATTTCATTGGGAACTTGGGAGGGACTAGTTGCATCTATTTCTTACGCGCTTGTAAGTTAAAATTTATACTTAACTAGCAAAATTATAATTAGCGGTACATGAAATTGTGGAATATATTCTTCCAATTGAATGAAATTGACACATGTAATTTGCATTCAGCAATGAAGGATCTATAATTGCATGCATATACGTATGTTTGGTCAAAAGTTTCATTGCATTGACATAATGTATACATGTCAAGTTGTCGAGTTGAATTGACCATATTCTAATTTTTTTGGTTCAAGGTAAAGTGTTTAACTGTTTATTTCGTATTGTACTGTACATTATCCGATGATTGTCATAAGTGCGTGAGTACCGGGGCCATTTGTCCTTGCTAGCTCTTCATACTACTGTACAGTACGCCTCTGTTTATTCAAGAACAAGAATACTAGCAAACAAGTGTGTACTTGAAGGGGGTCACACATGGAGACAACACATGGATGAAGATTCATCCAATCACTCGTTATTTGCAAAGAGATTTGTGTATTTAGATGCAGGTTACAATTTTTGGCGAGATAACCCTCCCATCTCAAATTCACGGATCATTTATAGAGTCTGAGCATTTAAATGAGACAAATCTGTCGTCACAATGAAAAGTGATTAACACTGTTGAGAACAAAGAAACTGAAATTGCGGCATAACAGACTAGAGCTGCAATTTGTTCCACCTCGATCTCTATCGATCTCTTAAAGAAGCTGCATTCGTCGATCGATCCCTTTTTTCTAAAAGCCTGACACCATTGGAGTCATTGAGGACATTGATGAGGTTTGCTTCCTTTCATCAACTTGAATTATTATAAATTTTGACAAGAATTGTGACGTTTTCCTGTGCAAAGCTGTCATTAACAAATATATGTTGATTTCTGTCTGCGCAACCTGAAAGCTGCCGAAGTCTTGGAATTCTACGAATCCAAAGAAATTGACCATGAAATTCGCCAAGCATTGAGAGAAACATGGCAAGCTGGCAGAGGGGCGGGATGCATTGGTGTATACGCCTTCACTTCCTTCCAAGTTCCAACACATCCTTCCTGACCAAAATGTCCACGATTTTGGAATCCGGGTTCCAGAAAGGGAAGAGGTTCGTTGCAAACAACCATGCTTATGAGAAAATTTATTAAGACTGTCAAGAACATCATGCCGGAGATTGATCATGGGGTTGTGTAATTTGTAGAAAGTTTGAAGGCGAGATCTCCCTACGCTCACTTATACCTTTTGCGAAGTGTTTTAAGTTGTAAACAATTAATTGACAGTGTTTCAACAATTCAGTACAATCAAGGAGTTCTCCCTGTGACCACCCTACTTTCTGTTGTTTCCTAAGTGCACATCTTTCTATGATCGATGTCCAAAATCAATGAATAGTTCATCATTCTTGAAAATCTGCCTTGGGTGTTCACCTGGATACCACTCGTGTACAATTGCTACTTTAGGTATGGTTAGAGAGGCAGCACATGAGTGCTTGGCTTTCATGCTGAAACGCAACGTAAGCTGCTTGCAAAAAAATGATCATTTGCGCTCTGGATGCTTTGAAAAGTGTTACGAAACTCTTCAGCTCTTCAAGTTTTAATGTCCACTTTATTGACCCACGAGCTAGGTATTCTCACTTGACTTGTGTCAAGATCGATGTTGGATCTCATCATAGACACACTTCATAATAACAAAACATATACTGTATTTATTACGCTTATCCGCTGGAACGGAATGTGGAAGAAAATTGTGAAATGAAACAACAAGATGCAACCTACAATTTTGCAGGTTGCCAAGCATGCCAAACAATGATCCGACATTACTACGTACACTCTTCTTAAGAATCTGCTACTACTAACGTCCTCATTCAACAGGCAGTGTCATCTTTCCCTCTGAGAGTCCGAAGAATCCATTCGTGATCTTCCCGATCTCACAGACAAGCCCTTAATTCTTTGCTCTCCGTCACGACTGCTGATGTTGCCGCTTCTAGAAATCTTCAGAGATGCTGAATCAGGATATGTGTAGAAATCATCACCTCTCACGTCATACAATGGCTTAACCGGTGGACTCAGAGGCTCCATGTCCGGGCTGCCCAACCACCTGCCATTGTAGCCCATGGCTCTCTGCACAGAAGGATTCTTTTTAAGGGACGATCGTGCTTCGTCTATATCCAGTTTCAGGTTCATCGGCTTCTTCCCCATCCCTTGCTGCTCACTTGTTGTCGCATCACTTTCTGGTGCTTCAGCGATGGTTGGCATCACCGGGTCTTCTACCAATTTGTTGCTGACTGTATCTGTCTGCGTCGTCTGGCCTCCACTCTTGGCTTTCTTTTGTTCTTCTCTGTACTTCTTGAACTCCAGCCATTCCTCAAACTCAGTTCTCATAGTCGTGTCCAAATGCTGAAGTGACTTTTTGCTGTCACCTTCCCCACCTTTGTCCTTGTTCTTCTCCTTCTTCTCCGACTTCTCAGATTTCTCGCCATCCTTGTCTTTGTCCTTCTTCTCCGACTTCTCAGATTTCTCGCCACCCTTGTCTTTGTCCTTTTTCTCCGACTTCTCAGCTTTTTCGCCACCCTTATCCTTGTCTTTATCTTTCTTCTCTTCCAGAGGAATCAGCTTCTCCTCGATGTCGCCACAGAAGTTGGCTACACGGGTCTCGAAGTAGCGGCTGGTCGTGAAGGTGGAGTGGATCTGCCCTTCGATGCTCCATCTCAACTTCTTGCCCTCCATGGTCTTGGGAAACCGCCACATCATGGTATCTGAAAACTCGGTTCCAGTAAAGATGATGCCTCCCTCGCTGGTGAAGGGGAGTTGGTCCAAGGGATTACCTGGAACTCTCCGCCCCCACTTCCAGTGCGAGTTACTCTCCGCCATGCGATGGGGATTGGCCCGGTCGAACAGGATTCCTTTCATTGATTGCAGCGTCCAAACGAAGCTGCCCCCGCGATCGTCCTTCAACGGCAGCTGCTCAAACCTCCACGGTGTCGCCTTCATGGTGGAGGACACTGTCACACCAGCCGAGGCTCGCAGCCCCGCACCCAACCCTCGCGTTGAACCATCCCCAGCTGCAGTCCCAGCGGAGATATTCTCCGCCTTCCCAATCTTGTAAGTCGTGTTCGAGGACGAATTCGTCATGGTCACGGAGGAGCCTTCCTTCGCCTGTGGCATCACAGACAATGACACAACTGTCGGAAAATGTCCCATGTGCGACTCGTCCCATTTCGAATTCTCCGCTCTGAACCTCACATGCTTCACCGCCACCGTCACCTGATTTCCAAAAGATCACGATCAGAAAACTAATCAAAATGAACGAGATTCAGTGTTCTTCTTCAATATTGCATTTCAAGAAGAAACAATTTACCTACAGTCCAACCTTCATATAACATGACGACATTCCTGTTTCAAGACATGTGACAATTCATCTCTCCGATCATTCCATAATTACGGTTATGGATTTAGGGCTACCCGAAAACATAAGAAAATTAAAACTGACAATATTCAGGTGTCTTCGTCAAAGAGGTAATTTGCCTACATGTGACCTTCATAGTAGGACACTCCAAAATTATGACGAGATTATTATTTCAAGGTATCAAACATGTGGCAAGCAATTCCACGAACAATCCAAGCTTCCATGGGACTTCCATAACATGTCACACAGCAATGAAGAGGGACAACAGTACCTGCAAGAAACTTGGTTGTGCTTCCACTGTGGCGATAAGCTGAACATTCACTTTCGCCCTTTGAGAGTACAAAAGTGTCAACTGCTTGTATCTCCGAAACGGCTCCTCGTCCTTCAACGCATACTCCACGGGCATCATCATGAGCGGCACTTCCAACTGCATCTCCCATATCCCATTCTGCGCCTGGGCCACGCACCGCGGTTTCCCCGCCCCAGGCCCAGACTGAATGTCCTTTCCTCCTCTCTGGATATGCCCCCACAGAGTATACAGCATCGCATCGTGGTAATTCTTCGTGCTATACTCTTCCAGCAGCTGATACAGGAGCGTGTCCATCTTCGCTCTGTCTGCGACTAGCTTCTTCGCTTCCATGTCGAAGGTATTGCCACTCTTCTTACCCCCTGACTGCGTTTCCATGGACCCCAGCGATTTCGATAGGGCAGCGTTGTCCATCTTCCTCCTGTCGAGCAAAACCCTGAAAACGTCAGCATGGCACTGGGAAGCTGCAACCACGGATGCCCGCCACAACAAGTACGTCCGGTACGATGCCCGCACGAGATCGTGAAGATTTTCGTGTAATCCTGGCAATCCCCGCAGATCCCAACCTCCTGATTGAAAAATCGGCCCTCCGGGCGGAAGCGTGGACTTGCTGGCCGCCAGCTTGCGATTCCAATCCTGACTCGGGGGGTTGCTCGGCTGCTCCACAAATGGATACGCCCCAGTTCCTTGCGAATCCTTCCACCTAGTGGCCACCATGTACGCCATCAATGCCACGCTTGCGGACACCATGGGCTGCAGAAGTTCCTCCACGACGTCCGCATGCCCGGCCTCCGCAGCTTTCAGAAGCCCGAACGCGTTGAACAACCCGACCAGCATGCTCCCGCACAAATGCTCGCTCTGGATCTCCCTGAGCCTTCGCACACATCGAATGTGCCCGCCGCGGCAAGCCAGCACAAGCGCGTGCCCCACGGCCTCCGGCTGCACGGAGGTCTCCAGGACGAGCGATGCCAGCCTACGGCTCGGAAACAGAGGATCGTCGGCCAGGCTCTTGGAACTGAAATTGCGCCATATCTCCCCCACGACGGGATGATCCGCTTCCGCCTTAGCCAAATCTAGCACCACATCGAGATTTGGAGGCTCATTCGTCTTCCCGGCTGCCTTCTCCGCCTTCAGCAGCGCCTCAGCCAGGCTCGCCGGCCCCTCGGACTCGAATACCATATTTCAAAATTCGAAATCCTCGTGGGACCGAACTCTGTTCGGTTTCTCTTCAACAGATCGTCTCACCGACTTGCAGCAAGTCACGTAGGAAGAAACGCACCATACAACTAGCGCTATCTCAAAATCACGAATCTCTAAGCGCTCATCAACAACGCGCGCTACAAAAAATCGTACCTATCAAAATCTTTCAGTCGATCTACGAAATTTGACCTCCGAATCCAAAATTGTAGTTCAATTCTGCGTACTTAACCTAACCTTCCTGCTACAAACTCCACAGTAAGCATTCTCAAGCCCTCATTCTCCGCCCTTACAAACAACAAGAGCTCCAACTCTCAGATATGAAACTTCAAAATCGAATCAAACATCCGACAACAAAACCGAAATTCCGGCGATCTCGCAAGTCGCCCAGTTCCGTACTCGGTTGCGTACGGAGGAATTTGGTCGGAAAACCTCAGAAACAGCAAGAGAGGAGAAAGAAGTCCTTTAGGTCAATTCTTCCAAAGAAACAACAAAACATGATGCGCAAACACAAAGCCGCTTCCAAACAGCTGTAGAAGAAGAAGCTAAAATTTCCAGATTGGACAACAACAGAAATGAATCCAATTTTATATCCCTGTGAGGTCCGAAACAAACTATCCTTCTAGTAGCAAATTTCAAGTCGAATCCCAGCTTGATGCGTGACGCTTTCTCACACGCTCATATTCTCACAACGCGGAGCTCAAAAGACACTGTCAAGGTTGAAGACTGAAAGAAGAGAAAAGCCCACAACAGCTGCTCTCCGAGGAAAAACTCTGCCAGCGATGTCGGCGACAGCTAGTGCAGAATTAGCGATCGTCGCTTTGACTACCGCAGCATGTGCCTCCCGAACAATCACGAAAACAACGAGAGGAGAAGCCGAGTCGAAGAAACAGAGGGTAGAGTAATAGCGTGGGTACGTAATTTGAATGGGTACGCAATTAGAGTAGGTGCGCAATTAGAGTGGGTAAGCAACTAGAGTGGATGGCAAGGTATAGTCAAATGGGTCTCATTGGGTTTAACTTGTATTTCATTTATTTTAATATATTTTTATCATTGCTATATTTCGGTAGGAATGGAACTATGAATGCACCTCCAGAGGCTCTTGCAATTGTGGGGTAAGTACTGTACTGCTGTACTTTGCCCACCGTACCTTTGGTAGGATTTTTATATTCCTTTATTTTACTAATTTTATAAGCAAATGGCAGAAGATTCAGTTCATTGCTAAAATAAAACAAGTGTATATTCAGCTGATGAATGACTTTACTTGGCTCTGTAAGATACATCAGGAAAGTAACCCCCATTGAACTAGTACTGCTTCAGTGTTAACACAGTGTAGTATTCAAAGTATGTTGTTCACATACAAAAGTAGTACAGGAAACATACCATTCGCCGCACACTTCCAATCACCGCACAAGGGACTATCCACTCTTCGCACCCTAAACTTCCCAATCACCGCATGAAATTATAGATGCTCAACACATTGTGTGGTGAAGTGCTGCACGTTTTTTCTTACAAGATTTCAAGCTTGTTACTTTCAGGTTGGAATGAAATTTGCAAGAGGAAACCTTTTGGGGCTTTATTTTTCAAAAGTGAATCTTAACATGACATTTAATAATCATGCCAAAGTTTCAAAGCTTGCAAGTTTCTACAAAATTGTGGAGAAGGATTTAAATTTTGCTTGTGCGGTGATTGGCAACTTTACTATATTGCAACAACAATGTGACGAAAAGAGGCAATCACTGTTGTTTGATTAATTTTCCTAACCCATCCCCCCCTATCAAAAAATCAATAGCCGTTGGATTTGAATTTTAAAAAATCCCACCCCCCTTCCAAGAAAAATCAACAACTGTCAGATATTAATATAGATATCGGATACAGATATGGATATTGAATATGAATACAAAATACGGATATTAGATATGGATATTGGATATGGATACAAATATAGATACAAAATATGGATATAAAATATTGATACTAATATTGAATATATATACCAATACTTAAAATTGATGCAAATACAAACATTGATACTATATATGGATACGGTATAGAGATTATCATATCATTTATCCCATATCCTTTGTCTCCAAGCCCACCCTCTGAGAATTATAAGAGGGGGTGGGGGGAGGGAGGATTTACAAGTTAAAAAATATTTAATATTTTTATCAGATTGGGAAGGGAAGGAGGGAGGTGCTAAATTTTTTTAGTTTTTGAGCTCATTGTGACACAGTTTGTTACAATGAAAATGAGCTCAAAAGAGGCAATCATTGCCTCAACATCAAGTTGTATTATTTCAACAAATACATAGTATTCCCATTGAAACAGATTTGTTGCAGTAGTGCTATTGTTTTGCAATAAGGTAGTTTGCTCTAAAAGCGATCATTTAAGAGTTGATTGCCTTTGGGGAGAAGCTAAACTCCTTGAATCAATTTTCAGTAAATTTTCATAGGAAGGAAAATGGAATTGGCATCTAACTCAAGTTGTTTCATCTTTTTTTGACCTATATAGAATTAGTTATGAATTTTTAAAGTTCAAACATAGAAGTCACTAAAAGCAACCCCTGCTGAAATATACACCACTAGTTCATTGCAGAAACCAAAATATACCCCTATGTCACGATCGCTTTTAGAACAATGCTCGCTTATAGAGCATACTACCTTAATATACTTTCTATAATATATTGCATAAACATTGGAGCAATACCACAACAATATAAAGGCAATAGAGGGGTATTTCCAAATAGTGAATGTAAGATGGAAAATAAAATGTTTGTTCATCCAATTTTATTTATTTGGAGGTTACTAGAATACATTTATTCAAGGAATACCATAGTATTGCAAAGTCCTCATTGTTTATGGTTTTATTGACTTTTTTAAAGAATAAGGTGTTGGCTCAATCCACAAATCACCTATTTTATTGTAGTTGGACCATTTCTTGCCTATTTCTCTGAAGTGATGTAAATTCTAGTCATAAATATGATGTTTTTTGAATTCAAATTTGACTAAATGAAATGAAGCTTATCAAATGTAGTTTTAATTTCAAACGATAAATTTGAAAAATTCATAAATTTCAATATTTTATAAGAATATGAATTTTGAACCTATATATTTGTTGGTTTCCTAATTTATAGTGACACACTAACCTTAATTCATATCATAATGTTCTACACTATAACATACATCTATGCTAAAAATTTCATATTTGTTTTGGAGTTTAGTTTGTATTTGGTGTGAATTTTCTTCATTTTTCTCTTAAGAAAATTAGTCATTTCAAATTTCACCAAAAAAAATTTGAAAATTTTATAACTTTTAGTAGATATATGACTTCCATCAAGTTTTGAAAAATAACTTCAAAAATCTTCATTCATATCTAGCTGCAAAACAATAAAAAAAAATTTTTTAATAGTGAATGATAACAATTGAGTCTTGAAATCAAAGGTCATTTTTACTAGATAAATTTTTAAGAATAAGGAAGGATTAACCCCCATATTGTCCCATGTTTTACCCTAAAAGAAAAGACTCGTGGGGTTTCGCAATTAAGGTACAAGGCCCATACTCCAATAGGGCATTAAAAGCAAACAAGATTTAGAGGTACATTTTGCTTTCTTTAGTGTACCAAATCCCCACATTTCATAAGGTTGCCGCTTTCAGTGCCTACAAATGAACACTTTTATTCAACTTCAAAAATTTGTAACTAATTCTTTAAAGCTCTAAAAAACATGAAACAACTTGGATTAGATGCCTATTCCACTTGTCTTTCAATGAAAATTTACTAAAAAAAATATTTCAAGATGTTTCACCTCCCCAAAATCCAGTTTGAACCCTTAGATGGTTGATTTATGGACCTCCTACCTTACCTTCGAATGGGACAACAAGGGGGTCAATCCTCCTTGGTCTTTTTTATGGGATTTGTAGAGATTTTCTACTACTTTAATATTTGATTCGTAAAGGAGCTTTTGAATATTGGCAATTGATTGACTGAGTTGAGTCATCAGTGACTGGTCGGTGAATGCTGCTTGGAAGCCGCTTTAAAAGTCAATTATATCGTTCCCTCGACGGAGGGTGTAACTTAGGGTTTACTGTGTATCGACGACCAAGTGCTCGTTTCCTTAGTCTACTTCGAACTCTGTAATGTCACAGCCTGGTTAGTAACCCCAAATGCATGTGATAATACGGGGTTTGGAAAAATTGTGTCAGAGTGTGGAGTTGTGTGTAAAAGCTGACATTGAAACAGCACTTGCAGTAGAGATGACAATGGCTTATAAAAGTGGCTGCACACCCTGGTCAATTAATTAGACCCCCCTTCTCTCAAAAATTTTAGAGGCCATCTATTGTTTTTTAACCCTTAAGCGTCTCAATTCTTTTTTGAAATTTTGCACATTTTTGCTTATAGTTTTGTACAGAAATGTCATTTTTCAGAATTTAATGAATTTGGTCATTAAAGAAGGTTGTCTCTTCTAAATTCAAGTATTATATTTGATAAATGAGAAGTTAATTGGAGGGCCTTGAAGCCCTCTGTTCATTTTCCAAAATATGGACATCGGCGTGCTTCAAGGTTAAACCCCCAAAGGACTGAGGCAATTTCTAGCTTGAAAACCACTCAAAACTGCCATGTTTGCTACTTCTTCCCAAAAAAACAAAAGAAAACAATTTCCTTAAAATCTAACTGTAGAATCTTGTAAATTGCTTGACTGAAATCATGTGATAAAAATTTCATGAAGTTCGACCATTTGGATTGGAAGATATTAGCATTCAAAGTTAGAAAAAAAAAAGTTTTTTTGAACTTTGACTTGCAACTTCAGATGACTTTGACTACCATTTGTTAAAAAAAATTCATTATGGACATTTGAGTTGAGAATTAGGGGAAAAAATTTCAAAAAAAAACTAATTGATTTTCATTCTTTAAAAAATTGTCAAGTAGAAGTAGGTCCAAGATTGAACATACACTAAGTTGTTAATAACTCTTAGATGTAATTGAAAAACTATGATTTCAAAGGTGAGCTTGTTCTTGCAAACATTCTAAACCCTATCAAGAAAGAAAATTTGAAAAATTTTGAAAAATTGCATTCAAAAATGAATTCTATAAGTTATTTTTTGAAGAAGGTGCTTAGATTGCCCAAAATAGAAGATTGTCCGTAACTTTCTCATTATTTGTCCAAATAAAATGAACCAAAGCTTCAGATGTATAAAAAAATATAATATTTGAGAAAAAAATAAAAAAATAAAAAAATAATTTTTTTTGTGTTTTTTTTTTCTGCTCAATGAATTGCTTTTTGGACTTAGAATGGCATGACTTTTGCTTCCAAGCACCGATTTAAATAAATATTATATTTCTGGAAAGCTAACGTGATTTCCTATCTTCAAAAAAAGTTTCATAAAATCATAGCAAAAATTCAGGTTACACAAGCCTGCTCGAAATTCCAAGTGTCCCCTGAGGGGACTTTAGTCCTTTAGGGGTTAAAAAAAAGCTTACTCTTGAAATCACCGTTGATTTCTTGAAAAATCACAAGTCATTAATCTTGTGAGATTTAATTTGAGCCATTTAAATATGAATACAAAATGAAAATTTTCAGCCTGTGAAGACATGTCATATATAAACCCCCCTACCTTGATGAAATTTAATTTAGTTGATTCAGTTTTGTTTCAGTACATTGTTTCACATTCAGTTTTGTTTCAGTACATTGTTTCAAATGATTTCCATATTAACGAGTCCATCTTTTAAAGATTAATCTTTGAAGGAATGATGCAGATCCCAATGACCAAAATAGTCACCAATATGCTCCTATTGTTAGACCAATAGTTGTATTCTTTGTTTTTACAATGACAGTGAACAATGAAGTCACAATCAAACACTTTTAGTCAACAACATCCTTCAAAGGTTAATGGACATTTGAAGTCTTTGGGATACTATCCAAACTTGGATTTGGTAAAAAAATTTACATAGATATCATGTAGTGTATTCAAAATGACCAATCAGTGATGAGCTTCCACCTTCCTCAAGTCTATACCTCTATGGGCAAACTCAAAGCTACTATTTAAAAAAATTCAAACTTTTCCTAAATATGCATAAATCACAAGTTCAAATTGTAATTCAAACCCCAAGACATAGATTGATAGATACATTTTGTCAAAAAAATTCAAATGGTAACTAAAAGTTTACATAACATTGAGTATTGAAGTATTTCTAATTACAATTTTTACAATATAAAAAAAATTCTATATGGTTTAGTTTGCTTCTAGAATAATCTTTCCATTGGAATTAGTGCATTTTAATCCCGTCTTAGAGATATTAATAATTTAATTTTCCCTTCTATCTCATACCTACTTCTAATTTAAAAAGTTTTAAGAATGAAAATTAACTTTTGTTGAATTCATTTTCTCCCCCTAAACTCTCAATTGAATTACCTACTACGGTATAAAGATTTAGAGTTCAAATTTCCATAGTGCAAAAAGTTAAAGTTAAGTAGGTTCAAAGTAAAATAATCAAGTTTCGCAATGTATTCAAAAGCTTGTTTTTTTCACTTTAAATGCAAAATCTGAAAATCTTAGCACTCAAAATTTTTGAAATTTGTCCCACACATTTTCATACTAGTTAGGTGTAATATCATATAGCTAGATGTTTAGAAAAAAAACTTTCAAATTCTTTTACTCTTTGCTATAGAAATGGTAGTTTCAAGTGTGATTTTTTTAAGAAGGGCTCAGTCTTTTAGGTGTTAAGGCTAAACCAATATTAGAGGGCCTTTTTTGCACTCAAAAAGTAGTACTTTCATCCAACCCTGATTAGCCAAAGGAAATCATAGATAGCAATTTGTCTTATTCCTAAAGGAGAATTGTTTATTAAACAAACAATTAAAAATTGAAGAAGGTTCCTATAAAGTCAATTTTGTTCAAACGTTTATAAAATTTTGAAAAAGGTGGGAATGTCTATCTTTTAATTAGCAATATACTTTTTTTTCTGATTGAGAGCACAAATCAAAAGTTATGCTACCTCAAACTTTTTTCGAATCACGTAGCTTTTACAAAATTCCTCTTTTGGGGTTGAAATTTTGGGAGTGTGTAACTGACATGATTCAAGATGAAAATGTCAAAAAATTAACTATATGTAGTGTAAAAATATCACTCTAGGAAGAGTTATAGTCTGTTGGACTATTAGACGAGGTCAAAAAAAACTTTTTCTTCCAACTTTAAAAATTGTAATCTTTCAATCCATATAATCAAAGTTTTTGAAAAAAATTCACATATTTCTATAGTAGTCTATAATTAATTTCAAAAGTTGAAAGTTGAAAAAAAAAATCATTTTTTTCTCACTACCCTAAAAAGTGGCAAATTTTAACAATTTTTTCCAGAAATATGCTTCTATGGCAGAATGGTAATATTCTACATGCCATTTTCAAATTATATAGTCTAAATTGCAAAAGTGGCATCCAGGACACATATAGATTTTAGACACATAACACTAGTATAGATTCAAGACATCTAAGAAGGGTGTAGATTTTGATCGCAACCATTGAGGACAAGTATAGATTTCAAACATTTAGGAGAGATGTAGGTTTCAGAAATTTATGACAAATTCAAATTTCAAACTACACAATCTAAACTATTAAAAAGTGTCAAACTAATGGTAATTCGTCATTTTAATGAAATTCATCATCTCCAAGCTTTAAAGATTAGTGATACCTACAAGCAAGTAGACCCTATGTACAATTGAAATCATTTAGGGGGATAGCAACAATGTCATTTTGATAGGCATCTAGGGATACCATCCATGTAGTTCATTGTTAATTAGTAGAATTGGACCCAAAAAAGATGGTTGCAATTTTAAAACATTAGAAGAAACCCAATGAAAAACATCTATAAAATTTCTATTTAGACTAAAATAGATAGAGAGGTAAAAATTTGTTCTTGAAAAATGAGTTCAATATTAGAACCAAAGAAAACTAGCTGCTACAATTCAAAAAAATACAACCCGTAGGTGGAAAAATGGGGGTACCACCATTTTACGTACACCTAGCTTTCCCAAGCTTTCCCAAGGATTTAAAGAGGGGCATCAAAGCTCTAATGAACAATGTTGTGAAAGACATGAGCTAAAGGTGGTTTAGAGCCTTTTAGACTTATTGAACCTTCATAAAATGTATCAAATCAAATATTATCAACAAAAAAAATTACATAGGTGCATGCATTTGTGAATGTATTTGAAGAATATTTTTCATACCATACCCCCCAAAATTGGAAAAATACCTTTCCAAAAAATAATAAATTTATTTTTAAAACAAATTATGTAGAATCTACAAGCATTCTATTAGGTATGCTCATCAAAGGTAAAACATAGTTTTGGATAACAGGATTGGCAATACTATGCAATACTACCAACACCACATATTAATTGCATGCTTGCAAATCTTAACCAATTTGGGCACCTGCAAATTTGCACCACTAATTCAGTACTATATAGTAAAATGCAATACTAAAGATTGCTACAAAGTACTACATAGGCCATTGGTAGCAAAAAATAATAGAAATGGGATCTACGGACCTTTTTATTTTTAGTAATTCAAAAAAAATTCAAAAAAAATTATTTTAAAATCCTTTTTCTAAACAAGATTGCACTCACATTGCAATTAAAAAATTCCTCTAACTAGAATTTTTCCCTCTTCGTAGGCTTTGCGCAAAGGAAGGTCACTTTGATTCCATGTGCACAACACATATATTTCTATTTCTATAAAAACTCATCATCAATACTTATAATGTTACTAAACCTCTAACTTATCCAATTTATAGCTTTAAATTCAAATGTTTAAGTCAAAAATAGGACTATCCCCCCCCAAAAAAAAAATGGCCAAGGTAGACATCCAATCGAGGGCAAGTTAAAAATAATAAACTAATTTTTAAAATTTCGAAACAATTACTCAAATCTAAAACTTTTGTGTGTACCTTCATTCTAAATCTCAAGCCAAAAGGACAAAAGATGCTGAAGTTATGAACAAAAATGTATTCTAAGAGACGAGAGGACTTGCTTGTAGTATCATTAACCACTCTTTTATTACCAATATAAGTTTTGAATTGAATATGATTGTTCCTTAGGATATATTAAAAATTGATTAAAAAATTATAGGTATATATTAAAATTTCTTAATAATCACATCCCAGGCTACCCAAATGACTATATTTATGAAAAAATCTGTAATTTTTATATTGATAAATGATACTCCCTTTGTTCAACTAAAAACTTTCTAAAATCTTTCCCTTTAGAGATTAATTGTAATTTTAGTCATGATGTCAACAATACATGCTTTCAACAAGAAAAATTCCATCTCTTAAATCTTTGTAAAATCTTTAGTTTAGGAGCTATCATTTAGACATTCAAAATCCATGTACAAGTAATATTTTTTAGCATAGTTTGTAAATATTGCCAATTTTTTCATTTTAAATAGTTTAAGAGGTAGTGGCAATATTAGGATTCTAAAAACATGTTCCCTAATCTAAATATCTACAATAAGGAAATCTAGTTCACTTTACAATCAAATTTTCATAGTGATGAAAATGGTCACTAAATACATTGTCAATACTAGTGTTTAAAAGAACAATTGATACAATGTGCTTCATATGGGCAAGGCCAAGCTTGCAAATCTAATGGAATGTTCCTAGATTGTTTCATTTGCCCCCACAAGGTCATTCAATACAACCAACACTTAGTAGATGGTTGAAATTAAAAATGGAACTTTTTAGTGGAACAACAATTCTGTTTGATTTGGAAAGTTTTAGTAGAATAGAGGGAGTATTACAGTGGTAATAGACAAATTTGACACTAGCTACATGATTGAAACATTTGAATTCTTTTCTTTAATAATCTAATATGATGTCAAATAAAATAATGTTATGTTAAAATAAAAATAGAATATATGGTTGTTAAATAGGGCATTATATTAATAATAGGAAGTTTAAAAAAAACATCGTACAATTGAAAGACAATCATATAAAAGAAGAAAATTTCTTTCATATTTTTACATTAATGCCTAGTTTATCATTTTAATTTAATTTGTATATTTTTTAAATTAAAATGTTATTGTAATAATTGAACGATACCACTATCATATAAGGCAAATTTTGAAATTCGATTAGGCAAAGTAATCAAACAAATATCATTCTAAGAATCTACCATTTTGTATGTTTTTGCCTAATTTTCTACATGTGTTCAAATTAATATTTTTCAAAGACCCTATAATCAATTGTTGGTGCTCTACAAATTTCTATACATTCAAAGTATTGGAATGGGCTTCTTCGGATTTCAAAAACATTCCTATCTAGAAATTATAGTTGTATATATTATAACAATACAACTAATTAAATGTGGTATTCAAGATAGAGGACCTATATTCCAATCCACATACCCAATTCCATTTCCTATAAAGTGCACATGAATTTTCACTTTGAGAATTATTTTTAATTCCAATTCCAAATGCATTGATCAATGAAATTCTTATTTGGAGTCATATTTATACCCCTCAATATTGTTCACAAATTGGTTGAAGAAGTTGATTGCTAGTTTCAATCAACTTTGTCACATATAATTTTTTTTAAATATAAATGGTAAATTTTTGAATTCCTTATTGGTGAAAACTAATCATTCTCAAATTCTTGCCTATTGCATGAAATGTTCAAATATTCAAGCATAAGAGAACTTTTGGCAGTTTCAAAAGACTAAGTTCCCAAATGCTAAAAACATTGAAGGAATGCTAGGAATGCTACTAAACAGCATGTTGACATAGTCGGGTGTCTGCCACATCAGATAACATTAAGTAATTAATTATTTTAATTGATTATTAGATATTTTAAATCATTTTTTTGCTTTTTTATACATTCCAAAATTTTTGGAAATTTCTTTTAATTTCTTTTTCAAAATTAAAAAATTGAGACCAGTAGGACTCATCTATGGCAATGGGAATAGTTTTAGGAAACAGTCCTAAAAGAATCTCCCAAAGGCCTTAAAATCCTCTTATGATTAATTTTACATCCAAAATTCTTTAAAAATTAGAATTAGGTTCCACAACCTTGTGCCTCTCTTGGATTCCATTCCTAAAGTGTGTCATTACAATAATAGGAATTGATAATGTTCTAGATATCTCCAATTTTGAATGATTTGCACAATACTAGTTCTATTCTTCTAATTTCAAAGACTAGATTGAAGAAAATTTAAAACTAGATTGAAAATAGAATAAGGATAAACCTTCATTTGTAAGCAAAATTGGTAGAGCCTCTAAAATTAGCACCAATGCAATCAAAACAATGGCCATTCACTTCTACATGAATATTGAAAGACTTGAATGAAGAGGATTGCATTATAGTTAAAGTGGTCTTCAGAATGTAAAATTGTCAAATTTCAATTGATCCACATGATCAAAATTTATCTCTAATGAAGCCTTTTAAATGCTATATTTCAAGCTCCACTAGAGTTAGTTTTAATAGATTTTTGTTGAAATCAACAAAACAATGTTCATGACAACACATCCAAATCAACATAATTTTGACAAAATTCCTGCATTTTCTATTAGTGTAAAATGCCATAATGTACAAAACCAAATACGGTACATTAGACTCCAAAATATTGATGGCAACATTTTCTTATAGGTCAAAATTAATTCTTGAATTGCATTCACCTTTTTAGAAATATAATAGTAAAGTTCATTGAATTTTCTTTGAGTAATTAGTCACACTATATATTAGTGGTAAGAGACTGCTCCGTCTTCTACTATACTTAGTCAAGTTTGTCAAGATATATAAATATGACAAGGCAATTGCACTTCAAGTTGACTAATTGATGCCCATTTGACCATGAGTAATGTTATTAAATAAATGTGAATTTTTGTTGAATTTTATTAGGAATGAAAAAATGATTTTATATTCATTTATAACAATATAATTTGCATGGTGACCATTTTAGGAAAGAAATAGTAGATTTGACATTAGAAACATGACACAATTAGGTGAAATTCCATTGTTGTAACCTCTAATTGTCCAAGAGACTATGTTTTTGTATTGACTAACTTTGAGGTTATATATAGACAATTGCTAAGGTCTATTTTTAAAATACAATACTTTGAGAATTATTATTAAATATTTTTTTAATCAAATTGTGGTGAAAGTGATCCATTACAATTTTGATGTTTTGTTAATGTTAAGAGTTGTTAGAAACTAAAAAAAATACTAGAACTCAAGTAATAAATCACATTCTAACTTTATTCCAAAAGAACTTAGGATTTATTCTACAATGGGATAAATTGATTACAAATATACAATTTCTTTTAACGTCTTCCAAGTCTAGGTGTAGTCTAAAATGATACAATACGACCACCCTTGCCTCATTGGTAAGGTATATGTGTCCATTCCCAACCTTCTACCTCCACTTTGTCATCATGTACCAATGTAGTATATTCTTCAAAGAAAATGATTACCATTCATACATGATGATAGAATGGAGGTACATGGACATGAATGAGTGCATCTATCTTAATCTCTAAAATCCCAAAGTCCCTATAGGAGACTCTTTAAATTTTGGATAGACATATGTGATTGCAAATTTTGACTTATATTTTTTAAACTATATTTCGAAGATAGAAAATTAGAATAGCTTTGTAGGAATATCATTTTTGTTCCAATCTATACTTGGGAGCAAAAGTCAGGCCACCCTAAGTCCAAAAAGCAACTTGAAGAAACAACAAAATATCACCAAAAAATGAATTTTTTAATTTTTAATTTTTATTGCAAAGATTATATTCTTGTCTATGTCTGAAGCTTTGATTCATTCTATTTGGATTATTGATGAATAAGTTAAAAACAATCTTGTTTTTTGGGCAATTTGATCATCTTTTTGAAGAAAAAAACCTTAATGAATTCATTTTTGAATGTAAATTCTTTTTTAATTATTAAAAATCAATTAATTTTCTTGCTAGAACAATCTCACCATTAGGATTACAGTGTTTCAATTTAACTTTAGAACTATTAACAATTTCATTTTTCAGTGACTTTTAAGGTGTTTTTAGATTCTAATTTTGTAAGTTACAAAGAATTGAAGCTCAAAGGGCAATGAATCATTTTTAGGTAGAATTATCTATAAGATCTTAAAGAAAAATTATCTCTATAAATTTTGGTTTCAATCCAACTCATAGATTGTAAGATTATAATATAAAAGTGGAGGTTATTGTGTGCTTTAGTGGGCTTTTGGACACATAGCATTTTAGAAAATTGGCATCTTATGTTCATTGTTAAGGAAACTAAATTCCATGTATGAAAACAAGTCTTGTATTTTTAAGACTAAAAATGAGTAACAAAGTCGTCTTGCAATAGTAACCACTTCATTGTTAATTTCACAAATTATGAGATAAATGGAACTCATTTGTCACAAATTTGAAGCCAAAATTAAAGATTAGACATAGTAGAGTGAAAGAACACAAGAAAAGATATACAATAGCAAAAAAATTGAAAAACAACTCAAATCCAAATGCAAGATGTATATTTTAGTAGTTGTTACTAAATTTAGACCAAAAAGAGGTAAGAAAACAAATGCCTCCACTTCATTGGCTAGAGTTCCGTATCCAATGACTCATTGAGTCTTTATCTTTAGGCCACCTACATTTAGGAAATTTTATAAATTATACAGTATCTCTTGCTCTAAATTTGAATACACAACTTCATACCTATCTTTATGATATCCAAAAAATTTATTGTTTTTAATACTCATGATTTTCATTCACTAATACTACCCAAAAAAAAAATTATTTTCTTAAAAATGAGCCCAAAAATTAGAGACTTCACATTCCTAAGCCTAGAAATGGCTATTCTAAAAAGAGGATCAACCATATACTAGTTAATGAAATTTTTTAAAGATTGAACCTAAGGTCAGAGGTCCTTAAATAGAGTAGGCATTAAATTGGAGCACCTCCTTAAATGTACACAATTTGTATATGTTACTTTTTCATAGCCTTCAACAATGTACAAATTATATACATTTTAGGAGGTGCTCCATTTTAGAGCCCTATGCCACTTCAACTTCAAAATTTTATAACTAATTCCTCAAAGCTCAGACAAATATGAAACAACTTGGGTTAGATGTCAATTCTACTTGTTTTTCAAGGAAAATTTATGGAAAAAATATTTCTAGTAGTTTTACCTCCATGAAATTCAGTTTCAGCCCTTCAATGGTCCATTATAGGACCTCTTACCTTACTTGATTTTGATATTTTTTAATGAGTGAATGTTATTGACATGAGCTGCATGAGTCATGTGAACACTCATGAGCAATTTGAGCCCTAAGGTAGCCTGTGACTCTCTCTCTCGGCCTAAAACCCTAGGTGCAGTGCCTAAGGTAGAAGGTCCTACAATGGACCATCTAAGGGCTGAAACTGAATTTCAAGGAAGTAAAACTTCTATAAATACTTTTCAGCAAATTTTCCTTGAAAGACAAGTAGAATTGACATCTAACCCAATTCGTTTCATATTTTTTGGAGCTTTGTGAAATTAATTATCAAATTTTGAATTTGAAGTGGCATAAGGCTCTAAAATAAAGCATTGCATAAAATGTACACAGTTTTTACACCACTAAAAGTTATGAAAAAGAAACATGTACAAACTGTCTACATTTAAGATAGGGCTCCATTTTAATGCCCGCTCCATTTAAGGACCTCTTACCTTAGTTGCTCGGAGGAAGGTGCTTCCCAAGTTCTCTTTGCACCCCATTGGACCCATCGACTTGGAAATCAATGCAGGGCATTGAATAGTTACGTCTATTGTTGCACAACAGGGCTGGCTGGTCCCTGCAGCGCATTTACAACAAACTTTAACAGATCGGATACAAAGGCGGCCGTCTCCAGGGTTTACACTTTACAGGTCATTATAATTTGAAATACAATGTGGAACTTAAGAGCAGATTGTATGAGGTATCATAAGCTATCACCTACTTCAAACAATGTTTAACCCTTGAAGGACCGACCGGTAGCCGCGGAAACCATGCATTTTGATACCATGTGACATCACCTACTTTGAAAAAGCTAAATATATGCATTGGAAGTCAAAGCACTGTAGAAGATCTTCCCTTTCCACCCCCAATACCAAGGATGAAAAGTTGTATTTCTATCCTGGAAGGAAAGATTCTTGGTCATTTAGCAGACACCAAATGTCCGCAACATCATTTAAGGGTTAAGCATTTTAGGATATGTCTGATTGAGCAACAGTGAAGGTGATAATTTTCTCAAATGAAAGAATGGAAATTATGGAGATTGCACTAATTCTAACTAATTTTTTCATCAAGTTTGAAATCTATAAAAACTAAACAAGTGGACATGGGTACAGAGGTAAAAAAATAGTGGACAAGTGTAAGATTATTTGTACCCATGTCCACTATTTTTTTTGCCCGATGATTGACAAGTTCTTAAAATTAAAAGTGAAGAGTAAGCAATGCATTGCTTATGAATACTTGGTTCAGTAGAGGATTTAATATAATTAGCTACACCATTATTGATTAAAAAAAATGATTAGGTGGACGAGGGACCACATGGGAAATACCCATGGGGTTTGAGAAGAGGTTCATTAGATTCTGTAATGACATCCCCTGCTGGCAAGTTTACAATTATAACTACTTTCCAGTTTGAAATGACTGACTCCATGCTTGCCACTGAATCTCTATTGCTCCCGTCAATATTTTTCATTTCCTCATTCCAACTGAATTTCATTTCAAACCCCCCCTTGAGTGATCTGTCTCCTTGTTCCAAAACCCTTAAATCCACTGCAGTCGGTGCTGCTACCTGAAGTGAGATCTAAGTTGAAAGGCATGCCCTCTGAATACATCACATATTGACACCAGCCGTCTAGAATCCTGGGAACACAATAATTCTGCCAGAAAGACACGAAGCCGACAAGATCAACAAGCTCGATCTTTGGATGGGGCGATACTCCGGGTTGTCCTAAAGACGGTACATCTATTAAAAAGTATGTTTCATCATGGGAGCTGCTAAACTTTCAGCTTGCCACATATATTTTCACATTTGAAGATGGTATAAATTACTGACGCTTAACCATCTGTTTAACTCACGGTCGAAAATGGTCCTGATCTCGTGATTGTATAGACGCTAGATAATCTAGCAAGAGAATGATGGGTACATGCTTGCGAAGGCTCCTGATAATCAACATGTGCCCCACAAAATACCAGAGAGGGCTCGTGAACTTGGATTTGCCCAGAAACACTACACCTGACATGGTACATAATCTGAATCCACCACCAGCTTCGTAGGCATGGCTTCAAATCTTACGCTGCAATCGTCAGCTGGAAACCTCACTGACGGAATTCTTCTTCATTGAAAAGAACTCGATGTGAAGCGACCGCCTTGAACGTTGGGCGAGGAAGACCGGGAGGCCTGTGAGGTGTATCCCTGGGTCCTTGAAACAACGGGTTCACAAGAGAATTCATATCAGCTAATGGAATCCGTGCATGTGGTGGTTTCGGGCCATGTCTCGGAGCCTGGGGAGTTGGTGGTCGCACATCCAGTAGACCTCCTGGTGCTTCACGTACACTGCACATATCGACAAATAGAACGACGTTAGATTTCCCGGAATCTGATTAAGAAGACATGACTCACGCCGCTACTTAGCATCCAAAGCCACGTACAGGGATGTAGCATGAGATACATTTCAGTGACAAGGGCAGACCGAAAGAATTACCTCAAATAAAAATCTCGGTGACGTTTAGGTGTGTACAAGCCAATAGTTTTTTGCCTTTCGTAATCAGGGGTGGTGAAGTTGAAGTGCATTTGCCTAGCAATGTTAACCTGCACCATACATAATAAACAAACATATTAGCCATGCAGTGATGCAAACAGACAGTCACCGAACTCTAAAAATGCAAATTATACCCTCCTAACAACAAACTCTTATTCGAGGACTGCACCAAGAACTGCAAAATAAGATGCAACAAAGTTATGCTTACCGCTTGTTGTAGGGAGCGGCAGACGTGGAAGACAGGTTTAAGCTGGTCATGGTGTAGTCTACAGACAATATGAACCTGCGTAATGATAGGGCATGCATTGTCAATACGAGGAACGAACTGAGAATGCAAAGAAGAGGAGAGGCAAAACAGTTCTGTTTCCCGAAGAACCTTCCTAATTGTTCTCATTTCAAAAAAAGGTGCCAGAAAAAAAGACAATGCAGTACGAGTTAGGATGTGAACTATACCAGGAGCTCGACGGGCAAACCTTCCAAAGGTGATTGAGACTGGGAGGGAAACTCCGTCCGACGCATAGGAGTCTGCATCACGGTTAAGTGTGAAGCAGGGGTAAGGGGGGTTCTAGGCGCCACTAACTTTTTCCTCTGAGGATATGCAGGCCCAAACACCTGTATCGTAGAGACAGGAGACATTGATGAAGGTGATAGCATGTTTGGAGTAGAATGGTTTTCCTCTTCAGTTGCAAGAGGTCGTCTCCTGAAATTGATATTCTCAACCAATTTCTTCTTTCCTAGTGCTCCATTGGAAGTACAAGATTTTTTATTCTCATCCACTAATTTCGCTAGATGTCCTGGCCTAAGATATTTCCGTCGTCTCGGCATCTGAGTCTTACTTTCCGCACCCCGCTCTAGACTTCGAATTCTCTGCTCACTTAGAGAATTTACTCTAATCTCAGTTGCTGTTGCCACATCAGGTCTCAGAACTCGTCCGCTGTACCAAAAAAAAAATGCATCGGTCAAGACACTAGGACTGTCGAAACACTAGATCAAGATCGACGAAATGATAAGAGAAGCTCTGCGTCCTAAAAGAGAACAAATGGATGCTTTAAAGATAAGATGTGACCAATACCCTTGATGACAGCGGCAGAAGGTCGCAGGCTATGTCAAAAAAACAAACGAACAACCAGCAGTGCAGTAAGTGAAATACCTAGATGATGTTTGAGACGAGCCTCGCGTTAATTCGGGAATACTCCGGTACGACGTAGATGCAGAGGAACCAGCTCGATCTTCCAGGCCGACAGAGATTCCCACACAACTCCGAGGAGAGTCACACCTCTGACGCTTCACATACGATACAGCATCTGGTTGCCCGCATTCAACCATGGATGATTCCTCTCTTCTTCTTAATCTAACCATCATATTCATATTATCTAATATGTCACGGCTCCGCGCAGACAGCCACAACAATTGAATCACTCACCGGGGTCGTTATTAAGAAGTAGCAATGGCGTTCAACAGAAGGAAAACGCGTAGGTCGCCAACGTCCAACCAAAGAAGGCAGACACTAGAAGTCGAAACTGGGATCCAGTCGTCGAGCCCCCAAACTCTTACAGGACGCTCTCACGTGCCACCCTTCTCCTCCACAACTTCTCCACTCCGCTACATCACCAACCATACCACACCACAGCTCCCGCACTAACATTCGGCACTCCAAAACCACAGAAGCCCCAACACCAACTCACGCGCTAACCCTGCTGCCTTCCTTTCCCTCACCCTAACAATACCCGCACCGTCCCGTGTCCCTTGCTATGTCCTTGCGCTTCCCGCAGTGCAGCCATGACAGAAATCTCTCCGCCGCCTTACTAATACGAGACTAAGCAAAGCCCTAAACCATGCTGTGAAAGCGTACCGTCCAAGCTATGAAGCAGCACCCGAGATTCCCCGAGACAATGCCGCCCGCTTCCACCACAGCCAGCAACTTGGCTCGAAGCTCAACCTAACCACACAACACTGTATCAAACGCAGCTTCCCCAGATCTGAAAAAAAATGCGGCGGCAGTGGAAGCAGCGGCAGTCTGGCTCGATGCGCTAACAATAGCATCCTCTCAGGGACAGGCTGTAGCATCGCAGCTCAGGAACGAAATCCATGACTCCTTGCAAATGGAGACGATGACAGTTCCAATCTGCAATAGCCCCTTGCAATCGGAGAAGACGACGATTCCTGGCGAAAAGCTTCCTTGGTACGAGAGGAAGAGATTGTTCCAACTGAAAACGCCTCCCCCGGTCTCCGAGCGCGGGGGCGGGAGACGCATTTGAATTGGACGGGAAGGCGATTCCCGCCCTTTTGGGCAAGGCCGGCACGGGCCGGGCCGGGCCGGGTGTGGGGGTCGTGCCCGGTCGGCCGCACGGGTGGTGACCCGGTACTGTACCCCGGTCGGCGAGTGGCGACCGAACTGTGACGGGTGTTCATACGATATGATACGGATACGGATACCATACGGTTTTAGTTGTATACGAATATGAGCGGGAGAGTAGCATTGGATTCCAGATTGATTTTTGATCTTAACTTATTGCCAGGAATGATCGGTTGATCACTACCATGAATCACGGTTTCTAATTAATTGGGAACCGCACCAAATTTTAACTAAAATGTCAAAAGTCGGCTCAAGGTTTATGGCTTTGGATACCGTATTTCATTGAGAGTCATCCCAGCTTCCCAGCAACTCAGCAAGCCCCTATTCCTAGAGTTTTGAATTGGGGATTTTGGGGTGCATTCACACGAAAGGTCTTCTACCTAAGGTGGGACCTCCAGAACCGACACTTTTGCTACTGTGCCTACCTACCTATTATTATTGGACTGGTCAACTTTTGGTATTTTCTTGTTGGCAAATGAGAGGAGGTTTCAACGCACCAAAGAACATAACATTTGGATATTGGATGCAAAAGTTATAGAGGGTCAAAGTTTCATTCGATGGATGGTCTAAAATTGTTGCTTCAATACACTTATATATTGATTTAGGAGATGTACATAGACTGGTGATGACAACTTTAAGTAGGGGGTATTTTTGTCATATCCACCTTTGTAGAAGATTTGTTGGAATCCAAATAGATTACTAAGTCGTGTAGTGATCTAATGCAACATTAGTTTCTTAGAGAGTGGGGACCTAGTGAATAGATGATAAATGTTTTCAAAAGTTCATTGTGAAAGAGAAGAAGTGCATGCACGAATGTTGAAACTATAATTTGGTTTAGTTTTAACAATGTAACTAGCTCAATCACTTGATGTTTTGATGAGCCTTGTGCAAGAATCTAAATTACTATATATAAAAATGAAAAAAAATTGAAGCAAAATTTTTTAAATGAAGTTTAGGATATTTGGTTCACTATTATCAAGTCATAATTTATATTGCGTCAAAAGCTCAAGATCTATAGTCTTCTTCCTACTATATTCATTTAGAAGTTTAAACCCTAATTTATAAAATCAATTGTCATATTTATCCATTTCCATTGTATAGTTGGTTGGTATTGCTTCTTTTGAGGTGATAGTAATAGTGATAATAATAGTGACAAAAATCCTAGAGTATATGAAAAATTGTTGGGGTACACATGTCATTCAAACATTGGTGGTTAAAATTTTCCAAAAAATCTAAAAGGGGTGCACATATCATTTTGCCATTGATTGAGAAAATTAAATATATGCTTTAGAAATATCTAGTCTATCACATATTTGCAATTTCATGAAAATTGTTCAAATTGCAAACAATAAGGGATGTACATACAATTACCACATGAATTTTGTATAAATTTGAATAATTGATATTTATATTTTATATGAATACATATATTCCATATATTTTTATATGTATTCTAAATTTGTATCCTCTATATTTACATCTTGTATCTTGAAGTACCAAACCAATGGTCAAAATTGTATCTCATGAAGGCAATTAGTGGCAATTGTTTAGTTTTTCAATTGGAAATCAATGGCATAGGAGATGGGGGGAGGTGAATTAAGATCAATGGCTTTGAATTTTTTTCAAACATGGTGGAGAGTGCAAGAGCAAGTGTTTGTATCTTATAGAGGGATAGGAGAGATAGTATATTTTGGTTTACTTTAATTTGCTTTAGATTATGCAAATTCCTTTGTACATTTTATAAATGTAGTGATATCATGTAAGAGTTTTTGACAAAATATAATGATCCCAATTAATAAGGGTAATGCTTTGGGATGTTTAGCAAAAGCAATTATACATATCTTTATCATTAAAATGATGAAGAATGATGTAGGGGTGATTAATGAAGAAATGTAAGGTTATTTGTCCACTTTCAATTTGGAGGCCATTCATATGAAGTATGCTAAAATATCAAATGTGATGAAAAGAAGGTTTTTATTGTCTAAGCCTAGGAGGGTGTACCTATATATCTAGAAAACTATATACTTGTATTTATAGATATTTATACGATAAAAAATTTCGGTGATTATAGTGTAACTATGTTATAGATACATATTTTATATTCAACGGTTTACATGCTCAAGGTTCACATGCTTGCATTTTCATGTTCACATAGTCACTAGCATTGTTACACTATAAGAAACCTATGTTTTAGGTGACAAGTCCAAATTTTTAGAGATGAATTTTAGTGGACATCAAATGTAACAACCTGTGTTTTCATGTCAACATTGATGTTATGTAGGATGTTTTTGTTGACATGAAAACACAGGTTGTTATATTTGATGTCCACTTAAATCCATCTCTAAAAATTTGGACTCATCACCTAAAACATGGGTTTCTTATAGTGTTTGGTGATGAAAGTTTGGGATATTTTTATGACTTCTAGGATTTGCATTAAATTTAAATATAAATCATATAAAGTCATTTAATCCTTTGACCAATTGAGAATTCATTCACTCAAAAGAAGGACATACTAATAATCTCCAAAAATCCATCAAGGAACAAAAATATCCTTTATACCTAATAGGATTGCTATTATGTGAGCTTAAAATCATAGACACATGAGCCTAAAAGACTATACACCTATTTTGAGGGATCTAAGGTAGAAGCACCAGTAACTAAACATGCCCAAAAATCAACTTGTAGGATGTGATATTTCCAACCTTTGGATGAAAATCAAGCTTGGATTGTTTTTTTGTTGGTTGGAACTAATAAAGTTATGACACATGTTTGAAAAAAATAAATGGGAAATTAGTTCTAAATTGATTGGAATTAGAAGACTCCAAACATTGGTCTTTGGTAGAATGCACTTTCTGACTCTAAAAATTCAAAGCAATTTCAATTTTTGTAATACAATTGTAAAAAAATTTGAATCTCCATATTTTCCATCTCCCTACTTGACGAAAATTTCCACCAGTTCTTATTCCTCACCATCTGCTCAAAATGAACTTATTTAATGAGTAACTGGTGTTTCTACTTTAAATTGTAAAAAAGTTGCTCATATATGGTAGGGGTATCTAGCTATTACTAACCAACTTCCCATCAACAATTACTAGGGTACCCTATTTCCAATTAAGACTGGAATGGATTTCCATTTTCTTTTTGGAATGTATGTCTTTGTATTTTTTCAAGGTTGGACCAATAAGTTAATGACACATAAGTGAGCATGAAAGTAGGATGCAATAAGTGGGAAAGTACTCCCTAAATGGTTAGAATTGGATGATTTTAGATGCTGGTTATGGATCAAGCCCAACTTTGACCTTTCAAAATTCATAATAATTTCAAGTCAAAATGATAAAGTTATCAATTTTTTTGCAATTCCCATCATTTATGTCAATGCACCTCTAAAAATATTTTTCTTGCCTTGCACTACCTTAGATCATGTCTAAATGTGCTTATTTGATTGGTTATAGGTACCTCTACCATACTAGCATTATTGTTATAGAGATAATATATCCTTGCTATTCATTTTAAAGGTTTATTTGTTATCCCATGTCTACAAATTATAATCTCCAAAAGTATAAAATATAGCCACATGACATCTCATATGCAATATTAGGATATCTTAAAGACATGTCTCATTGGTGAAGAGAGATTGGTTAAATTTGATTTCCTAAGTTCTTAAGTTTTGTAATCTTGTCGGGGTATGGATTTATTCTCTCTAAAAATTCTTTAAATTTTCAAAAAACTTGTGAAATAGCCCCTATTGTAATTGAAGGCTTAAAAAAATTCATACTTTACCTTACTAATAGCTTTGACATTCAACTACCAAATAATTAGGTAATTAAATTGAAATTTTTTATTTAGGTAGTTGAAAAAAAACATGACAAATTTCAAATGCTTTGTAGTAGATTAAAAATATAATTAAATATGTACTTAATTAATTAATCAAGTGATGCCTTGACTTTAAAATTCTTTAGGAAATAAGTATTGACTACGAAAATTTCAATTATCTACTTTTTTATATTGTCATAATATCTTCAAATTCTGTTAAGCATCTCAATTCAAGTAATCATTTATATTCTTTTTGAGCTTTAAATGGGAGTTTCTAAGTTTTTGAATGGTTGTATCTTATTAAGTGAAAATGCAACGCAAGAAACTCTACAATACATATTCATTTTCACCAAATGAAGATAGGAAGTTGGAAATGTAGGTGCAACCTAATTTTGCAACTTAGAGGATAACATTGCCAAAGTTAGAAAGAGATTACATATAGGCTAGTTATAAAATCAAATAAGACAACTCAAAGTTATTTTGCTAACACCAAAATGCTCTAGTTTAGGACAAAAGAATGTCTTTAAAGATTAAAAGTTAACAAGATTTGTTTCGATAAGATTCACAATTCATGTTCTTAATACTTGTGAATTTGTTTTAGGAATTGCAAGTATAGATCTCAAAGAAGCTAAAATTGGATTTATTCTTTTTATAATTCACAAGAGTCTCTTTGATTTGACTATTCAAAAAACAATATGATTGTGAGAATTGTTCTTATTCAATATAATGTGACCAAAGACAGGATTGAATCTAAAGGTACAAGTGTGTATATGATTGATTGATGGAAGAATGTTCAAACTCAACTAATAGGGATTTTATTATGTTTTAACTAAAGTTAAAAAAAAAGACTTCAACAATTGCTAAAAACGGGATTATTTCTTCACATTTTGTATTTTATCTTCACAAAGAGACTTCAAAAAATAATTTTCATAAAATGTTAGTGAAGACTTTTAGAATTATTATTTTTTTGAGATTAGTCAAGGAAGGCATTGGTGGTCAAAAGTTGCAACTATTATTTTAGCAAAGTAACAATGAGGTAATAATAATATAAATTACTTGTTTGCTTTCATTTTTTATTTCTTTATTGTAAATTTAACCATTTTTTTCTTGTTGAAAACGTGTAGATTACATTTGGTAATTTTGTGTATATATTGAATTAGTGATATTAATCTCTATAGTTCATTGGTTGTTTCAAGTTTAAAACAATTCCAAGTTGCCTAATCCTCAAAAGAATCTAGAATCTTTTTCTAATTTATTGTAAGTCTAATTCTAAAAATTAACTTATTGTTTGGTTCATCTTTCATATATTTTGGATAGAAAGCACTCATTGAATACAAGATTATAAAGCTTGAATTTCAAAACCAAGTTTTTTTAGCCCATTCCAAAGATGAGGTTTCATTTTTCAATAAAAGTATAAAAATATGCTAATGCTGGGTAACATTAGGGAAAAAATTGAACGTATAGAAAATAAGTTAAAAGCACATGAATGTTTCTTTTCATAAAAAGCTCTATACATTTTCATTTTTTATTTTTTTTAAGAAAAAGATTACAATTAATTGAAGAGAATCACTAAGATTCTACTATTTCAAATAAATATTGATTGTTGTTAATATCAATGGTATAAATTTTTTAAATAGAAAATTACATCTATTTTTTATTTTTTTCTCAAAACATTAAACAACAAATTCAAAATGAACATAAAATTTAATTGTTTCTATAACAAGCTGCAATGATTGTCCAAATATAATGTACAATTTGACTTAAATTCTATAAATCAAAGTAAGGCCCTTGCATGCTACATTATACAATTTTTTGTTTTGTGATGCATGAAAGGCAATGATTTGATAAACTTGAAAAATGTCCACTGTAATGCTTAATGAACTTATTATGCAAGGCAATTTTTTAGGGAAGAGGGTCAATCTTGGCTACTTGCCTCCTTCTCTTCCATTTAAAAAGAAATTCAAGTACTCTAAATTAAGATACTTACACTGAAAGAGTGCTTTCAAAGTGCATTATGTACACTAAATTTACATATGTGATTGAGAATCATTGAGGTAATTTTAATACTTCTAATACAAATTCATAGAATTAAAAAAATAGTATTTTGAAAAATTCATACTATTTTAGAATTCTTAAAAATATTTCATATTCAATTGTGAAGTTTATAATTTTAACATAGATATTGAGGTTTGAAAATCTATTATTATTATTGTTATTGTCATATCATTGTTTAACATTTATTTTATACAATTTGTAATCGCTAATTTGTCTTTGATATTTGTGGGAAAAAAAGGTGGATATAGTGATTAACTAAAGGTTAAGTATAAATCTCAAATGTTTTCATTCAATCAACCATACTATAACTACAAGCATCAATGGACAAAGTCCAAATGTATATATACTCAAGTTGTAGTGCACAACATATTACATGCTACCATGGAAGTATGAAGAAAAAATTAGTTGTGAATTGAAAGAAAATTAATTTCAAAGTATACTACACTAGAAGAAAAGCCTCAAAATCTGCGTTTGTTTCAACATAACGTGTCAAGTGAGTTATGTTGAAACAAACACAGATTTTGAGGCTTTTCTTCTAGTGCTATGTCTAAAACTTGGTTTTGTTCATTATAAATTGGACATACTTTATCTTTTATCAAATTTTTCTTAGAACTAAAAAACAACTATTTGTGCCTTTGAATGTTGGTATACATCACTCTAGATTTTTGTATGCAAAATAGAAGTAAGTTTCTAATTTATGATACTTTACTCCTAAAGTTCCAAGGCCTTGTTTCAATCAAAAAAAATTCAAAATTACCATTTCTATATCAAAAGGCAAAAAAATAAATTTAATGTAACTTTTGCATATTGCAATGGAAGATTTTGCATTAGTATATTCATTAGATGTTTTATAGGGCATTTGGAAAATTGCAAGTTTTTTATATGTGGGAACTTTGGGTACTTTATCATGTAAGCAATTTGATGTAGTTGAGAAATTACCATTTTAGATAATATTAAATAATAATCATTTTTTGTAATTTCTTTGAAAAAATTAGATTTTCAATATTTTCAAATTTTAAATCTTTTTTTATTTCTCAAAATTTGAATATCTTAACCAATAGTAGCTAGTTTACAACATAAGGAACAAGTTTAGGTAACTAATAACCTCAAAACAATCATCTAAGGTCTCAAAAAACATATTATGGTAAACATGTAATAAAGAAATTTCAAAAACTTTGAGCCTATAGATTGCAAGATATTTGGTGCATGTAAAGTTCATGAAACAAGTTTTTTTCCTCTTTATTCAATTACATTTTAGACTTAGAACCTTCTAAACTTAAATTTTTTTTCACTATTAATTTTGAGTTTCTTATTTTATATGATGAAAAATTGAGTTGAAAATCTAGGGAAATTTTTATTACGAAAATAATCACTTGCTTTTCATTCATCAAAAAATTGTTAAGTAGAATCAAATTCAAGATTGAAGGGAAAACCAAACCATTAATATCTCTAAGATGGAATTGAAACAAAATAATATGAATGGAAAGATTGTTCTAATAAGAAATTTTAACTATTTGAATTTTGTTTTCAATTGGAAAAAGCAAGACTAGAATTGAATCCTATGAGTTATTTTTTCAAAAAGATGCTTTAATTGCTCATTTGTCCATAACTTTTGCATAACCAATTTAAATGGAATGAATCAAAGCTTTTTATGTAGATAAAAATATAATCTACTCAAAATAAATTAAAATGTTTTTATTTTAAGTTTTTTGAGAATAATATTCTACCCACCAAACTAAAATTTGGACTTTTTGTGCTATAACTTTTGCTCTTGAGCACCAATTGAAGTATAAATTATAATTTAAGAAAGATGATGTTTTTTTCTACGTTTGTAAAAAAACTCAAAATATCACAACAAATATTGAGATAGTAGAAGCCTACTTGAAATCCATTTTGTCTCCTAATGGGACAATAGGAATTTAGGGGTTAAAATATCAACAATTTGAGAAATATATAAAAGATGTTGGTTTTCACAATATATGAGATTTTGGGGGTGGGGCGGTGGGTAAGAGCATGGGGTTTCATGAGCCATTTTATAGAGACTATGGTTGTAACATGGACCATTGTTCTATCTTAACACCCTAGCATTTGAATTATTTGTTAAATAGGACAATGCATTCAATTTATATTTTATAGCAACATGATACATTTTAGATGTGATTCTTTTGTATGAAGACATGAATTCATGATACACATATGTGTAAAAAAATATTCAAAGAATTGTATTATCATTGTCAATATCACCAAAATTTTGTCAATTTGCCAAAATTACATTCTAATCTTCATTAAATTGATTGTTTGTTGATGATATCAACAATTATATTTTTATTTTATTTGTTGGATCAATTATGTGAATAATTAATTTTAGTTTTTGTACAAAACAAAACAAAACCTATAAACACATTACATGATTGTAAAATACAAATTGAATCCATTGTCCAATTCATCAAATATTTCAAATGCAATGCCTTTAAGATGTAAGGGCAACAATGTAACGAAAAGTGGTAGTCACTGCTATTTGATTAATTTTCTACCCCCCTCGTCAGAAAAATTAATAGTCGTTGGATTTGAATTTAAAAAAATCCCACCCCCCTCCAAGAAAAATCAATAACCGTCAGCTACTGTACATATACTGGATACAAATACCAAATATGGATATGGAATACCAATATTGAATACAAATATGGATACATAATATTGGTACTGGTATTGAATACATGTACCAATACTTAAAATCAGACATTGATATTGTATACGAATATGGTATATGGGATATCATTTATCCCATATCCTTTGTCTCCTATCCCACCCTTTGAGAATTATAAGAGGGGGTGGGGAGAGGGGGGATTTACAAGTTAAAGAATTTTTTTTAATTTAATATTTAATATTTACATCAAATTGGGAGGGGAGGGGGGTTACAAAAATTTAAAAAGTTTAATATTTAAAATTTAATGTTTAAATCATTAAATTAGATTGGGAGGGGGAGTTGCTAAATTTTAAATTTTAAATTTTTTAAAAGTTTTTGTGCTCATTGTGATACAGTTTGTTACAATGACAATGAGCTCAAAAGAGGCAGTCATTGCCTAAGTAGTCACAATGGTGCATGTTGCAAGCTTACTCTCTCTTCAATAGATAGAGCAATCCCATTCTCTCAATTCCAAAAGCCAAATTCAAATATTGTGCAAACCAACATCATTTGCATGTTTGGCAAATTGTTATAATTTAAATTCTATTAAATTGAAACTTTCTTCAATTTTAATGCACAACAATCTAAGTTTTGAAACTCCATACCTACCCACAAACTTAAAATCCTCATAACTTTCACTTCATAAGTCCAAATGGAATAATTCAAAGCTTCACACGTATATTAAAGTTCAAAGAATTCGTTTCAAATTTCAAATTTCAAAAAAAGTGATTTTTAAAGAAGTTTTTTGGACTGCCTGGACTACCCACCGAATAGAGAAAATCACTTGTCATGTGTTAACTTTTTAACCATGAGGTCAAAAGCTATGAAAATTATTGGGCCTTAAAGCTATTCCTTGGGCACACGTTGTATCAAAATTTCAAAGAAAAAAAACTCCATCTGTAGTGAGCTGCCCAAAATTGCTATGATGCCAAAAAAAGGCAATTTTGTCCTTTAGGGGATAAACTTGGTTTTGTGGTTTGTTGTCAAAAAATGATTTGGCTTATAAGACAATAATAGATTTAGAATTTTACCTAATATTTTATTATTTTATTATAGTAGACTATAGAATCCAGATGAATAAATATAGTAAAAATGGATAAATACATTGAATGATTGGACTGCATTGATTTCTTCTAAAAGTATATATAATGCTAATTTATCAAAGTCAAACTATTGAGATTATAGCAATGCGTATTAAATACCACATGTAAAAATCACATTCAACAATAGATTGTTGAAATACTTCATTTTTTTTGAAACCCGAAGTTTATTCCAAAAAGATCAAGAACAAATGGCGGAAAGCCAAGGGCATAGCCTTAGAAAAGAATAACAAATTGAAACCAAACAACTCAAACAATCACAATTTTATACAAGGAACCCACATATAGGTCTCATAGGATTCCAATTGATAGTCCTATTACATGTCTATTACCAAAGAATGGAGTACGAAGCAAAGCATTGTCAAATTTGCGGAGGAATTTCTAGGCATCTCGAGGTCTTCAGCCATGCATTCCATCTATGGTAAAGAGTCGCATCCCCAAAAAATACTTCACTTTTGATTGTTGTATGATTTTAGTAAGGTGAGAGTTACGTTTTAGGATTAAGGCACTTAAGGCTATTAATTTTTTGGTTTTCATTCACTTCTCTTCTTGTTTTGGTTGTGGCTACTTTAAAAAATTTTAAATTTCTCTATCTATTCTTAATAGATGTTTCTTTAATTACCATGTCATTTCTTGAATACAACAAAAAGGGCAATTTTGAATTGTTTTTGATAGGAAAATGGCCTTGGGACTATAGGGATTAACATTGATTTGTTGACACATATGAAGGATACATACTCAAGTATGATTTGTTGAAAATAGATTTTTGCAAAGTTTAGAGTTGGATGTACCTACCTAACATTTTTAGTGGTTCAAGCAATTGGTACTTTGAAAAATCATAGAAATTCCATATAACATCCAAAAAATCTTATTTTTTTCTAATATTCACAATTTCCACTCACTAATACTACAAGAATATTATTTTTTGGAAAAGGTACCTCCAACTATATTGAATTGCTTATATTGGCGTTTTTTGGTGCTACCAATGCCTTAATCCCTAAATGCCCTAGGGAACCGGAAGTGTCCTTGCAGAGTTTCAATTCCAATTCTAAGTGTTGTAACTTTTGCATCTAACTTCTAATTTCAATAAAACTTGTTGGAAAAGTTGTACAATTTTTTCTAGTTTTGATGGTGAAATTTTCATACCAATTTAAGATGTACTGATTTTTGGAAAGCCAATCAAAGTTCACATGTTCAATTTGAATTCACTACACTACATTTGAAGGTTGCAACTTTGGGGTTTATATCTCCTTCATCTAACGTTTGTTTTTAATATAAACTTGTTGTATTTTGTTCTCCTTAAAGTCTAGTTATTCTGGTAAAGACTTATTGTCAATACAAGTAGTTTTGAATATTTGAGAGCAATTCAAAGTTCAAAATCTTGCCATTTTTTGATTCCACTCAACTTTCATGGCTTGCTTCTTCTCCACACAATATCCAATTCACTACTAGGAAACGGGGGTATAAATGACTTGTCCATAATGACTACACTAATGACAATGATTGTAGAAATAGTCATTCGATGCAATCATTGTGAACAAGTCATTTATACCCTCATTTTCAAGTAGAGATTCAAATAATTTATTTACAGAAAGTTCTACATATAAGTCCACCTTGTGTGCTTAAAATTTCATGTCAATTGAAGAAGTTACAAATGATTGAGAAGTATTTTAGTAGGAGGTTCAACCGTAAACATGTTTTTGGCAACTTTTTTTTGTTATTTTTTGACATTTCAAACTCCTTTTGTAGTCACAATGAGTCAATTGAATGATATTTTTTTCCACCAATGAATGTGTTTGTATGTTGGTTTTGAATCACTCTATAGTTTAGAAATTCTTCATTTGAGTTAATTTAGAAATCAAAATTCACCTCCACTTGTGTTCTTAAAAAAATTTCAGCATCCTTTTTCAACACTAAAACACTATAATTTTACTTGAGTCACAATATCTACAACACATACACTTCAAGATTGTAAGCAGTTGAGATTACTATACCTTTTAGTCATCTTTAGACTTGTAAGACTTCAAAAGCAATGATTTTTTAAATTTTAAACCCAAAAATGCTTTGGGCTTCTAGGGGTTAAGCTATGGGCTAGACGTAACTTTGCTGTCCAGATGTCACCTCCTAATTGGTGCAAAATGCGTGTTAAGTTCAACGCGTATGATTGACCAGCACTAGAACGAGCATCGATGCCATTCATATATCTCGGTAGCAACGGTCCAGATTGAGCTCTCGGACTTTCTCTTTTTTTCTTCACTGTAGTCACTTGACTCCTCTCCAACTTGTGTAGCAAAATTGCAAAAGTAATTTGAAGTTGTTTGATCTTCTTTTCACATGTCAAATCTACAGGCATATTTGCACAAAATCTTGAATAGAAAAATCATAATCAATCATTTTCAACATCAAATTTTTAATGCTTAAACTAGTCTTCAAAAAGAAGTTTTCATAAAATACAAAATATTAAAAATAGCAACTTGGTTAGGTTTTATTTAACTTCAAAGTTTTGCAAACATCAGATTTTGGGGCCTTGGGCATTTAGGATTTAAGGTAAAACATCCTATTGCGGTTAGATGACCTACACAGGTTATATAGGAAATGAATACATTATGTTTTTTTTAGTATGTGAGATTTTGGCCACAATCAATGCTTTATATGACAATAGTAGAGTGACTAGTGACCTTATTAGGAACTTCCTACTTTTCAATGTAAAATTCGTTGTAAATATTGATTTTTAGGCTTTGCATGTTAAAAAATATATTGCCGGATATCATTAGATAGTAAGAAGGGTATTATGGATTCAAATTTTGTTGATTCTAGGCCATGATGTAGTAAATACTTGAAAATTTCCTGGAAATTTTATATTTTTTTAATAAACTATAATTTCAATTGCACTTATTGTATCTCACACTTGACTTTATGTGGAAAAATCATAGAAAATTTTCAATAATAATGTAATGCCAAACTCCAAATTTGAATGCCAATGAGTTGTTTTACCTTTCTTTGTTTGCACGTGAAGTCTATACTTTGGTTACATTTGAAGATCATGCAACTTGCGTCTTATTGACCATTGTCCTAGAGATGTAAACTTGAAACTCTTCTTGAAGCACAAAAAAATTCTATATAGAAAGAAAGAAAGCATGAAAAGAATATAAAACAAAGAATGAAAAACATGGTCAATTTAAATCTCAATGTCATTTTGAAAAGAAATTTAGGGCCTTTAAACTTTGAAGTGACAAACTTGTATTGAAGAAGAGTTGTTGGCATACAAATGGGTTTTGTTCCATACTTGCCATTTGATATTGTAAGGCTAATATCTAGTATTTATGTTGTGAATGCTATAACAATATAAGCCAAAAACTTGTGTCATAAAATATAGTTGAGAACCGATAATCAATAATTCCAAAATATGAATATTGGAAGTATGAGCAAGAATGGGAGGAAGGCACGATAAACTCGGGGGTAAACTACCCAATAAAGAATTCACCTATATAAATTCACTACTTTGGTATTGAGCATGTGAATGTGGTTGATTTATGGATGAGACTACTTTTGTCAATTATTGATGTTCTACTAAAATGAACTTCAAAAGTGAATGTCACAACTTGAAATTACCTTCAACATATTTTTGTTGGATAGCTATTTAGAATTAGAAAGATTAGTGTTGTAGTTTATTTTTTCACCAATAAGTTATTTAATAATTATCAAATAATTTAAAAAACTTTCGTCAACCCTTCAATTAATCTTGGAATTTGAATGACTTTTTTGACTGTATAGAAAAGTAATAGTCTTAACTTTCAATGTATTCATTACTTTTTATAGTGTCTTTTCTTTGAGGATTGAATTTTGACTGTACTTTACGTAGTAAGGTAGGTGGCTCAAAAAGTAACCTTTCCAAGGTTGTTGGGCCTTTTTGATGGATTTCAGATGCTCTAAAAAAATTTCACTTATTTTTCACTTGAAGAAGAATTGATGTAAAATTTAACACAAGTAGTTTCATATTTTTCAAAGAAATTATGAATTAATTATGAATTTTCAAAAATTATGCGGTATGCACATATTCTTGACCATAGGCCTTGCAAAATCCACTCATACTCAGTTTAAGAAAAAGATATAGTTTGACCAAAAATAAGCATTGATACATTCAAAAAGTAATACATAGGGTTCCTTTATTTACTTTAAATGGACCTTATATTATTTTAACATTTATAAGAAGGCAATTGGACAATCAATTCTCATTCAAAAAACTAAGTAATTCCCCTGTGGTTTTAAAATGGACCCTCCTTGGCTCTTATTCCATCCATTGGCAAAGTATGAAGCAATATATGATAAGTCTTAATTATGCTCTCACATTGTTAGCAGTCCATTTAAGAACCATTGACTCTTCATTACACAGCTCCCTATAGGGTTGTTTGAAGAAAATGGTCGTTTTTTTAGCCAAATACCAAAAACATGACCTATGATCAAGCTATATACAAATGTATTCCAACATTTTGACTTTCCTCATGTTTAGTTTTCCTTGGATTTGACAAAGTGGCTTATTAATTTTCAAAACCATGTACCTTCAAAAAATTTAATCATTTTATATTGATAGGAACCTAAAGCTACAATATCCCTCAACTTTGGACTTCAAGTTGTTTACAATTTGTTGAAAAACACACATTATTCTTTAATCCAAATTCCACTCAAACTTTCTTGAACTCCTCATAATAGTAGCAAGTAACTATGGATACACACACCTTCAAAGTATCAATATAAAGTCTGTATTTGTAAGTCAAAAACCTTTAATATGTGTTCTATTTTTTCCCTCTACCTTCATTGATACCAACACTATTGAGAAAAAAGTGAACATGTACTTCATAAATCTCAAAACATATATTTTGCATTTTACAATGGACTATGGGACCTAACAATGTTTGGAAAGAAATGTCAATTATTTCATTATCAGCTAATGCCATTGAAATAGTAATCATTTGGAGTGTGAAAATATAAACAGTCAAAATTTGGAACAAAAATTTGGTAGGACTCGCAATGGAAACTACTGTAAGGTAGAAAAATAAAAGGTGGATATGTAGCCTCTATATCTATGAAATTGTTAGATTTTAGCTTCTCCATTTTGAATCTATGTCTAATATCTAAGTTGTTGGAGACAATTATCTTTTTAAATAAGGTGGATACCATTGATGACCCCTTTACTCTATTGTATGTGTCTACCCAATGTAATGAAATTTTGAATTCAATCTCCAAATTGGCATGTCTTTGAAAGAGGCATAAGAGGATTTTTGGCCAATTTAAAAGACTACAAGTTCCCAAATGCTAGGAACGTTGAGAACGCTATATTGATGTGGTCAAGTAACTACCACGTTAGAAAATACTCATTAATTAATTATTTTAAGTAATTATTAAAAAAATTGAATTAAAAAAATCATTTTCTTACTTTTTAATACATTTTGAAGTTTTTTGGGAAGTTCTTAAAAAAAATTCCTTCAAAAATTCAAAAATTCAGACCAACAGAGGGTTGGTCTACAGCAATGGGAACGGTTTCAAGGAAGAGCCTTAAAACAATCTTCCAAAGGTCCAAAAATCCTCTCATGAAGATTGTAACTATTGTGAATTTGAAGCTAAAGGCATTAGGGAGATTTGAAGCCTCCAAAGGGCCATTTCAAGTCTATTCCCGAAACTATTCTAGGATTGTTGGCTACTGTCAAGCCAACAATTATCAAAATAAAAAATAAAAATTTAAAATGGGGGGGGGGGGGGGGCCTGAAATGTGAAAAAAATCCAATTTTTTTCAAAACAAAAAAACTAATGTGGCATAGTCTTGACCACGTTGGATTCCTACGTTTTTGCATTTCCAAAGTAGTTTCTATATTCCCATAGTCTAGAAAGTCATAGTCTTCCAAAGGCCTCAAATCCCCCCTAATGGATAAAGGGTAGCAAAAATTTGATATCAAAATAAATGAATTTGGAAATCATGTTAATTAAAAATAAGAAACAACTAATGTACTTGGAACCCCACACCCACACCCACACCCACACCCCTCTTCATCTTCTTCTATAAAGGGGAGGTAAATTACATTGACAACTTTGATAACTTCCTAAAGACTAAGACCTTTTACATCAACCTATGTAAAGGGACACTTTACATCTAGAGGTTGGACCATTCTCCTTGAGTTTGATTGCACAAATTTTTAGCCTTTTGTCAAGTCATAAGTAAGGATTTCAATTCTTTTAGAGCATCTCGACTAGAGCACACCATATTGCCCCAACAAATGTTTTAGCTTGCTTTAGAGTTTGAAGCCATCCCACTAGTTGTAGCCTTTGTTTTTTTCCACTATGGACCCTTTAAAAAATTAGTCGAGACACTTTAACTTTAACTTGTAGTTAGGTGGATCTATTTGACTTGGGCTACAATACTAGCAAAAAAGGGATGCTTTGTTGGTGTTTTGAAGGGAGTAGTAGCTAGACAATAAGAGCATCTTCTACACCCCTCTAATTTTCCCAGCCCTTTCAATTGAGATCTATCCAGTTTAGAAGGGATGGCTATTTGTATCCCCAACAATATTCAAAGAACTTGCAAAAGCAATAAGTACCCTATCTTTGATTATGGTGACTTGCTAACTCCAAGAGAATATGTAGCATGTAGAGGAGTTACCGAGCCCTTCAAATATAGATTATTTGGTGTATCATTTAGAAGGTAGAGGTTGACACAAGCTATAAATGATTGCTTATCATCCAAAAATTAGAAGCTTTAGGGTAATTGGAGGATTGCAGGAGATGCTCTAAGTTGCATTCCTAGAATTTGACTTCCGCAAACAAATTTATATGTCAAATTCAAGTAGCATGTCAGATTGTTACAATTCAAGCCTTGAGATTTGGAATTCTTGTTGTGTGCTAATAGGGGTGCAATAAACAAATGGGGCATATTATAGGGGTTAGTTAGGTTATCACACACCAAAAGAGCTTTGGTGTGCTCATTTTAACTAGTGAGCATCCAAGTGCCCCAAATATGGCCTCTCCATTTCAAAAAAAATTCCATGTTTGACTATTCTAATCTTTTCAACAATACAGTCAAAAGACATGTCCTTTTTCCCACATCTCAAGACTTGTCTCTACTACCAATCAATGTAATCGAAGCATGTGGATCTCAATTTAGGAGATAATTTGATTGAAATGAGTTGAGAAAGGTCTCAAATTCAAAGATTTTGCTATGGGCACTCAGGGGTTAAGGGGTGTTTCACACTATGACCGTCCAAGTCGAGAGGCCATGGTTTTCTCAAATCTGATTGGTGAAATGGACGGCCTCTTGACTTGGACGGCTGTAGTGTGAAACACCCCTAAACCCCCCGGTGGAGATGCTATTACACAACAAATTGGCCACGCCTCTAATAAGTCAAAAGTAAAGCACACCCAAGATTGAATCTCACCTGAATCAGTCCTGACTCTCCAGATTTTTATGAATCTGGCGTATGACTTTTCAGTGCAACCACAAATCAGTCCCCTCCTGAGATTCCCCAATCTCCGTCTTTTAAATATATTTATTTTTTTCATTTATTTTTTCATTTATTTTTTCACCCATGACCAATCTCCGTCTTCGGTTTTACCCCACCATGATGCGGTCCGCCCTGCAACTGACTTGGGTATGATTTCAGGCTTCCCTGTCACCTGCAGGGGCGATCTAAGGTAGAACCACCTGTAACCAATCATTTAAGACATTGCAGACATGATTTGGTGTAAGTTAAGTTAGTGCAAGCAAAAGCAAATATTTTCCAGAGGTGCAATGATAGAAATGATGGGGATTGCAAAAAAATTGGTAATCTTATCGCATGAATTGAAATTACTAAGAAATTTGAAAGGCGGAAAGTGTGTTGGACTTGCAGCCAATGGCTAAATTCTTTTATGGGAGAGGCACCCAATGGTACACCTGCATCCAATGCCGTCCATTTCTAAGTTAGTCGTTCAATCTAGAACATAAATGTTGCGGGAGTGTAGATTGCTTATTGTTTTAGGTCAAAAGAAATAAGCCATGTACTGTCTACCTACATTTATAGCCTGAAATGATTGTGTGCTGTAGAAACGGACGGCATTGAGTACAGGTGCGCCATTGGGTGCCTCTCCCTTAATTCCAATCATTCCAAAAAATTACTTTCCCACTTACTGCCTCCAACTTTTTTACACACGAAAGTTACTTTGGGACATGTGTCATGAATTTGTAGTCCCACCTTTGAAAAGGAGAAGAAAACACATTCTAAGTTAGCCTTGGTTGGAAATTCATCAATGGCTACAGGTTGGTTGTGGACGGCTCTACCTCATCCGCGTCAGGCATCTCCAGGGGCGCCTTGGACAGCTTCAATGCCTGTGAGCACCAAGTCCGCCGTCCACCGGCTGAATGTCAGGAATAAACTTCATCATAAGCTTACCAACTGAACTGAATGAAGATCTGGTGGTGAATGAAATAATCATTTTCGGATGACGGAGTCCCTCAAAGCATTAGAAGAAATCTGAGGGCATTATAGGGCCGTTTCAGGTCTGTTCCCGAAACGGCTCCCAATGCCGCTGGCTGTTGTTAGGTCGGCTTTAATCGAAAATAAAAAAATTTAAAATTTGGGTCCTGAAATATGAAAATAAGTCCAAAAAAATAGAGAAAAAAAATTACGTAGCAGGATCGCGACTACGTAGGATTCAAGTTCACAGGGCAGAATCTGCGTTCCCGTAGTCCGGGAACCTACAGTCTCCTAATGCCCTCAAATTTCATCTAATGTGGTCAGATTGTGAATGAAAACACTCACTAGGATTGTGTGCTTGGCTTCTACTTTACTTTACTTTATTTGTTGTTGTTTTTTACACAAATGAGACACGTTTCCACTTTATTTTAATTGTCCAAGGATGGATTAGTGGTTGTGGATATCATGCATTTTGATACCGTATGACATCATCTATTTGAAATACGCCAAATTTACTCATTGGAAGTCAAAATATTGTAGAAGATTTTCCTCTTTTCACCTCTAAATTCAAGGATGAATAGTTGCACTTCTATCCTACAAGGAAAGATTCTTTGTCATTCATCGGCCACAAAACGTTGTTGTCAACATTTAAGGGTTAAGGTAGGTACCCTCAAACCACCACTTTTAGCTATTGTGCCTCTAGTTACTATAATAAATAGACTATTTAGATTTCCATATTTTCTTGTTCTTGGCAAGGGAAAGGAGGTTGCAATGCATTGAAGAATGTAACATTTGGATATTGTATGCAAAAGTTAGGAAGGAACAAAAGTTCAATTCTACAATAGTTTTTAGTCTACAAATAGGTGTATATATATACATATACATATACATACATATATACATATATACACATACATACATACATACATACATTTATGTATATTTGTATAATTTTGGAGATGTAAATAGAGTGAAAATGGTGGCTTTGGGTTAATGGTGCATTTTGGGGTACCAATATCATGTGCATTTTGAGTTAAATGTAGAGATATATTTGTACTTTGAAATATTTTTTTATGCTTCCTTCTCAACTTCATCTATTTAGATTTGTTTATTTGCCAAAAATTGAGACAAATGAAATTTGTAATTGGAATAGAAGTCGGAGATAAGAAAAGAAGCATAGAGGTAAGTACACTTCAAAGAATTTTCAAGGCATTATTAGCCAATTGAATCCATTCACATTGAAAGGCCTTGAATTCCCATCTTTGACCCCTAAATGCCCAAAGGACTATATATTGGTGTCGACTAAACTTTGAAGTTATATAAACATCTTATCAATTGAAGTATCATTTTCATGGTTATATTTTTTTTTGTTGAATACCCTTTACAACTTTGATTTTGAAAGAATTGGTCATGATTTTCTATTAAAGATTTTATACAATGGATTTCATTGCAAATTTTGATTTTTAGTGTTAAAGATTAATGGAGATGAGCCTTAAGTGCATTGGATCTCGAGGGGAAAATGATACTAGAAATTCATTTTTTAGATTTATGGAAAAGATTTTGAAAAGTTATAAGTCATTTTTTCTATTGTATATTGTTTCTTCTAGCCTCATATTTTTTTTCACAACCTTGATCCGGATTTGATATGTAAGAAGTGGATTGAAAGATTTCAAATTACTTTCACAATTTTAACATTGTCTTGAACAAACACTATAATAATTCAACCCGCAAGTCACTAAGGGGGATTTGAAGGCATTAGAAGACAACAACTTATCTTGAGTTCCTAAATTGTGGGAACATGCCACATTGGTAGTCTAATGTAGTCGGAAAAACTACCATGTCAGAAAATAATAACTTAAAAATAAATAAAATAAAATAAAATCATTTTTAATAATTAAAAAATATTTTAAAATCACTTCTAAAATTCTTAATACTTGTGGGACTTTTTTTAATTATTATTTTTTCAAAAATTCAAAAATTCAGCCATTATGGGCTGATTTACAATTTCTAAACAACACAAGGAACATGTCAGGGGAAAACCCTAAAACAATCTTCCTTTGCCCTCAAATCTCCCTTAATGAGATATTATTGTATTTTCACTTCCTATGTGATCCATAACACATTTAGTTTGAATTCACATAGTTATAATATATATAATATATAAAATTACCACAAAAAAATCTTTTTGTTTAGATTATAGTAAATTCCAAGTAGTTAAAAAAAGACCTTGGACATTTATGGATTAAAAGATTTATTCTAAATTAATAAACAAATTTTCATTGGACCATCCTAAAGGTGCAATTTTATCTTTAAAGATTTTAAGATATAAATTTATATACTAATCAATTTGACCTAGATGATAATTGGTTAACCCCTAAAGGTTTTTGACTATGTTCTCACCAAAATCACTACAAAATTGCAATTTCTAGTACAAGTGCAATTTTTTTGAAAAAAAAACATTTTTTGACATATTTAACCATAGTCAGGTGGTTTGAAAAGACATGGAAAAAATTTCAAAAACTTTCATTGTGTAGATTGCAAGATATTAATATTTGAACTAGCAAAAATCCTTTTTTTATCCCTGCAAAAATCCGAGCAGTTGTACTTCACAAGGTCACATTTGTATGAAAAAATACTCAAAATTATGGTTACTCTTTGAATTCATTTTACAATTCAAGTTGTCTATATGGTCAAAAAATTTCAAATCATTTGGAATTGTACAACATATACGCAAAAAATAGTAAGTAGAAAGAAGTAGAAAATGTTTGAAAATACTAAATTGTGAACAATTTATTTATAAAAATGAAAAATGACAATTCCAATGGTTAACCCTAGACTGCCCAAGGGGCCCAAAAGTGGCCTCTCATAGAATTCAAAGTGTTGTAACTTTTGCATCCAATGTCCAAATTCAATGAAACTTGTTGGGAAATTTGCGCCTATTATTCTAGTTCATGTGGTAAAATTTTCATATCAATCTAAGAGGTGATGATTGTGTGGAAGCCAATCGAAGTTCACAGAGGTTCAATGTGATTCACCAAAGTGCACTTCATGGCTGCAACTTCGGGGGCTTGCATCTCCTTCATCCAATGTTTGATTTGAATAAAATTTGTTGGGTTCTACTCCCCTTGAAGTCTAGTTATTGTGGTGAAATTTTCAAGTCAATCCAAGTTGTTTAGATTGTTTGGGAGCAATTAGAAATTCAAAATCCCGCCATTTTGCAACTTCAGTGAACTTTGGCGACTTGTATCTTCTTCATACAGTGTCCAATTCCAATAATTTTTTTTGGGAAAGTTGAGAATATTAGTCTAGTTTGTGTCACTAAAATTTCACATCAATCCAAGAAGTTCTCAATGACTGAGGTGCATTCTAGTAGAAGGAGGTTCAGCCCTAGATGTGTTTTTTGCAACTTTTCTTACCTATTTTTTGACATTTGCAAGCCATTTTGCAAACGCATTGAGTCAATTGAATGATATTTTTTTTCACCAATGTGTTTGTATGCTGATTTTGAATCACTTTGTAGTTTAAAGTTTTGTCATTTGCTTAGGTTTAGAAGTCAAATTTCACCTCTAAATGAGTTTTTAGGAAAAATTCAGCATTCTTTTTCAACTTTAAAACATTTTAATCTTGCAATCTATGTGGTCAAATAACTTCAAATTTGATCCGTGCCACCTACAACATGCTCACTACAAGATTGTACGGTTAAGATGTGTATTACTTAGTCACATTTAGATTTATAGCACTTCAAAAGCTACAAGTTTTTTGAACCCAAAATGGCCGTGGGCCTTCTAGTGATATTGTAATAAACAATCTTCTCCCAATGTTTTAGTTTTTTTGCAAAAATATAAAAAATAGAATTAAATAAAGAATTTCAAACTTTTTGTGGAATAGAAATTCTATAGGTATCCACAAACTACCCCAAATTGAGATTCTTTATAACTTTTGACTCATTTATTGAAATGGAATGATTCAAAGCTTTTCACATAGATAAAAATCTAATAAACCTATTTCAAATTTTTATTTCTTGAAAAAATAATTTTTAAGTATTTTTTTTGTTGCCTAGGCTGCCCGCAATTCAAAGGAAAGAACATATCATGCCATAACTTTAAAACCGTGTAGTCAATAGTTATGAAAATTGTTGGGCTTTAAAGCTACTCCTTAAATACATATTTTGTAAAACTTTGAAGGAAAAAAAATAAAAACTCCATTCATAGTGAGTTGCCCAAAATTTCTATGTTGCCAAAAAACGCAGTTCAAGGCTTTAGGGGTTAAAGAACCACACTTGAAAATCTATAGAATAAAATAATCTCCAAAAAATTGATTTCCATTCACTACAAGACATCCAAACTTTGTGAGATTTTTATTTTTAGAAATCAAACAAATTGCAATAGATATCTAGATTTCTCTAGATGTTATATTTTCCACAAATGGTTTCAAATGCTTATTTAACAAAGCCATTTGTATTTAATACTGATTTAATAAAATTTGACAAAAATTTGTAGAGATTTATGATGCAAGATTTTCTTAATATTTAAAGAATATTATTTGTAATTTTTCATGAATCCAAAATATTCTTCAAACCTTCATAACTGTTAAAGATCTTAGAATTTTATGACTAAATAAAGCTTTATATATAGTAATGTAGAGTATGTCTTGTATAAAAAATCTATTAAAATCCTATGAACAAAATAAAAAATAAAAAATCATTTAGACCTGTAAAAGACCAAATTGATTCTTGAAAGATTCCATGGATTAAATTTTCTATAATAAAACATTAGATTTGCTTACAAAGGTTTAAAAAATGATCATATTATGATGAAAGATTGAAGATGAAAATTCATGTCAAGTACAATATAGTTACACTCTAAAATCTTAATTTTTTTTAACATGTGTACATTACAATAAAAATAACTCATTACACTCTTAAAACTAATTTCCATATTGTTTTTCTTTAGGAAGTTAGAGGAAAAATTTATAAGCATTTAAAGTTAAACAAAATTAGAATAAATCATTCAAACACATCAATTATACAATTATTTCTAACACTATTATAGCCATTTTAAGTGCTTGGAATTATTATAATTTTCACAAATTTTTTTCCTCTAAAAATCTAAAAAAATTCATTTTAATATTTAAATTATAAACATGAAGGCTTGATATAATATCAAGATTATTATTTTAAAAATAATAGAATTTTGACATATATGTATCATTGTAAGAAACTAGTAGAATTTGCTAAAGCAAAGCAAAATTTGTCATTCAAGAGTTTAATCCTTAACAACCAAAGAATAGTGTAAATTTTCAAATTGTAGAGATGAATCATCACTAGAAGAATAACATATTGAAATTAAGACTCTTCTAATGCAAAAATCATGTTTGGAGAAATGGTTTGAACAAATATAAACATTAGATTGATTATGTTGAAATTTACATTTTCAACATGAATAAAATGACATGTTGGGATTCAAACATTGGTTGTTGAATTTGATGTTTGCAATGCTTCAACAAATGTAATATGACAACCACATTATTATCGATGTGTGTTTTTTAATTTGTTCTTTGCCTTGTTGGATATGACTTGGCTATTTAAGTAGACCAAGTCATGATGAGTTGGTGCAACATGTGTCCTTTAATAGGCATGTTTACATGGAGTCCCATCTTTTGAGCTTGTCATGCCACATGCATTAGATGTTTTTTGGGAGATTAGAAGCCTGTTTCAGGCCTGTTCCCAAGGCTGCGAACAGTCAGAATAAAATATTATTATTTTTTAATTTTTTTTAAATGAATTTTTTTCGAAAAAAAAATTAATTAATTTTTTAAATATTATTTTCTGACGTGGCAGTCTCTCGACCACGTCAGATCGCAGATGTGGCAGTTCTTGACAGCGTTCCCATAGTTGGGAACTCGCAGTCTTCTAAACTGCTGAAAAAACATCTAATGGTCACCTTTCCACATATTTGTATGTTATGCCAAACAAAAAATTTCATGTTTAAAATGGGTTTAATGTGTTCAATGTAATGCAAACATGTTGTTTGTAATATGTTTTGAAACATGGCATTTTAAAAGTTCATTAGTGTGCCTTGTGTTGTTGTCATAGTCAAATCTTTTGGATGCATAAAAACTTTGAAATTCAATTATCCTCACACCAAATGTCCAAATGCCATGAAATAAAGTTTGTACACCTCTCCTTGCCAAGGGCTTTCCAACGGTACTAAGATTGCGACCAAAATATAAATAAAAGTAATTTTTAAAACTTATAAACCCAAAAATACTAAAACATCCATAACTTTCATACCATAGGTCAAAATGCCACGAAATCGAGCCTGTGCACCCCTCCTTGCCGAGAGCTTTCTGATGGTACCAAGCATATGATTGAGGATGCACAATCTGGGAGATCTCAATATGATAAATAAATAATCAAAACAAAATAAACTACCTATCTTAACCCTTTTAGGACCAGGTCAATGATTAGTTGATGATTCTAGGTGAAAATGACAGGTTTTCATTAGTAGTCACTTCAGCTACTAATGAAAATATGTCATTTCCAACCAGATATTCATTTGCAGTCATCGACCTAGTCCTTAATGGGTTAGGGTATGGATTTTATAAAACATGATATCATATTTCGTCCAATAAGGGGCAATGTTGTTGATTGCAACAATCATTGTTTCCAATACAGATGTTAACATGAAGGTCAAATACTTACATGTTTGTCTGAATATAATTTTGAATATAAATAAGAAGCTCTTAGTAGGACAAAGGGAGTATACATTTTGTTCAACCAAAGATATTATTAATTTCATATTTATGCTCACTCATATCTACTACATCATATATGTAAGAAAAAATAAAAATTGATCCTATAATCCTTCCTCACGATTTGAGCCATCCAATTCTGTATATTACATGTACATGTCAACCAAGTAATCTAAATGCATATAAAACTACCTTTCGCCATAACAGTCTACATTCTAGAAGAGAAGACAATAAAATGTGTCAAGTATTGAATCACAAAAGTTGTTAGTAGACATATACTTGACAATAAGCATCTAGTACATACAATTCAAAAAATCAATGCACACATGAATATTGTCAAGGAAGTTATACATAATTATACTATACATTTGGTTCTTTTGTCTTTACACTATCTTTTGTTCTTGTTGTAGATATACTATTTGGATTATTTTTAGTTTTTGGAAGTACTATTAGGTGTGATTTTCCTTTTGTTTAGCAAGGAGGTTTTACTTTTTGTATTCAAATTGGTGATTTGCAACTTGGAGTGATACTTGAGATGAGTGTTGAGTTGGAGTCACTTTTAGTACATTATGAGACAATGTATTGAATCTAAACTGAATCAACTAGATTAAATTTCTTAAGGGGGGGGGGGGGGGACACATGGCATGTCCTCACAAGCCCAAGAATTTAAAATTTTAAAATTTTTCATTCCCCTCCCCACTCTTGTAATTTTAGGAAGCCAATTTATTTGATAAACAATATTGGACAATTCATCTTGTATCTAGTATTCGTACCTATATCTAATATCCATATGTGGTACCTATATCTATACCCATATTTATAGTATCCAATAATTCACTACATATTCGTATATAATAATATATCCATATTCACTGTTCATTTCATATCTACATCTGTGTTTATATTTGGACAACTTAGATTAAATCTTATAAGATCAACACCTTGTGATTTTTGAGAAATCACAGGTGATTTCAAAGGTAAGCATTTTCTTTTAAAACAATCAATGGCTTGAAATTTTTTTGAGGGAGGGGGGGATAATTAATTGACCAACAGTGTGCAACTACTTTTTAGTACATTGTTGGAGTCTAGTCTTAGATGAGTAGGTTAGGTGGAATCCAACTTAATTGTGGAAGTGAGTCTAGTTAGAGTTCAATATTGAATTGAAGTTTGAGTTTCAAGTTGTTAGTAAGTAGGCCATTGGCTAGTCCAACTTGGTAGGTAATTGCCATTGTACCAAAGGCGTGATTTCTTCTTAGTTTGTGACAGTGGATTTTATTTTCACCCATTGTTGAGAGCGTCCAATGTGCACTATTAGAAAAAAGGGGTGTTTTAAGTGAATTTCTAAATATAGTTCCAGACATAAGATTTTGAGTAATGACCTTGAAGGCAATTTATAGCAATTTTTCTACTAAAATACATATATTTCTAGTAAACTTTTGGTGAAAATTACTTGAAAGGTCATTACTTAAAATCTTATGTCTAGGACTATACTTGAATACTCATTTAAAACACCCTTTTTCTTATAGTAGTGTGTCCCAACCAAAGTTGGTTGTATTTTTGTCTCTATTTGGTGTGTCATGAGAAATGAGGTTAGTGGTTTTACAAATGTGTGAGTGTTGTTATGAGGAGTTTGAATTACAAGTTGGTGACTATGAATTAAATGAAAGAGTTTGTTAGGTGTGATAATGGAGTGAATGTTAACTAATTGGGAGTAGCGGAAGAATGTGATGAAACAATTATTGAAAAAATATTAATTATTAAATCATAAGAGGTTTTTCGGGGGTGTTGAGAGACTGTTTCAGCCTCGTTCCCCATTTCTGTGAACGAGCCCTGCTGATCAAAATAAAAAAATATTTAAAAAATATTTAAAAAATGAAAATATTTAAAAAATGAAAAAAAATAAAAATAAAAATAAAAAAATGAAAAAATTTAATAATTTAAAAAATATTATTTAATGAAATATTATTATCTGATGTGGTAGTCTCCCGGCCACATTAGATCACTGTAGATCAGCTACTGCAGCGAGTTCCCACAGTCCGGGAACTCACAGTCTCTCAACTATGGAAGAAAACCTCTTATGGGTGATATATTCACCAATTCTAGTTAATATGATATATGCTACCGCTAATTGGAATGAAGGTTGTGTGATGTCAATGGAAATTTAATCGGTTGTGATTTAAGTTGGAAAATATGAAATGTGAACTCAAATTGGTGCATATGTGATTGAGTCATGTGAATTTGGATTGAGAGGTTGCAAATTTGGATTGGAATGTGTATGCTAGAGTCTAATTGTGTATGATTTCAAAATGGTGGATTATAAATCCTAATAGGGTAAATGAGATAAAATCAATATATTTATCTAATCAAGGAATTGAACCTATTAGCATAAAAAATTTCTACTTAACCATCTCCTTTAGAACAAATTTATTATACTAAATAGATAATTTCTAAATTGGTTATTATCCTCCTTTGACACTTGTTCTAATTTTTGTATATCTTTCAACATCAAAAGTACTTCAAGCTCTGAAATTATCCTTTAATATCAAAAACTCAAATAACTTTGCTTTTCCAACAATCCTAGAACTTGTTAACACACACACATGCACAACAAAGAATGAATTAGAATATGGATATTACATTCATTGTTTTTAATGACGCAATTATTTTAGGGGATATGTGTGAAATAACCAAACTAGCATCTCCATATAACATCAAAGTCATAAATTAATCGACAATTGTTACAATATTGAAAATTAAACCAAAAAAGTACAATAACAAATTTTTTTGACTAAAAGATTATAGTTATATTTACATTGATTATTTACTAAGACAAAATACAAACAAACTTTGCATGATTTTGATAGTCTAAATAAGAAGATTTATTTCCTACTACATATAAATTTGTTGACATCTAATTTCTATGAATTATTTAAAAATAAATTTTTACCAACATTACAAGTCACTATTGAAGTATGTTATAGAACTTTAATTGACAAAATCAATAAAATAATTGCACACACTTAATTTCTCAAGAAGTTCAAGAGAATGGCACTCATTCCTTTGCATGCATTTGAACTACAATCCCTTCTACTTGGAAAGGTTGAGACCTCACACTTATAAAATAAATAAGGTGAAATAATAGTATTAATGTCAATAGTTCCAATGATTTATATGATAACCTTCAAACCACTTGATAAACAACAACCTTTAGTCAACACATCAACAATTTTATAATTAGTTTTGTATAAAGTGCCAACTAATAATCACTCATTTTTAATCATCATAATATGAAATAAAGTTTTTTTTCCATTGTTCACAAATTTTAATTTTAATTTTTAAGACTTCATAAAAGCTTTTCAAATAAAATAAGCTTTGAGAGCACTTTGCTAATTGTCTTCCAAGGTGGAACATATAGACCATTGATACGGACACCAACAATATCAAGTTCAAAAGCATAGCAAACACTCAATTGTAACTAATAAACTTCATTAAAATCCTAACTATCTTCCAAGATGGAACATACAAACTACTAATGTAGATACCTACAATACAAGTTTTGAAGCATAGCAAAAATTCTACCATAACTAATGAACTTTGTCAAAATCTATTGAGTAATTTCGAAGGTTGGAAGCCAAATATAGTTGTTATGTTTAACTCTTGTAAGTTTAGAGGATATCTCACAAACTATCTAGCTATAAAGAACATTGTTGCCATCCTTGAGCAAAAGTCACGACGATGTTTTGGTTCTTTTTTGTTTGATCTAATGTTATTTTCTTTAATTATAATAGGCATCAAGAACACCAAAATATTATATCACACAATGATCATACATATATAATATATTATATTACCATTTACATGGTTTACAATGCAAAAGCAATGTACCTTTGGCCTTAACAACTCTATAAATTTGGCCTTCCAACACAAAATCTTTGGAAAATAACATCAATTTTAATGTGTTTTCCTTCTAATGCATTGATGCAATTTAGAATGATAATTTAATAATGACTTTAAGTAGAATTGAAAATTGTGATTTTGAGATCATATTGTATGACTAGATTTTTATAATTACAACACAAATTAATATTTTTGAATAAAATTTGAATTAAAAAAAATTGAATATGATATGGATTGAATATTTGTAATCTTTGCAAAACTTGTTTTGTTGAGTTTAAAATGTTAAGTTTTATCTATGGTGATTTTGGTTTTATCTATTCATTGAAATTGTTTTTGAAGGATAATTTTTTGAACTAAAAAATATCATTTTTGAGGTCAAGTCATATTTGTATTCCTTTAATCCCAAAAGATTTGGAAAAATAATTTGAAATAGTCTATTCCATATAAATGTAAAGGAGATAATAAAAGAATCTGTAAATTTGTAGATGGGTGAAAAAATAATGATTATATATATTTGAGATATCTTTTCATTCATTTGTTGTTTGAGATTTGAATGTATAGTCATTTGGAAGTTAAACCTTTATAGACAAAGATGTCTATGCTTTGGGCTTCATTTCTTTTAGTAGTTTCTTATTTTTTTTTCAAATTTTTTTTAATTCAAAAAATGATTTTTGACAATGAACATAAGTAACATTTTCTAAACACACTAATAACATAAAAAAATTCCATTTAATTTATACCTTCTAAAATACAATAAATCAAAATGATTGTTTCTCATGATAACTTGTATTTAATCTATGAAATCTTTGAAACCAAATTAAGGTTCTTGAGGTTTTAGTCAAGTGCTATAGGTAGAGTAGGGTGGGTTGTGACTTTTTGACTTGTTCCAAAACACAAAATAAATTCTCAAATGCAAATTATTATTGTAAATCCAAAAATTCAAATTCATGCACATGCAAATTTTTGGATGCATTTTCTTTGAATTATTGAATATTAGGAGTCAAAATGTTATGGTTGAAATACTTTTGAACTTTTGCTACTTAGGAGTTCTTAAAAACTATGACACTTATTGGTGGCAATGGAAAAAACAAGTAAGCTTTTAGGTCATGATTTTGTATGCATTTTTTTCATCCCAAGCATTTATATCATTCTAAAATTTGCAAATTTAACTCCACATTTTCTAATTTCTCTTGAAATTCAAAGTTGAAATATTGACTTTCAAACCCACCTTGCAAAAAATCCTTTTCTACTATAATTATATAGATTTCATTGATATTAGAGAACTTGAATTTGAAACTTTTTGCATGTGCTCTTCAATTTTAGTATGTGAAGGCAAAGTTAGGATCCTATGGTTACAATTGTCCTTATTACAAATTTTATCAAAAATCTTTACTTAAAAGTGGCCATTTTTCTTAGGCGTTTAGAATGTAAATATTTTTAGATGCTAATTCTTTAATGCTCTAATGTCCATATTTTTAAGGGTGAAAAAAATGCTTTGAGGAAATGCTTTGTCTAATTTTTTTTTCATTCATTCAAAGTAACATTAGAATCCATAGAAAGAAAACATGCCTTTTCAACAAATTTTTTTTTTGAAGATAATATTATATTTTCTTATGGAGTATAAACTAAAATGTGTGAACATTCAAAAAGTGAGTTTAAGGCACTAAAAGGCTGAAAAAACTTCATGTCATATACTTAAACAAACAAAGTCTTCCTTTCTCTTTTCACCCCTCATCCCTTTCTCATCATCTCTTTCGCTAGATTTGTCACTCAGCCTCTCAGTCGGTTGGTGTCTTCCACCGCTCCACGATTGTTCATGAATTTGCGCCTCGCCCAGCATCGTATAAGCTTGATTGAGAGGTCTGTTTTCCAAACGCTTGAGTCACAATTTTTCTTCAGCAAAGCTTCACTCTTGACGGGTTTCAATCCAAAACACAATTTTTCTCGAATCCTGATTGCAACAGTTGATTGAGCGAGGTTGCGGTTGTGCTTAAACATGTAAGAAAGATATTGGGTTCGATAGAACTTCAAGTTTGCGTACCGGTAGTCACAGCGTTCTAGGGTTCCTGATCGAGATTTTTCTTTCTGTTTTGAGCTCGCAATTGGTAACTTAAGAGATGTTGGTGCCACTCGTTATATACTTCCTAGAGTTGGTCAAAGCGGTTAACGAAGAATTTTATCTGAATTAGCTGTGACGACAATTTATTGGAATTTTCATCTTGTTGTGCGCGTACTCATATTTTTCTATAAGTTGCTTGCCTGGAAGGCCGAGGTTGTGACTCTGCTCTCTTCTTAACACCACTTGAGGCCATTCGTTCACGTTCGCTTGGTAATTCAGTGGAAACCGACAAAAATATCAGATCATCTGGCATAAGATTTCAGTTCATTTAGATTTGAGAGTCTTTTGGGATGTGATGTTGAATCTAATCTCTGTTGTTTGCTTTGAGCAGAGTGCGCAAGCAATTGAGTAGTGTGGTGGAACGGTGAAGGGGATAGTAAGGAGCAATGCAAGGAACCCTGGGAGGGTCCTTGAGACCGTGCACGTCGTTACTACATACGCATAGGACTTCATTGCTACCCCTCATCAACTGTGGGCAACGTAGTCTGGTAACTTGTAGTGTGTTTGGAAGGGAGAGCAGGAATGGTAGTGACTTGAGAAGAGCTAGAACTGAACTGAGTGTTTGGCCGCGGCGAGATGCGGCGAGCGCATTAGGGTTAGGGACACGGAGGCACCTTGTTGAGGTTGCTGCAAAGAGGAGTTTACTGTCGGAGCTTCAGAGCATTAGGGAGGAGGCAGACGCAGGTACCCTGTTGATTAGGGTTTTGACTCTCTCTGTCTTTTGCACCATGCATTTCTGGTAGATATAAGGTAGAGGATACTATCTGCGTCACTGTGGTACTGCAGGAGCCAATATCTTTTGATTACAAAGATTTTCTCACTCAATGTATGATGTTTTGCTTATGCAATCGTTGAAAGTGGGAGGTTGTAGACGACTATTGAAGGGATAGTAGACCCCATTTAAGCATCGGGGGCCATAGACATTTAGCCTAGGCTTGCTTAGGTACACGAGTTGCCAATTTAAAGCCAACCAAGTTTATTTGAAGAAATCAGTTTCATGTCGATACCAGGGGTCAGTACAGGAGACGGGATCGACTTTCTAATGGATTTAATTTCCTTTATCTTATTTGTTTCTATCGTATCGCCATCTCATGAGCTTGTCCTGTATTGTGTGCTATGTGGCAGCCGGTCCTCTGGAGTTTGAATCGCCATTAGATGTAGTCTTGTATCCGGATCCAAGATTACGGGCCAAGAACAAGCTGATCAAAGTGTTTGACGAAAAACTCCAACAGCTTGTGAATGAGATGTTCGACATTATGTACAAGTGAGCATTTGAACTTGTCTCTTGCAGTCGTGTTGTGCACACCTATTTCAAAAAATATTTCAAGAAAGCATGGTTGCAATTATCGAACCATCTTAATTCTTCTGGGTCTTATTGGCAGTTGAAAGACGATTCCAATGCATTTTAGCATGAAACTTTTGGGCGCCGTTTGGAACTTTCAAATGCTGTACCCGAAATTGACCCTTCCTTACGTTCACACTACATTTTGCGCAAGATAACCTGTCAGTGTACGAGATCCTCAATTGGGAATTGTTTGTTACAGGACGGACGGGGTGGGCCTGGCAGCACCTCAAGTGGGTGTAAATGTGAGGCTGATGGTGTACAACCCCGTGGGAGAAAGGGGGAGTGGAGAAGAGTATGTGTTGGTGAATCCCCGTATTGTCAAGTATGGGAAATCTCGGGATCTTTTTGATGAAGGCTGCCTTTCTTTTCCTGTCTTGGAAAGAGGTCCCAAGCAAGCTCCTACAATTGAGGCATCAGTGGAGGTCAGTACTCGTGGATATTAGGGTTAAGTTCAATCCGGTTGTGCATCAACACGAATGTGCTATTTTGTTCATTCGCTTGTTTTTATGTCTGGTTCTGAACCGAGGATAGATTGTGTAATAAGGACCCGGAGGAGGTAAACCAGGATAATTTAGGTCTGATATGTTGAAGACCCCTGCAGATGAAGTCCTCCATCCCAGCTTCAGGGGTCTCTTTAAGACCTTCAAAATTACAGATGCGGTGGAGCACAGCAATTAGAGTCTTTGATTATGCCAAAACGACTGCTACTTTTAGGCTGTTCTGCTTAGGATCTAATATATTTAATGAAAGTATCCCTGGGAGTCGATCTCATGAACCTTTGGTTTCTAAACATACACTAGAGTCCTCTACACTTCGGAATGGACTTTAGTGCCTTCGATATCCATGTCTATTTTTTCTATACTACTGTTTCCTGAACTGATTGTCTGATTGTTTGGTTGTCCAGAGGCCCAAGTCGGTGAGGATAGATGCCCAAGACATCAAGGGAAAGAAATTCAGCCTTAATCTGAAGGAGTGGCAGGCTCGAATTTTCCAGCACGAATATGATCATCTCGAGGTAAGCATGGCAGATTGTGACCCCAAATCCTAAAGCCAAAGAATATTAGGAAGTGTCATTCAGAAGCTAGATTTTGTGGCCACAATCCCTTGTCTGGATGATCTTGATCTGCACTTGCGTTCATCTATCCGTCTAGCTAGATATTTAATTATCTAATCTGCGCAGAATAGATCTTCGTTTATGATAACTTAGAGCCTGTTTAGAGTCTGACAGAGGGCTCACGCTCTTATTATTTTTGCAGGGAATTTTGTACTTCGATCGAATGACTCCAGAAGTCCTGGACACAATTCGACCAGAGCTTGAGGTCAATTTCATTCTCCCATTCCAGCATTGTCTCTTGCACAACTGTTCACTTCCAGAATGTGATCCACATACCATAATGCAGAAAACCTGGTTTTCAATACGATTAGACTGTTTTCAAGAACTTTCCAGACATCGTTTTTATTGAGAGAATCGTCCCCATTATTCGTGGGCAGGTCTTTTTTTTGTCACAGTGATGACACGGAGGCCTCGTTATGTATCTTGGTGTGGCCTTTTAGTGATCATAGGGAGACATTTACACACACCAGGCAAGATTGTCTAGAAATTCTTGAATCAGTCATGTAAGTAAAATCAGCTGGTGGTATCTGGCCGCCTCACTTGACTAGGAAATGTTTGAAGGTGGTATTTGCTGTGTGCGTATTGGCACTTTCAGACTGGGCAGCATTCTCAGAAATGCAGCATTTTTATTGTTTTTTGAAGGGGTCTTAAACTGTTCACCAATCTTTCCTCCCTGTGGTGTTAATGCAGGCTCTTGAGAAGCTGTATGAGGAGCGAACAGGGCTTTCGGCACCCGAGAGAATTAGCGACAGGCGGTAGATGGTCGTAGAGGGCAGGTATTCTTCAGGATACTTGAAGGGAGACTCATTGATTCTGCATAAAACATGCGAATTGTACATTGTCTGATACTGGTAATCTGAATGTCCCAAGGTTGGATTAATCCTTTTGTCCAGCTCTGTGTCATACAAGTGTAAGTGGCGACCATTCTATTATGAAGTTTTATGTTGAACCCTTGATAGCAGGTGTGAGATTCGTGCGTTTGGGCAGAGTTAAGACTGCATAGTTGGATAATAATTACTGAGTAGTAGTGAAGAAAACGGTTTCTATAATTACCAATGCTCGGAGAGAACTTTCCTGAGAATCTTGCGAGATTATGAGCCGAACATCCTGCGAGACTCTGAGGCGAAGATCCTGCTCCGAAGCTTGATCCTGCTCTGAGGCGAACATCCTGCAGCGATCACCCGTTGGCTCGGCTTCTCGGCGTACATGGGCTCCAACCACGTAAACTTGTGGCGATTGAAGAACGGCCAGTCAGGGACAGAGACTAGGAACGTCACCACCACGCCCGCGAGGTAGATCAGCCCCGCTATCAGTGCCACCATTGCCGAAAGTATTTCACAGTTGGGTGGCATGGTCGCCTGCAAGGCAGGATGTATGCCAAAAAGAGAAACGAGGACCCTCCGGAGATAAAGTGCTTGTCAAGGCAGTGTCGCCATTGTGGCATAGTTGACAACGCACTGTTTAAGTATTATAACAATCACAATCTCTCCCAGCCACGCTTCAAGTGCCTAAGTTGTGGAAAACAGTTTCAAATGCGACTTTTGGGGATTGGTGAAGAAAGGCGTAGTTTGCAACAGCTCTAACAATGGAAGGTACCAGCCATTTGACGGATCATTCTTGCCTGTGTATGGTGATCCATTAATGTCCCTTGAGACTGACAACGGCTTGTTCCCAAAGATCAATGATGAAGATGTCGGGTATGCAAATTTCCTTGAGATGGAATTGGTTGACGAAGAAAAGACTCAAGTTGATCCCCTCTCCTCGACTGCCAATGGGGACGATGGAAACTACTTACCTCCACCTTTTGATGAGGCCGCTGCATATTGGGACCTCGTTGAGGCTGAATTTCTGACAAAGCCGGAGAATAATGATTCGGCTCCCAATGCTGATGCCTTTTCCCCTACGACCACCATGGATGGTGAGTACATGTTGCCTCCGACTTGGAGCATCGAAGATGCAGAGTTGATGAATATCATTGAGACTGGTGCAATGGCTCCTGATGTTTATATGGTCTCAAATCAATCGGTCGAGATGGTCTCCGAGTCTACCTCCATGAATGTACCAGAAGTCATGTACGGAACTTCGGTGGTGGACAGTTCGACTGCATTTGATTCTGGTTCCTGGAGCCAAGATAATTCATCGGTGGGTGTTTCTAGCATGAACTATGCGGAAGCTGCTACAGCTGTCTGCCGCCAGATGGATTTGGAGATGGAAATGGCCCGCAAGAATTCCATGTTGACGGTGGTGTCTGGGCAATCCACTGGTTCAAAGTATTCTTTGTCCAGTGAAAGCTCGACCATGGTGTATGTTGATGCATTCCATGACATCCCCGAGCCCCTTTTGCTTGAACAAGCCTTGATAGAGGTTGAGGAGTCTTCTGATTTTTATTGGAACAAGGATGATGAGGCCGGCAATGTCACAGAGATGACCTCTTGGGTTTACTAGATGGAATTCCGAGACTAAGAAAATATTCTAGCTAGCTAGCGTATTGCTTCTGAATATGTTTGAAGCTATAGAGCGAGCTAGCAATTACTGAACAAGAATACTCTTAGAGGGTTCTGTCACTTTCGCTCTACCGTGCTTGGAGCAATCTATGTCTCCATCATTCTCTTTGTAAATATTAACAAGACGTGTGGGCCCTAGACTCTAAACCCTAAAGGGAAGGGACCTGTTCGTGGACCTCTATGGAACATATCCTGACGGTGAGTTGTGGCCCTGCTTGTGAATATTAAGTAGGAGCTTGTTTGCGATATTCAATCACACCTGTGCTGGTTGCATTGAAATGAAATTCTATAAGATAACTCTTTACATGTGAAACCCGATTGATTATCACGGGAACAATTCTCTGTAGTGTAGTGCTTCTGCATGTCGTTAGTTTTGGCGTACACCCCATCTCTTACGAGCTCATTTGCTCGACTTCTATTCTGAATTTTCTGTGATAAAATTTAGAGAATTTATAAGTGATTGTAGGATTCGTTTGTCATTTGGTCTGTACGGAAACATTGGTTATTTAGTATAACGTCAGTATGAACATTTCGAATCAGAGTTTAAGAGTATGATCATCCTGCACAGCATGTACAAGCTGCTCGACTTCTAGCTGAGTCCAATTATCATGGTTAATTGGTAGATGGGTTATTTGCTAATTGAAGACAGTGTTTACCTTCAGTATTTTGCTCTCGTTCAGTTGCAATTGTTGTATCTATGTTACTGTCATTGATTTTGGATGTAAAAGTCGCTGTACTTCGAATGATGTCTGTGATCGTAAAAATGGTTTGGCAAATCCAGCATAACCTAATATTGGATCGACTAATCCATCGAAACCTTGAAGGAATCCATCATGTCACTTGTGTGAGTTTTAGGAACTCTGAAATTTATTCTGTTTGGGCACTCAAGTATTGTTATTTTCTTCAGTTTATTACCCTGAACTAACGGAAGGAAGGCGGGAGCTCGCAGCTTTGCGGAAGATGAGGGAGGCGGATCATCCTTGTTGAAGCATATTCAGCAGTCGCATGTGGAATGATTGTTTGAGAGGTGCTTGCTCAGCCTCTGAGTTTGTTTCAGCGTTAGACTCGCTCTCTTGTGTTTATCAGTGAATGATTTGCGTTCGAAGAGCATTATAGAGCAGGGTTTTTTTTTCTGTCGATTTATCGCCAGCTTCCCGCTCTGGCTCACCAGTGTGTGTGGCTCCCTCCCAATATTGGCCTCTGGTGGGAGGACACAGAGGGCTTTACTGTAGATGAACAGTACCAAAAAAAAAACCCTGTTATAGAGAGAGCTACTCTGCTAAATTTGTACCAAATACTACTAATGTGTTACGAATCTCAGGCTCTAGTACGTGCGCGGTGCAATGTATTGCCGTCCACATTTGTGGATTAGTGTTACCGCTATTCTACGAAACACTTGTAATACAACATTAGATTTGAGACACGTAACGTGAACGTATATACACCTTGAGTTCATCCATGATGCCCCAGGCATATTTCTCATAAGCAGTCCAAGCATGAAGCATGGCCTCCTTGACTTTGTCACACCTTTGAGCCGCGACTGGATCCTCATCAACATCAGTCAATGTTGGCTTCTTCGTCTTATCAGGAAGGTCCTGCCCACTGCCCTTGCTGCCACTATTCTCCTGCTCCTGAAATTCTAGCTCATTCGGTAGGCTCTCACCCCTCTCCGTCAGCAGATCTGCGAGCTTTTCGAGCTGTAATACACTCAAAAGCTCAGTCACGATTATGGCACAAAATTCAATTGTAGTCTTGATCGGACTCATAAGAATAAAAGAGTAACGAGGCTCAGCATTCAATGAAATTCCATTGGCACTGAAAATCTAGTACCACCAATCTTAACCCTTAAAGAACCAAGAATTCGTGGTTTAAAAATGACCGATTTAACTGATCGTATTGAGAATAATCAATAATTCGGATGAGGCCAAATTTAGTATCATCAGAATCAGTGAATAGCATTACATGTGTGGGTTAAAAACTAATAAAATAGAACCAAAAAAACTCCATTTTGACCTACTCCAAACTACTAAACAAAACATGACGCCCAATTCGGGCTTGTAGGTCTTGTAAGGGTTAAAATTGAGAAGAATTAATCTCTAAACAACCTTTCGAGATTGACAGCTACAAATTGATAGTGCAATGTTCTAAAATGTAAGCTATAATGCAACCAGAAAGTTCGGATTCTTACTTTCTGCTGAAGCTTATCATTTTGTTGAGTTAAACTTTTCACAGTCTCCTACATTGTCACACAGAGATAACAGAGTCAGGTCAACACACTATACCTGCAAAATCAGATTCAAGTAAGATAGAGGATAGTCAAACCGCTAGGGACCTAATCCCGTCTCCCATACTGACCTGTTACCAACAGCAACTCATCAAGTCATGCACTAGGTTGAACTAAGAAGCAAGGGTGCAAGAAAAACTTGGCTGAATGTCTATGGCTACTGATTTTTGACTGGAAATAGGTTTGGTATAATGTCACTGATAGTGATCTACAACCACCCACTTCAAATGATCGCATAAGAAATTCATACATAGTGATTCTCAAGAGAGATTGGCTCTTGTATCCATCTACTCACAAAACGGCTCAACACTGCTCCCAAAATCACACTCCAACATGCGTTGAATTGCTAAAAGTGACGCAAATAGTATCCTCTGCTTAAATCCATACACACTATACTCTATTCAGAGTTCATTAAAAACTGATGGTTGCAATAGATTGAAAAGTTACCTCCTGATGAACAACAAGGTTGTGACGATCCCAGAGAAAGTAAGTGCTACAAACGAAGAAGGCAAACAGAATGAGCAGGCGCCGTGGTCGCCGAAGGTAATACATCGGGCTCAAAAACCGGGGCACCGAGGCGGATTACGCCCTCGGTCTCGCCATCTTCTTCAACAGAAAACGAGCGATCACGCAAGTGATCTAATTGCAACAATTCTCCAAACAATCAATCCATAAAGCTGCTAGACAAAAGAGCTCTCATCCACCAAAACCGAGCTCTCATTCCAGAGCTTCAAACCCTAAAATCGACACCAGCGCGAAACAAACGTCAACAAAACGACTCCTCTCCTAAATCGTCACACCGCGTTCGATCCAAAAGGCAGGTGGAATTGTTTCCATCCATACTGTGAATTGACCGAGGGCAGTCAGATGTGCTTCAAATCGCTCCAGCATTTCGTGAGCAACGTCCAGCACCTCCTTGCGTTCCAGCAACGCCCTCTTGTTCGCAACAAACACACCCTTCAGACAGAAACGGCGAACACCAGATCAGTATGAGCATGAAATTGGAAGCGAAACTCGGAGGCGAAGCGGATAGCTTCTTATAGTAGGTTTAAAAACATATCTCTATTGTTCAATTCAACAATGTAGGGTATGGTTCATTCTCTCTAGTTGGTACATTTTGTTACCGTCCTGTATGATTCAATTCAACTCCAGTAAATTTGGAAGTGATCCCTTCTGGTCATTCGAACACTCAACGAGGCCAAAACTAATAACCCATCATTCTGCATGGACTGCACTTACCAATTCCTGAACCCTAAACCAACGAAAGAAGAAATATCGTTCCAACTAATGTGATTTGAAGGACTTGCCGCTAGTAATCCTCTGCACTGACTAAACAGTCACTGAAATAGAACCTGAAAGAACTCAAAATTAAAAGGTGATCACAACGGAACTGTTTGATACTTTAGTAGGAACAGGAATTGGACCAGGAAAAATCTTGACCTGACTGCTGAGAACAGCTCCACCAGCGATCTCCTTCAGATTGTTCTCACGTAGGGTGGTTCCACTGCTCACCAAATCCAGAATCGCATCAGCAGTCCCCATCTGAGCAGATTCCAAGTTGGTTCGCGTAAGACTACGTATACTAACTTCGTACATCCGAATAATTCAAAAGGCACAGCCTGTAGACCTCAGAGAAAACCCACTAATCAAACCCTAGATCTTTGAAAAACTAGACCGAAAGGGTGTTAGGTCAGCATAATTACTCACAGCTGGTGCAGCCTCCAAAGCACCATCAGCGCTGGAGAGTTGGAAATGTTTAAACCCATTGTTTTTCAAGAATTTCTTTCCCAACTGCGTTGCAAGAGATTCATTGTGGTAAGTATTTTGCGCTGATTCAAAATATTGCACTAATCATAGCAGCTAGCGTGTATTTCAGCAGACAGAGATTGACAGACTAGGAAAGACATGTACGTCACTCTAGGGAAGTGTAGAGTGTAGCCCGTGACAACACGCAAGGGCCTCTCTTCAGTCCACAGTGGCATGGCAGCCAACTGACTTAAAGAGTTGATATTCTCAAAGATGCCATAAATTGGAATCTGCAATGCAAGAATTGAATCCGTTTAAAATTTAAGTTTCTGCCGAATAGCTCGATCCTGAAACTCAATCGATATACAGATTAAACGTATCATATCAGATAGGGAAATTGAGTATGATATCAGATTGGGTCGCACCACACATTCCACCAGATGTATGCTATGTATGTAATTCATTGCAGTTGACTAGCGGTTCGAACTTATCCAGAGCTCAGCATTCTCTAAAATTCTCATGACTTCAAGTTTATAACACTGTTACCTCAAAATGTAGGAATTAAGTAAGAGCAAACTCTGCAACAATGGGAAGCTTTGAGTGCAAAAAAAGTTTAATGCTGCAAGTCAGGAGAACACGAACCCCAATGGCAAGGTGACTGTTTTCCAAATTCCAGAGCGTCGTGAACTACGATGAGATCCTCAGAATCCTGGTTAAACAACTGAGACGAAAGTTTCTTAGCCTTGACAAATTCCCAAAGTGTATAAATTTCACACAGAGAGGATAAGAAAATAAAAATCCTCCACCCAAAATTTTCCTACACTTGGGAGGACATAGCAAGACATATAGCTAACTTGAATCCTCCCAACAATACAAAAAATATAACAAACTTCATTATGATGTTCTCACAAATATTAGAATATCCTGCACACTTGCTTCACCAGCATTCACACTACGTTACGCAATCAAACTGTCACACATGCCACATCTAAACTATTTAACATTGAAAAAGTCGGAATCCCAGGTGGTAAGATTAAAGAGGTTTAAGTGTAGACTGTTTAGGCAACATCGAAAGTAGAATATTCCCTGTGATTCATGAGGTCTTTCAATAGACCCACAAATCTTCTGGAAGTCTCCCCATTTTTCATGGAGAAATCTCATATGATTAATATAAGGAGACTCCCTCATAAATCATGGGAAGACCTACTGTGTGATGTTGTCTTAAAAGTTTCTGCAGCAATCTAATTTACTGCCGAACCATGATCCTTGATAATTACAAGAATTCAGCCTTCCAGTCAAATAGTAAGCACTAGGAAGGGCAAAAGAAGACAACATCTGTGCAGGCAACGAAGGAAGAGACAGAGAGGGGCATGACTTTGCAGGGCCAAACCTCGTTCACATTCCCGAGGTGTCCAATGTGGAAGACTTTCCCTGCGATTTTGTTAAGTCCGACTCCAAGGCTCAGGTTGTACTTCTTATAAGCAATCTTGACAATGTCACCACTTTCGATCCACGAAGGCACCACCACTGCAGTGACGGTGTCACTTTTCCACTGAGGCTTCTTGGTACACAACGACAGACCCCAGGCTCTCACAGCTTGCCTGCCAAATTACAAAAGGAAATCACAAATTACAAAAGGAATTTCAAACTAGTGTAGGGTGTCTGATCTCACTAGTAGCCTATGAATGGACTTCCCATCATACACAGTGGTCAATGAAACATTAGAGCGATTGTAAACACAAAACTAAGGTGCTTTGAAATCACAAGGAAATGTGGAGGTTGGAAATTAAGGGAACTCTTGTGATATACTCTTTGGAAAGGCTACTCCAAGAATAAACTTAACAAAAAGAAGTTGAGATATTCTGTAGCGGATTCAAAATTCAAACTACTTCACCCAAACATACCCATTCACCAATGCATGGAGTAAGGAGCTGAGGTCAAGGGTGTTCGCTTAAATATGAACCTAAAAAAATGACATTCTACACTACCCTTCACATTTGCACACTATCGTATCATCAATAGTAGCAGACTTGTCACACATTCGAACGAAATCATAGTTATTGATCCCGAACCCCAAGCAGTCAGTCCGCTTTAGGAGATCACGCTGTTAAGTTAAAAGAGTTTTGACATCCACTTTGGAACTAACCCAAATTAACAACCCTTGCAGCAATGAATCAGAGCATACCGACTAACTTACACTTGCCTGCCCTGTCAAGCAAATCAATGAAGGACATTCTCTGTCAGCTTTGTGACAGAGGTTCTGTACCATTGATATTCTTTCGAGGTCAATCATGCAGTGTTGGAATTGAGATCGTTTTGTGGCTGGCGGGCTTGTATTTTGCCCTTTGCAATGGAATTCTGTTTCATTTGTTTCCAAAAAAAAGAGAATTGAGATCGTATGTTTATACCTGGTGGCTTCGGCAAGACGACAGTGCCTGGCAATGACATTATCCAGCCCCTCCTCCACGAGGATCATGTCCAGAGCAGCGCGCAGCCCATACAGCATCTGGCTGGACGGAGTGTAAGGCCAGTACGTCCCTGCCTTGTAGAACTTGATGTAGTCTCCCCAGTCGAAGAAGACGCGTGTGGACTTGGAATGCTTGGCAGCTTCCAGCGCTTTCGGACTGGCGCACACAATGCCAAGACCCGTGGGGAGGGACAGCGCTTTCTGCGACCCCGTGAGAGCCACGTCCACCTTCCAGTCGTCCATGCGGAAATCGATGGCGCCGATGGAGGACACGCCGTCCACGAGGAGCAAGGCCGGGTGCTTCGCCTCATCTGGGAACAATCATAATTTTTACCTCTAAGGAAATTAAGATCCATAGTTTCCAAGAGGACCGGTTTGATTTGATCATACTGTGAAATATGTAATTGAGAAAGGGAAAAAAAAATATGTGTTTAAGGTAAAAGTGAAATACGTTGTGCGTGTTTGTCAAAATTTAAAAAAAAGAATTGGACAAAAGAAAAAACCCAGACGAGCTACTCAAAAGTGCTGAAAAAAATATGAGCCCCATCACACATCACGAAATTAAGAACCAGGATTTATGGTTTTCAAATGACCAGTTTGATTTGATCATATTGTGAAATGGATAATTCAGATGGATAATCCGACGTATAAGTGAAGAACATTCATTTGTACGTGTTCGTCAAAAAATTCAAAAACTTGGACAAAAGAGAGTCCCCATACGAGCTACCCCAAAAGTGCTGAAACATTATGAACCCCAAATTGGGCTTCTCGGTCCTCTGATAAGATTAAAACAATCTTAATCCAGTGTTTGAGATAGAAGCAATCTTGAAAATCCGAATGTTCGAAATTTCTAGTTCCACCACTTCATAGCTTGTGTGAAGGATTGTATCAAAGCCCACTTTAAATGATGAAGGGCAACGAAAGAGATCGGCCAGATTTGTTAATATGCACAAAGCCAAGTGCATTCTGCTACCTGATTATCTAATGTCACCTTTAAAACCTTCACTATTACATACATTGTGCTTCTTGGAAATTAAATCTTAGAGTAGACGACTGTCCACTCCCGTTCTCAGTATCTTTTGGCGACGACCTCTTGCAAATCTTGCTTATTCAGAATTGACGCTCACTGAGCAATTTCTAAAGATTCGGAATAACGACTGTCAAAATTATTTGAAATTAATTCAGAATAATAGGTGATATTAGGTGAAGTTTCCACCGAAACTCTGGTTTAGGATATTTTTTTTACCGAGAACACGGCGTACAGCGCCGATGTCGTTGGTGACTCCCGTGGAGGTTTCGTTGTGCACCACACAGATGGCTTTCACAGAGTGGGATCGATCCGCCTGCAGCTTCTTCTTCAGAATCTCCAAATCAGCTCCTTCACCCCACTCAGCCTCGACCACGTCCACGTCGAAGTTGTAGCGCTGCATCTGGTCGATCCAGAGGAGGCTGAATTGGCCCAGCAGGAAGGAGATGATCTTGTCCCCGGGAGACAAGGTGTTCGTCAAAGCACTCTCCCATGCTCCTGTGCCTGCAATGCAACAAACGAAAACATCGCGTCAACAACACCAATTTGTAAGTGCTTGGTAATATAATGTAAAGTCTCCATTCACCATACAGAAAACGAGAGGGCCCACACGTCTTGTTTGTGTTGACACTAATATTCTAGGTGATTCCCCCTCTAATAGGAACATGTTCCTTCATCCACATCCACCTGGCAACAGAATTCTTGGATGGAAATCATCTACAGGTCGAGCAATGGGGACGAAAACGCAGAAGTTCCGCCTGTTGTTACTTGTTAGGGTTCGGACTTCGGAGCAGAGCTCTTCATCGATTGTGTTGCGAGGTGACAAGTTTGCAGTGGAGATTAGCTTGGAGCGATGGCGGGGAGCACGGGCGCAACGGTGGTGAAGGACGTCGTGGAAGATCCTAAGCTGGACGTTTTCGAGGATGATGACGAGTTCGAGGAGTTCGAGAACGAGGTGTGGGACGACGAAGATGAGGGGAAAGGCGCCTTGCAGCAATGGGAGGATGACTGGGACGATGACGATGTCACCGACGACTTCTCCGTGCAGCTCAAGAAGGAGCTCGAGGCGGAGAAGTAGACGGACTGTGGTCGACTTTAAGCGTAGGTACTCCTGATTTGTTCTGCGTATATCAATCTTGATGCTTAGGTGCTCGCTGTGCTCGTAGTGTTCTTTAATTTTGCAATTGATATTTTGGAGTACGCTTTGGGATTGAATTGCCTAATCGTAAAATGAAGTTGTAGTTAGTTTCGAGCATTTTTCTTCTGCAACGTGGTTCCGGCTCTTTTTCTTTTCTTCTTTTCCTATAGACAACATGTTTCACTGTCTGTACATACCTTATATTTTTGAGGATGTTCACGGTTATAATTAATTTTCTGTTCATAGTCGTAGCGCGTCTAACATAGAAGTGACTGTGTAGATTACAGTTTTTTTTAATGACTATGCTTTTTTTGAACCTTGTTGTTCATCTTTTTGGTGGAGAAATGCCCTGAGCATAGGCTTTGAATTCCACCTGTTTCCATTCTCTGAGACGTTGTAAGGTGCACGGCACATGCTGTGAGATGAATTTTCAAATACATATTCCGCTGAGTTTGACATCTGATTTTTCTTTTGCAGTCCTTTCGGGTGACTGCGATTCTTGAACGACGATAATTGCTTCGAAAGTAGCCTCATGACGTTGACGACTTTGTAGTAAGAAAGATTTTGAATTGATCTGTAGTTTGAATTTTCATAGAAGGAGAAACTGGTCCTATGTGCAAGAAGATAGTATATCGTTGGGAAAGAGATTTATTTCCTCGGATTTAAGTCATTTTGAATTGGACCTCTCATGATCAGTTACTCATGTAGGAAGAGTGTTCGGTGATTTTACACATGCAGCTGGGAAATGCAGTTGCCAGCAATTATCTCAACTGGATGATAAATACTCGTGTTTGAATTTGTCTTCCTTGAAATGTAAAGCAGAGGCGCTCTCCTGTTTTCTCTCCATCACTGTCGTGAAATAGGTTTCATTTGAGCGCTCCTGTGCTCATTTTCTTCACTGCAATCCATAATTTGCACAAGGTCCCTATTGAATGCGGGAGGCTTCGCTGCCTTGGTAACCACATCGGTGGGAATGTTACAGCAGGCCCAACCTGTGCTTAAACCTTTTTCCGCGATCATCGAGAACAATCCGATTTGGGGAAAACTGCTTCAGAAAGAGTTGCAACGGTTTTACATGGAGAAGCGTCTTCAATTTGTGTTGTAAACCGGGCAAACCACGGAAGTTTGAGTTTGACTGATAATCAACTTCAACGTTGTAAGCCTTTGAAATGAAATTATTCAGTTAGGTTGGTTGCTGTCAAAATGAAAGAAGCAAAATATTTCACCTGTGTCTGTTGTTAGAAATTCAAGATCAGAAAAATTGACTTCTGTAGGCATTACTCCCTCTGTCTCAAAATAAAACCAGTGTTTCCTACGTGAAATACAAAAGAAACTGTTTCCTATGTAAAATACAAAAGAAACAGTGGTCTTATTTTGAGACAAAGGGGGTAAAACTTTATACTGTTAGAAAGGAAGTAGTAAGCTTATTAGGAAATTTATTATTGGATGCATGCTGATTTGGTTCATGTCAAACCAAAATAATCCAAAGTAGAAGGTTCTAAAATGGTGCCCTATTTTAAATGTACAATATTTGTACATGTTGTTTTTTCATAGCTTTCAATAGTGCGCTGAAAGTGTACATTTAAGTGTACATTTTAGCCAAGGCACCATTTTAGAGCCCTATGCCCTTTCAACTTCAAAACTTGATAACAAATTCCACAAAGCTCCAATAAATATGAAACAACTTAGGTTAGATGTCATTTCCATTTGTCTTTCAAGGAAAATATATTGAAAAATATTTCAAGATGTTTCACCTCCCCAAAATTCAATTTCAACCCTTAGATGGGTGATTAGTAAACCTTCTACCTTATTGCAAGTTTAACCTTTGAGTGTCCAAACTCATCTCCAAAATTGACAATTTTGAAAGAATATTTTGGTTAGAACTATTTGGATGAATATTTTGGAATGGAGATGTAGATAAAAGTTGTAGAGATTGAGTTTTAGATTCTATCCATACAGTTAGATTCACCAATGTTATCACCAATATTTTTCTATAAATTTTGAAAGGAAAAATTCAAAATTCCTTCTAAATTCTATGATCAACAAAATGTTGTCATTTTTTGAGTAAATTTTGTGGGAATGGATTTAAAAAGAGGTTTTCTTGACATGGTGATTTTTTGGAATTTTTGTATCCTTTGATTCTATAATGTCATTTCTGCAATTCCAAGTTTTGAACTAGTGAATCATTGCAATTTCAGCACTCAATAGACTTCTACATTTGTAATTTTGGAAAAATATGTACTCTAGTAACACCAAATCCAAACCTTGGATAGGACAACAACTTCCTAAAGTATCTCTAAAAATTAAGATGACTTTCATCTAAGTTGTAATGAAAAAGAATTTAATTTTCAATTTATACATCATCCAAAAATTGAACGTTAGAGCACATTAGGATTAAATGACTCCCTAAAAAATGTATTGTTGAATAATCTTGTATTGCTACTGAAATATATTCCTTTGTGAATGAAATTGCCATTTAAAGGCGGGGTCTATTGCATCCTCTATTTATAAGTTTCTAAGTAGGCATTTCACACTATTTGCCAAGCTCCAACACTCTAAAGTCTAATTCAAGGTGAAGTCTCAACTTTCTTGGGTAGAAAAATTGGTGAATAAAAAAAAATGTATGAAACATGAGACTAATATTGTAAAGGTCAAAGTTCCAACTTTTGGTTCCAAGTTGTCTATTTAGTAACATTTTACAACAATTAAGCTTAATTACCCTCCACAAGGGTGAGCAATCAGAAACCAAAATTTTTTTTTTATAAAAAAAAATCAGAAACCAATTTTCAAAAGCACGGCATGACCCCTATTTCCGCTGTCACTGAGTCAGGCCTGGACCATTCGCAACCGAACCTACTAAGTTCGGAACCGAGGCTGGATTAGGTTTCGAGCATTATCGTCTCGCCGTATAAAGCCTGGTCTAGGGTTTCAGAGCTCTTTCTCTCAGCTTCGCAGCGTCGTTGCTATCCTTGGTGACCTTGTACGGTCCAATACTGCCGCAGCCATGAGGTTGGTTCTACTCCTCTCTTGCGCATCAAACGACCTTTTCTCTTAGTTATTCGGTTTAGTAGGATGGTTTGGATTTCTCGTCGCGTGGTCCACCCAGCCGCGGGCGGAGTTCGGCGATTCGTTGCCGAACTTCCGAAATGGGTACCCGGGTTCAATCCGGGGGAGTGAATCCCTTGAAGAGGGTTTCACTTCGTCTTCGTCCTCGTCCTCGTGATTTCTTCGAGGTAGGCTTGCGTTCGTCATGGTTGAGATTCTGTCGGCGTGAGGTTCAGATTAGGGTTTGAGTTTGATGTTGGTGATTTTATCCACTGCAGTAAGCTTCAGAGCGATGTCCTCCGGGAAGCCATCTCCCAGATTACCGCTGGGGCGAAGGAGAAGAACCGAAAGTTCACGGAGACGGTGGAGCTTCAGATTGGTCTGAAGAACTACGATCCCCAGAAAGACAAGCGTTTCAGTGGCTCCGTGAAGTTGCCCCATATTCCTCGCCCGAAGATGAGGGTCTGCATGCTCGGGGACGCTCAGCATGTCGAGGAGGTACTCACTTCACATAATTCTCTGAACTACCGTTGTGCCTTTGGAGTATTGCATCTTCACTTCATTCATAGTATTTTATTAACATAATTGGTTGCTGACAGTCAATATCTTGAACAAATATGGTATGAATTCTTTAAACAATATCATGTTGCGAAATCACAATGAATCTTTGAAGAGATTAAACTGGCAATAGAATATACATCGGTCCATATAGCCAGAACAACTTATCAGGCTTGAGGGTTAGGGTACTCTCTTATTTCTCCAGTGAATTGTGTTTCAGACTATCTGGTGCTTCCGTCATATTAATTCTATTTGAGCACATGCAGGCTAACAAGATCGGCATGGAGTGCATGGATGTTGAGAGCTTGAAGAAGATGAACAAGAACAAGAAGCTCGTGAAGAAGCTGGCCAAGAAGTATCACGCTTTTCTCGCATCTGAGTCTGTTATTAAGCAGATTCCCAGGTTGCTTGGCCCTGGTTTGAACAAGGCTGGTAAGTTCCCTGCTCTTGTGTCCCACCAGGAATCCCTGGAGGCCAAGGGTTTGGAGACCAAGGCTATGGTGAAGTTCCAGTTGAAGAAGGTTCTGTGCATGGGAGTGGCCATTGGCAACTGTGAAATGGAGGAGAAGCAAATCTTCCAGAACACCCAGATGAGCGTCAACTTCCTCGTGTCCTTGTTGAAGAAGAACTGGCAGAATGTAAGTTCTCTTGACGCGCCAGCTTCGATTTGCAACTTGGTGTTTCCTTTGCAGCCTGACATCTCTTTCAAATGGTTTTTTGTGATGTCGATTTAACTATCATTTTCTTTGTTGAAATCAACTTCTTACTTCAAAACTGTCATTTTATTGTAGGTTCGCGTGCTCTACTTGAAGACCACCATGGGTTCTCCCGTCCGTATCTACTAGTTTTCTAGCAGGCAGGAAGTTTCGGCCCTCAAGCCGACTTTGTGCAGTGAAGCTGCAATAGATATTGTGGAGGCGATCTTTCATTTTTAATCCAGACACTTTCAATGGTGGAATTCAGTTTTGCGTACATCCGTATTTTGCCGGACACTTCATCACTTATTTTATTTTCTAGCATCATGGATATCAAGTTGTACTGGAGTAGAACGCATTCTACAGTTTCAAATTGACTTCTGATTCTCCTCTACTCGTTTTCACGCAGATCGGAGATTCCATACTAAGTAAATTACGCCATGATGACATCTAATTTGGAGTAGGGTAGAAATTCTTGAACATCCAGAGAATATTTGTTCTCGTCAATATCCTTCATTCGTAAGAGGACGATCTACTTGACTTCGGAGTCTTGGACGTAATCAACCTAAATCGCACCCCTATTTTTGATCCACTACCCGTTCTGCCCCAGTGATCGTGCGACTTGTGGCATAACTTGGGAGCAGGGAGTCGTCGACTCTTCTCCATCGGGAAGAGTCAGCAATGGTTATCTCATTGCATCTCTTGAGTGTAACGTGCCGACATCTTATTCCGAGCTTCATGGTTTTTGAAATTTATTGTAATTATCCCGGAGAGGCCGTGTAGGTTATTTACATACATGAATGCTCTAGTACAAGTTTAGCTAACGATTGCATGATGTCTAAATACTTATGGAACAGCAAGTGGTAGTCTCTGCCTTAAGCGCTAAGCGTCCAGACTCATCTTCGGAATTGACAACTTTGGAGAAATCATCAAAGAGTACTAAGGTAGTATGCTCTAAAAGCGACCATTTAAGAGCTGATCGCCTTCTCAGGGAAGTTAAACTGCTTGAATCAATTTCCAGTAAATTTTCATATGAAGGAAAATAGAATTGGCACCTTACCCAAGTTGTTTCCTCTTTTTTGGACCTGTGTAGAATTAGTTGTGAATTTTTAAAGTTCAGTTGCAGCGCTTACTAAAAGCGACCACCTGCTGAAATATGCTCTGCTAGTACATTGCAGAAATCAAAATGTACCCGTGTTCTAGAACAATGTTCACTTTCAGAGCATGTTACCTTATTTGGAAGAATACTTTGGAATGGAGATGCAAATGAAAGTTGTAGAATTTGAGATATATATTCTATCTGTCTGGTTATATTCACCAATGCTATCACCAATGTTTTTCTACGAATTTTGAAAGGTGAAATTCAAAATTTCTTCTAAATTCAATTACAAGCAAGATAGTCATTTTTTTAGTAAATTCTGTTGAAATAGATTTGAAATGAGGTTCTCTTGACATGGTGATTTTTTGGAACTTTTGTATTTTTGTATTGTGTGTCCTCATTTTTGCAATTTTGGCTCGGTCAACCACTTGACATATTTCAACACTTGTAATTTTGGAAAAACATGTATACTAGATAGTAACACCAAATCCAACCTTTGGGTAGGATGACAACTTCATAAAGTATCTTTAAAAATTGGGATGACTTTAATCCAAGTTGTGATAAGAAAGGAATGTGATTTTCAATGTATACATCTTTTAGAAATCGAACATCAAAGTACTTCAAGGTTAAATTGACCTTCACAATCACCCTACATGTCATGTTGAGAATTGAAGAGGATTCAAAATCCTTCATGACTCCAAAGTACAAAATGAAATTGGGATGCAAGGAAATGCAATTCTTCTATCTTGAATTCATATTTTGTGGTAGTTTAGTTGAAGGGTGTATATATTGTCATGTTTAGCATATCTATATATTCAATAAATTTCTTAAAGAGAGATTCTAGATAGAGGCACATTGCTCTAAAGTACTGTCTTATGTGTATAGATGAGCTAAACAACGTCAAACTTATAAATTTTGTAATTGATGTAAATGGTATTCACTAGATAACAATTAATAATATTCTTAGTAGATATATTGAAAAATATGTGGTCTTCATAATTTGATTTAGAGGGCTAGGTTTAATATTATTGATTTCAAGATGATGTTATTTTTACAAACTAAAGTCATTGTACCTATTTCTTGATGTTTTAAGAAGTTAGTACATATATCTAGGTAAATTTTATTTGTACATTATATTTTAAACAATTTTGTTTGTGAACATTTGAATCTTTGAACTCCACATGTATTAGATTTCCTACATTATTCTAGATGTAGTAAGAAAAATAGATGCATCATTGTGTATAGCATTCTTGACTAGTCTCAAATAGATCATTGGTGTATTTACTCTTAAAGGACCAAATGTCCATTCAAAGGACATTAGAACTTTAGGTGAGTGATTAGAAAGTTAGAAATAACTAGATGTTTCTAAATTTTAGGCACAAGATGGAGGCATTTACCCCCTTTGTACGAATGTAAAAATATTTCCAAATAGATGCATAGATTGAAAAAATTATGGTGCTTGAATCAAAGTTTTTTTGGCATGTACCTATATAACTAATATGACATGATATATATTTGTAAAATAAAATCACTTTTATTGCAAATTCTTATTGCAATCACTAGGATCAAAATCTACTTAACTTGTAAGATAAGTTTGAATTTTTTTTTGGGTCTAAGTAAGAGTGCTAATATCTTAAATTTTGAATTCTCAAAATTCTCAAAATTTCTTTAAATGTTTTGTCACTAAGTTTCTATTGTTCGGATTTCAAGTAAAAAATTTCTTCATTACACAAGAATTCATCATCAAAAAATGTATAGTATATTGCCAATTTATCTAACCTCTTTATATTGCATTGTCATTTTGAATAAGAAAATATTCTACTTATTTGCTTCTAAAAGTTTTTAATGAGTGTATCTAACAAAAAGTAGAATTTAATGGTGTAGTGACTCAATTTTGTACAAAGCAAGTTTTTACTGCAAGAAGGTTCAAAGTTTATTGATTCTGTTTTGTAAAAATGAAAAGAAGATATTTTTCTACTTCAAACAATATAATCTTTGGTCTAGTAAATTGAAATTTCAACGCAACATGTTCATAATTCAATAGTCTAGCTAGTACTTGTTTGTATGGTTAACCCCTAAAGTTTTTTTACTATGTTTTCCCCAAAACCGCTTCAAAACTGTCATTTCTTAGACAACTACTACATTTTAAGAAAAAAATATTTTTAGACAAAAGTAACCATAGGATCTTTTAGAACACAAGTTTGAGAAGACGTGAAAAAAAAATTCAGCAATTTCTGCCGTGTAGATTGCAAGATATTAGTGTTTGAAGTGACAAAAATCAATTTTTTACCACTGCAAAAATCCAGGCAGCTGCACTTCAAAAAACCATATTTGTATGGAAAAATGTCCAAAATGATTGTAACTCTTTGGATTCATTCTTCAAGTGAAGTTGGCTACATGCTTGAAAATTTTCAGATCATTTGGAATTGTACAACATATAGGAAAAAAATAGTAAGTAGAAAGAAGTAGAAAATGAGCCAAAATACTAAATTATTAACAATTTATTTATAGAATTAAAAAAAGACAATCCCAATGGTTGTAATGTTGTGTTCAACAGTATACAACCAATGTTATTATTTGTTTTCAAAAATATTAAAAATTGAATTAAATAAAGAATTTCAAACTTTTTCTATAGTGTAGAGATTCTATAACTAGCCGCAAACTACCTCAAACTAAAAATCCTCATTACTTTTGACTCATTAATCAAAATGGAATGATTCAAAGCTTCCCACTTAGATAAAAATCAAAGAAACCAATTTCAAATTTAAATTTCTTAAAAAAAAAAAATTGTTGCCCGGGCTGCCTGTTGATCGAAGGAAACAACATATCATGTCATAACTTTTTAACCATGTAGTCAAAAGTCATGATAATTGTTGGGCCTTGAAGCTATTCCTTGGGCACATGTTATGTGAAAATTTCAAAGAAAAAAACAAAAAATCCATCCGTAGTGAGCTGCCCAAAATCACTATGTTGCCAAAAAACGCAGTTTGGTCCTTAGGGGTTAAAGTTCCAAAAAAATGTTTCATTTCTAGAGTATTGGCTAATGCACTAGATGATGGTAGTTTCTAACATTAAACTTAAATGCCCAATCAACCATTTTATGGTTGCTTCCCAACTTCTTCAAGGACCTTTTTTGATTCTCCAAAGGTTCTTTTTTCAAAATTTAATAGCATATTTGGAATGGACACAATTAAGTCAATTTTTTTTTCCCAATGTACTCTATTTGATTGTAAAGCTTTGAAAACAATCCTCCATTTCTTTGATCATTTGAAAATTAGAAATTATATTTTAGATTAATCATTATTGCATTTGTTTGAAAATGAAAAACTTTCTTTTTAATTTGAGGTATATCCTCTAGAAATCATCTACCTAAGAAAAAAATAGTTGTTTTTAAAGAAATTGAATTTGGATGAAAAATCTTTCAAAATTTGTCTAGTCAAGTTTATGAAAATTAGGAGATAGCTTTATTTGATGCTAATGAGCAAGACTTCACATTTAGATTTTTTTTTAAAAGATTCTAAGAAAAATTATGCTTTTATTTCAAAAATAATAGTTAAGAGGAGATTTCAAAGAAGGATTGTCCATTGGGCATTTACTAGATGTAATTCCAAATCTTTTATAGGGTTAAGGTCTTGTGATTTTCACATATCTATTTGAAATAAATTAGAATGGTAAAAAATATCTCATATAATTGTATTTTTTCATCTTCATTGTCTATTTAAATTTGATCAAACAATGGCAAATGAAGATATAAAGGTTCATCAAAACATTAAGGTCAATGTAGTTTTGAGTTATACAACACTTCTTTTGTAGCACTTAGACACAATATTATTGAAAATATTTAATAAAATGCAAAATTAAGGTTCTTGCACTTGAAAAGTAGTTTCTAAATCTTTTAATATATACATTGGTAAACATTTGTATTCCTTAAACAAGTGGTTTGAACAAATTATGTCGCCATGAAAACCAAAAATTAGAGTAAGTTTAAATCTAAAGATTACAATTTCAAATCTACCTCTTTCAACCTCCAAAGTGATATAGTTTAGATATATTTATATTAATTTATATCCAAAATGAGTGAAAATTATAGAGATAAACCATTTGGTCATTTTCTAGCACTAATTTTACATACATTATTATTCTTAAAATAAATAAATAAATTCTTAGAATTATTTTAACAGAACCGCTTCAACTATCTAAGTATAGTAAATTTCCCATTTCTATCCCCCACAGCAAAAAAGAAGGGAAAAAGAGAAGCATAACTCAAAAAAGAATAAAAGTAAGAGAAAAGGAATGTAAAAAAAGGAAAGGAACTAAGAAAAAGAAAAAGGAACTGAGAAAAAGAAAAGGAACGGAGAAAAAGAAAGTAGTGCTACGGCATGTGGCATTTCGGGTCGATTTTGGGCGCGAACGAAAGCTTCGAGCTCCACTGCCGCGGTGCCGCCATAGCTATGTTATCAACGGGTCGAAAGCCGTCATCTAGCGTTATAATCCTTTCCACTCTCCATTCCTAGCTCCGGAGTCACACACCATGGATCCCTGAATTCGACTCCTTTGATGCACCTCCGCATTCACCCGATCCAGCGAGCACAATGAGTAATGCAGCCATCTGCGCCATCTGCTACGAGGACGCACGGCCTATCTGCGAAGATCTGCAGTCCATCTCTGCTTGCGGCCACGTCTTCCACGAGCTCTGGTGCGTTTTCGCAAACATCTTTTTGTTATCGACTCAATTGCGGACTGGTAGATGCCTGTTGTTGCTTTGAAGGCGGACAAGAGTCTCTCCTGGTAGGGAATTCACGTGAGGATTCAAACGGTTGGAATTAGCCGTGCATGTTCGGCAAAATCGAGCGAATGTGAGGAATTTTAGGTTTTGAATTTAGGTTTCGCATCTGATGCTGGATGGCATGCCGTGTTGCCGGTTACAAGGTGTTTTCGTTTTAAGAATTCCATCTTTAGATTACGTTGGACTGTGTTTCTTTACTAATTTATGAATTCAGAGGATCTGCATTTCAGTTGTACATATTTGGAAAACGCTAGAAGAGATGTTGGAATTCTTACTGAACTGGAATGGAAAACAGAGTAAAACGATTTTATTCTGTTTTCTGGCATCCTTTTCTGAATGTTGAGATCGCTAGGAATTTCGCTTTGGTTTTTTGTCTTCTGCTTACTGTTTAATACTGCTCAGACAAAGGTTGTAACAGTAACGCTAATCTTGTCTACTTAGGGATGTGCCTGCTGTTGTTTTAGTAAGTTAGGATTGTGTCTGCTGGTGTCAACTGTACATATTGTCGTGTTAATATGCTGTTTTTGCTTGGAACAGCTTGCAACAATGGATAGAGTATTGTCCATCAGGACGGAAACCTACTTGCCCTTTGTGCAAACAATCATGCACCGCTCATGACGTCCACCGCCTCTATTTTCAGTCCGCAGGGAGTGAATCCTCCCAGCCACAAGTCTCACCCTCCAAAGATTTGCAGACAGATGTGGAAGACCCTAAGCAGGTGCGGGAGATTGTTATCAAATTTATGAAATGCAATCAGTCAGGAAAATGGTATAGGAATCTACAGTTGTTCAAGAAGTGAATGTGGAATGCGTCTTTTCTTATTGATGTGTGCTATATAAATTTCACCCTCAAAAGGTTTGTGTTTCTTGAATTTAGGTGAGCAATGCTCCTGCCTTACGCAAATTGGAAAACCAGCTTACTGCTGCCAAGACAGCTCTACAAAGCCGCAATGAGCAGCTGAAAGAGCTCGATTCTCAGGTTTTTCACTCTTGTCATGTTAATCCCTGAATATTGGAACGAATTGATGATTTTGCACCCTAGGCGTTGATCAGCTACTCATGATCAGATTTCTCACACTAGGCATTGATCAGCTTTCTGAGTTATCTCTTGAGTTCTAGTGTGTGAAAAACTTGCAACGGTTGTGCTATTGTGTTTATCACATCGCATTTACTCTGCAGAAAGCTAATGCTCTATTATTAATTGTATATGATCTCTACAGATCGTAGCGAACTTGCAAAGGGCAGAGAAAGCTGAGGCAGCATCTGCGGCCACCAAAAGAGAACTGTCTCTGTGTAGACAATCTCTTACGAGGGTCCAGGAGGTACACATTGACCACATCTGGATTTACCGTCAGGGAAAAGATAGTATTGAAATCGTGTAATTTATAGTTTCTATGTAGTTAACCATCCAGTTATTGGTTGATGCGTCTTTGGAGCACCTTGTCGGAGGAATTTCGGTATGTGTCTTACGAGTTTTCTGGTCAAATTGCTTTACTCTTAATACTAATGGAGAGGACCCCAATTCAAATATTCGATCAGTTTGTTTTCTTAACAGATTTTAGTAACTCATGGTTGTTTGTTGTCATTCTTTATAGGATTTAAAGTGCTGCGCGAATGAACGGGAATTGCTGCAAGAGAAGAATCAAGCGATGACAAAGGACCTGGCTGCCCATAAGCTGTAAGTTGCCTTGCGCCTCCAGCTTTAGACTATTCACCTATCTGCAATTCTTTATGATGCTTGCTAGGGGTACTATACTTGCTTCGATAATAAATGAAGGATTTTCTCGGGGAAATAGATTAAGTTTACAGTATGATTCTACTCAGTGCTTTAAAGTTGGTCCACGTGTCTTTGTCCACTAGGGTTGGGGATACAGATCTAGGCGAGGAGGATATTTTCAGGCTTGCCAACCTTGGGAATGGATCCAACAAGAACGCTATCATCGAAACCTTGACAAAATCTCTCATTCTTCGGAATAAGTATAGTCTCTTCTGCCAGCTCGTGAACATCAAGTTTTTACAATCCTTTATAGGCAAGGCGGTGTGGTTTGAAACTCGTGATCTGAAGTTGGATTTGTTTCATGTGTAGGTCTTACAAGGAGCTGATGGCTCGATGTAATGAGCTTGGTATGGGTGAAAGTCGTGCGCTTCGAAAGTCTGAGAAGTCGGTTGAGCTCCTGAAGAAGATGAAGGTATTGTACTGTCGGAAGATTTCATACAGTGGATCTGACCTGCTCATGCTCTTTGAAGTTCTCTGAGCTTCATGAGTTGCTGACACAACATCCATCTTTTTGCGATGTCTGAGCTTTGATGTTAATGACTGATACCATGTGAATAATTTTACTGTTTCTATTGGCTCTCAATCGTGAAGGCACTTCAGCACGGCTTGCGCTCGTGTTTACAAATAATATTAGACAAGCAGTCCAGGGGTCCCTTTAGGAGGTTATCACTATCTATGACCCTCATTGATTTCAGTCATTCTTTCATTGAGTAATGCAGGCTCGTGTTCAAGAGCTGGAGAAGCTCCTCGAGGATAAGGACAATGCATGTCTGCGAGGATTGAACAGAGGTTTAAAACCGCAAGGTGAGAATGTTCTCTCAGCTCTAAGACACATGAATCAAGCCGGTGCGAAAGGGATCAATGAGCCAAGGACTCCTCCGTCAGGTCAATCTGCGAGTGCTAGCACTTTGTCCCGAGGTCGGAATATCGCTTCTACAGAGGTAAACCTACAGGAGAACACGTTCAAGATGATCGGGTTTAAGCAGGTTAATCTCAACTGAAATGCTAAATTATATTGCGTCAAAGAATGCATTTTTATGTGGGAATTCTATAATCTAGGTTCCGCTGACCTTTCATTGATTAATCGAGATTCTTTTTTAGTAAAGGTGAAGTTATCGTTATTTTTTGTCAGTACTATTTGCGTTCACACCTTGCTGAATACGCGAACGAATATGCTAAAGAGAAAAGTGCATCATCACCTATGTTGAAGATCATGTTCTTCCCTTCTAATACTCTGGAATCTGGAGTGGCAGTGTTGCCAAGGTGCAACCTTGTCGGTTGTTACGCCTTGTTTGAGTTCAGAGAGAGACTTTGACTTTGGCATTAGGAAGCACAGTTCTCTGTTTTATATTGACACTGGATCCTGTGACTGGTAGGATCTTGATGTCATGCCAAGGGCTGAGTTGTCCGATATGCAGCTCCCAAACATTGTGAAGGAGCGTGGGCTGATGGGAGTTGAGCACGTACAACCAGCCTGTCCGAAGAACGTGAACGCGTCCGAAGAAAACTTTTCTTCTAGGAAAAGAGTTCACTCTGATCGCGGCGCTAGTATTGACTTCAGAGAGGACAACACTAAAAGTACTGGTTTTTCATATTGGGTAATCAAATCCAGGCACCTTCTTCAAAAAATAGAATTGCTGAACAAAAGTAAACTGCCTTTTGATCGAGAGGAGGCTAGTACGAAGTATCCTATATTGGCAGCAGGCAGTGTTGCTCAAATGTCCTTCCCCCGACCTGAACTGACAGCTCGCTTTATTGAGATTGGGTCATCGGCAGTCGCATCATCATCTACTTGTACGTGGTTTTGCCTACCCTCCTGGTCAACCATTTCCAGAAAGCTCTCCTGCATGTTGTTTCCTGTAGTAAAATTTCAGTGGTATTCCAGATAATCACTCTAGACTGTATGTGCTCTTTCTACTTCGCATTAAATCTTGGGATGACGATGAATTCATTTGTTTTACTTCTAGCTGTACTAATTTGGTTAATTTTATGTCGTGAACGTGAACGTCTGTGTACAGATAAAGATAAACCAACCTTGAATTCACCAAGAGCGGAGCATGCGTTGGAGATGCAGACTGACTCTGACAACCTTGGGCTTGTGAACGCATCTGCTAGGCCTCCAGTAAATAGATATGGTGCTTTTGCCAAGAGGCCATTGAGCGACAGCCAATCCCCTAGCACCTTCATCGTATCAGGAGCTGATGGTCGAGGTGGGAAAGTGACAGTCTTCAAGCCCCCTTCGCTCTCCCTGGTATGTGCCGTGCACAAACACTAACATTCTTGGAATGTTCATTTTATTTGTCCTTATTGTAAATGATACTTTCTAGTTTCTTAAACCTGATTTGGATCCGTTTCCAGATAGGACCACGTTTGTAAATAGTATGTACTTTACAATTGCACAATTACTGTGCTCTTGCACATGTCCTCTTTGAATTCTCAGCATTCAGAGTTTGTATCATGCAGGGAGGGGTGGCAGTGTTAGCCTCACAGAAAATGAAGAAATCGAAGACATCTGGAGGCGGTTTCAGAGGCAGACAGGGTTCACTTCAGATCGAGCATTTCTTCGGGCGCGCAAAATCATGAGAGCATTGCTTGGTTCCTCTTTGAGAGCGATTCAATCTCTCAGTAGCAAGAGCCTCCCCTTACTGAGTAACCCAGTGAGTGGAGCTTTACGTCAGCTGACTCGAGAAGTTTTTCCAAGCATGTATTTTGTTTATTTTACATGACACCCTACTGGCGGAGCCCATGTGCTGACCTTGAATTGGAAGACTATGCTGCCCCATAGTAGTAACATACATGCAATCTCGTCGTCGGTTTTGCATGGTTTACTCGAGTTTCAAACCGTGACCTGACAGCTCAACAAGTGCTCTCCGAACATTGAATACTGTTCCCCTTCTGAGAATATCCCATTATTCAGTCCGAGCTGGGGACCCGCGGAGTGTATCCAAGAGTGGTTCCTCGAAGATATGATTATTACTCGTACGTGTCGCCTGACTCTAGTTTCTCATTTTGCGATCGCCCTTATTTCCTGTATCTATCTCTTTTACGTCAGAGTCACGTGATCTAACTCGCTTGAGGGTTTCTGTTCATGCAGGAAGTTTTTAGTTCATGCCTCTCTTGTCTCACGTACTTCGAGTCTTCGTTTTTGCAGGCATCGGAAGGTCTTCATAGCCATTGCTTGGATATGGCTATTCAGAAGAGCGAAATGCTTGAAGCAGCGGAGTTAATGACGTTAGTTCTTCGCCGCCGTGTCTGGAGAGGGGTACCTGTACGACTGAACTTTGATTATGTGAAAGATCTGGTCAAGTGGCCGCGCTGATAGCCGATCTGGTCGCATGGAAGCTTCAATTTCCCATCATTCTCCGCAGTGTTGCTGCTCTTCTACCCAGCGGACTGTGATAAGACCCTGGACCAAGTGTATTTCTCACTCGACCATAATCGATTGGGTTTTTTAATTTAATTTTTAATTTCTTCATTTATGTGCCTGTGATAATGTGGACATGGGTGCATCTCACGTCTATAAAACCAACTATAATCAGTTACGTTGGGTAAAAATCGATCCTATCTCAGCCCTTAAGATCTGAAAGGATCCAAAATTGGTCAATCTGAACATGTTATTTTGAATAATGTGGAATGGTATGCATCAAATGGCTTGAGAATTGTTGCATTTTAAGTTGTTGAGGGTTTGTAATTATCAGAACATCATAGCCAAATAGCCGATTCACGTGGGCGAAGATGAAAAAAAATTTAAGTGGAAAATCTAGTTCACCTGGACTTAAAATCACCATTCCCCAAATCAATTTAATAGAATTCATTAGTAATGTGTTCTATTCAATTCAAAAATCTATTTCTTAGCTTCCATGGCTTTTTGAGTAGCAATCAATTTATCCCTTGTAGGATGGACTTGATGACTATGAAATCATCCATTTTGATGTTGTGGGAATCAATGGTTTAAGAAAATCCAAAAGCCCTCATTGGAAGTTTAAGTTATGTAGAAGATCTTTTCTTTTCATTCAAAACTTGAAAGATGAATAGTTGTATTTTTTCCTACATATAAGGATTCTCTATCATCCATTAGACACCATCCACCATTGTTAATGTTGAAGGATTAAAATTCCTCACATTCATTGTAGATATCATTTTCATTAATAGAGAACTATTTGATTCCATGTGTACATCCATTTCTATCACCAGCATGGCCTTAAGTAAGCCTAAATTTTACAAATGGTTCTTACTTAATAAATGGCATTTCATGATTGTAAAGTAAAAAGCTTTTAATACAAGGTTTTTGGATCTTTTTCAAGTCATTTCAAGCATGCTCCTATTGAGCTGTGGTTTCAAGTCTTGATTTTGGTAGAGTTTACAAAAAATACAAAAAAATTCCTATTTTGTTTAATATTAATGACTTCATTAGTTTACTATGGAAAAACAACACATTATATATGTAATTTTGATTCCATCTACTAAATGCAATATACAATAGAACCTCTCTAACTCAATAGGTTTGGATTGGTCTGACAATAATAAATTAGAGAAGTTTTTTGGCTCAAAGAGACTTAATTTTAGTCATAACCTTTGTAATGTGGTCCAATCCAAGACCACTTTGATAAATTAAATAATTATTGTGTAGCAAATGCTAATCCTGACAGCCAGGTACGATATGCACTAAGGTAGCAACACCCATTACATTGAAAGCTAAGGGCTTGTGGATATGGAAATTGCACATAGGAAGGGAAGGAAAATTATCTTTAGTAGGAAATAGGCAAAGAAAAATATGGAGGGGATCAACTGAGAATCTGTGGTCAACAAGAAGTCATTGAGATTTTCCAAACAACATAATTACTATAATTGTGAACATATTGGTAGGGGATGTTTATTACAGAGTTTTGAAGGAGTCATAAGTGTCACAAATGCTTATGTTGCCTAAATGGTCCCTGAAAATAAGTTAGGGTGTCCTTAAAATCCATGTATGTACAGTTTCCATACACCTAATACACTTCATCAATGATTTTGCAGACAACCCCCATTTCATCCTCTACAAATCCTTAAAACACACCTGCATAGAGATGCATGAACCATGCTTTGCTCACTTTTCACTTTCATTGTTTATTAGTTTAACAGCATGGGGCAGAAAACAACAGATATGGGTACAAGTATTGGGCACGCCCATGGGGACAGTGATTTTTATGGGCGCTGCTACCTTAATACGCAACGGCTTAATAGCCCTCAGCTAAAGAATCTTTTCCTCAACCACTATGTTATTTAGAAAGTTCAGTAACAGAAACGCATCACTGTTAGAGCAATAAAAAGAAACTTACAATGAGATAAGATACATCCATCTATACTTGCTGAGGGTGCTTGTTGAGGGCACACTGCAAAATTCTTATACATCACCAGAGTAGGAAAGTTTGTATACTGTGTACACGCAACCGCTTCGAAGACGAGACATTCTAGTTTTATGCATATTCAACGAGACTACCGGAAGACATACACGAGCCAACCTATCATGACCTCGAGATACAGATTCAACGAAACCCTACTTGGTGAATCGTCTCCAATTCTTGTTTCAAACCACGAAGTCTTCAGACTTTCTGAACCCCTAAACCACGAAGTGAATTTCAAGAGTCTGAAGGTTTCGAATCGCATATTGTATGATACTGAACGAGACACATAACGGAAACGGGATCACAATCTGTTCGATTAAAAATTTTAGGCAGAGGCAGGTGAAAGTATCTCACCTAAAATCGAAGATATCACAAAACCAATACAAAGTGAACAATTCTGCAGGAAGAAAGAACCCCAACCAAAAAGCGATGATAACTGAAAACGGGATTGAACTTCGCTAATATTGACAAAATGTTAACACTATTTACATATACTCGTAAATAGTAGCCGCACCATAAAGCAAACCATTTCCGCTTTGAATTCACGTATACCCGGAGAATAGCCAAATCTTGAAAATCCGAAAATGATGTCTCATTAAAAAGCTCGCTCTTACAGCATGTGCGAGAGAATCTCGTTTCTCCATGAAGAGAAGCCAGCCAAAAAGCCATGGAACATATCAGGTCGGTATTAAAACGGACTATCAATATTCTACTTACTGAGAGACGCCCAACCACTTCGTGAAGTTTTCGAACTCGGTGTATTCCGAGTCTGAGACCATGGTTTTGTACCATGAAGCGCCCTGTTTCTTGATCAATTCCTTCTCCTCGGGCTGCACACAGAACCATTGATCCATTAGACAAGAAAACCTAGACACTGATCTGGTCAAATATGACACCTACACTTGTCACTGTTGCAAATCCGCTGTCAAATTCAATTGTCGAAAAATTAACAACAATATTATGGAAACAGGTTATAGGGAAATGCAAAATTTCACCATATGCGATTAACAATATTTGCAAGAATGATATATGGTAGTTTAAGTGAAAAGTGAGAAGTACCTTGAGCTGGCTCCTCTTGCTCTGCAACTTCTCGGCCTTGGCCTTGGCCTGCCTTTCCTGGGACAAAAGCTCGATCCTCCGGGCAGTCTTGGCGTATGGGTTGAGCTTGAGGAGAGCTCCCAAATTCTTCAATGGATTCTTCTTCAGTGCACGTCTCTTGACGTCCACCTTGGTAGGGCGGACGACGCTCTGGATTTCATCGGAGTTAATGATCCTAGCCAAATCAGGGTTACCCATGATATTGCGGGGAAGCACATAATCCTTCTTGACAAGAGACTTCTTCTCGTGGGTGCCGAAGATGGTGTCCAACTTCTCAAAAGCTGACTTGGTCCAGACGATGAACCGACCAAGGTGACCACCTGCAATTCAATAACCCGAAGTATAACTACGAGAAATTTCGAAACGCAAAAGAAGTGACAGTTGGTAACAACAAAACCCTAAAAACTGGGATTTGCACCGGAAAGGAGAATGGCATTCGCCACTAACTTCTCGGCAATACACAATACTTCGCAATCTCACCTTTCCCGACAATGCACATACCGAGCCACATCAGCACATAAGAATACTTAACATGTGATTGAATGATGAAGGGTATAGCAGAGAGTAAATCAAACCCCCAAACCCTAAAAGCTAAGGTCCTACCTATCCTTCCAAAAAAAAATTAGGGCTCCGAGTACAGTTGCGTTCTCACCTGGGGCGAGCTGGAGGAGGTTCAAGCGGTCTACAGACACGATCTCGACGCCGGGAATGTTCCTGAAGGACTTCACAAGCTTAGCTCCCTCAGTGCCATACACAACGAGAGGTCCACGTCGCGAAATATACCTCCTGTTCCTCATCTTTCCTTTTCCAGCCCTAATACTATGACTGGCCTTGACCTTCTCGACATCAGCATAAGCACCAAGCGCCTTCAACAGCTTCACAGCCGCGGACGTCTTCTCAATCGCCTCAGCGGCATCGCCCAAAACCAAAGGCACCTCAGGGACCTGCTCGATTTTGTGACCCCTAGCAAGCACCAAAGAAGGGACAGCGGAAGCAGCCAGAGCCGAAGCAATGGCGTACCTCTTCTGGTTTAGGTTCACCTTCCTATGCCAACGGCGCCAGATCTGCGTCGGGGCGAACATGCGACCACCACGGCACATATTCCCGAAAGCTCCCTGTCCTGCACGGTGCGTTCCGCCTCCAGGCACACGGGGAATACGGGACACGGCACGTCCAGTACCCCATGACTCGGCAGATGTTTGGTGCCCGGCCTTATGGCTCACGGCGTACGCCTGGCGCTTGTTCTTCGCCAAGGCGGTGTGGACTGTGGACACCACATCGGGGCGAATTGGAGCCAGAAAAACGGCAGGGAGAGTGGCCTGCACTCCCTTCTCGCCTCCATCAACGCTTTGTACTGTCACCAAGGGACGGGCAGCGGATTGCGCCATCGCGGAAGAGTGATCGTCCAAGCACCGAAAAGAACCTGCAATCACCACAGGTGCACTGGAAAAAGAGCTTCGACTTCGCCATAGGTCCCTCTTGCAAGAGGCGCCAAGACAGGATTAGGGTTTCGGTCTCGCATGAGATCTAGACCATCCGTTTCTTGTTAACGAGATCAATCTGGAACGTTCGTTCTCGTTCCCTGCGTCTCGTATTCTGTCTGCTCCCAGGCTCTGTATTGTTCCCAATGCGAAGCGAGAGAGCCCATAAGCCCTAAGCTACGAGGTGCACAAACGGCTGCTCGGTTTAGACTAGAGTCCAAGACCAAGAAACTCTGGATTTTGAGCAATCTTATTGTTTGTGTGATTTTTTGGACCTGGTTTTGAACCCTAGTCTAAATCTAGTGTAAGAGGACTTTTGTTTTCCGAATTCAACACTATAACGTAAACAAGTTTGCAAGAATTTAAATAGTAAAAAGGCAAAAGTGGGTTCAAATACAATTTTTTTCAAAAAAAATTCAAACATATTAAATTATATATGATTTTTTTAGCGCAAATGCCATGAATAGGGTGCTATTGATGTTCATAGATGACATCAATAAAAGTCAAGCACTAATCCTTGAATGGCCTCGAATAGTGCCACAAAAATAAGGTGCTATTGATGTTCATAGATGACATCAATAAAATTCAAGTACTAGTCCTTGAATGGCCTTCAATGGTGCTACAAAAAATACAAACTGTGTGGCTTAATAGTAATTGGCCCCCCATATAACATGTACTATGAACCAAAGCTTGACACACATGCCCTAACAACTTTTTACTTCAAAATGAAAGAATCATAAGAACTACTTCATTATTGTTACCATTGCACTAATAAATTCTCATGGAATGGTTCAAAAAAAGACCGTTCTCAACTTCTATATAGCCCAATACCACCTAAACCCTAATTGCTTAGGTGACCATATATAGTTGTTCCAAAAATTTTGGCTTCTTTCTAAGCTAGCAATCAAATTCTTTTGACCTTTTCAAATTCTTTTATTGGTAGCATTGAAGGTTAACCATTAGAAGTTCTTATTTTCTCTAAAAAAAAAATTTTGATTTTTGAGAAAGTTTTCATTGGGAAGTCTTCAAGTGTGCTAATGCAATTTCTAGACGTTCATATTACTACTAATCCTCAAATACTCTTATATGCAAATTTCTCAAACATTGTAGATAGTGGCTAAAGTGCAATATTCTAAAAATAGAAAGTGTACATTTCTCTTGTTATAATTACACAATTTTTATACAATTTCACACTCAAAATCTGTATATATATATCTATAGACAAGACCATCTTTTCTATGCCTCTTGGGCATTTTGTAAGTTTGAATTACATTTGCAAAATAAGGCCATTATATATATAGTTAGATAAGCATTAAGGAAAGAACTTAATTTCAAGACACAACAAATGAGAAGAGAGATCTTGTAGTCTTCCATATCATTCAACTTGTAGTAGTGTGGGATACTATCTCCACTATCCATTCTAGTTTAATTTCACCAACCTGTTTTTAAATTTCATATTCTTATTTTACCATATCAATATTTGCAACTATAGTCATTCAATTAAGAAAGACCATACTACCAAAAAATAGAGTAACTATTCAATAGTTAATAGGTAACAATTTTATAATATATACAACAAGAATTAAGACTAGCTAGGATAAAAAAATACCTATTGCATGCACTTCTTGATTACGATGATTGACTAGCTTATGGTATACAATCAACATAGGAAGAATTGCAACTTGGCCACATATAATAGCATTATTGGTGCAACTCGGCCATTATAGAAATTAAGATGGAAAAACATCCTAAAGGCCTTCAATGTTTCAAATATGGCATGGTGAAAGACCTTCAAAACAAATTTGAAAGAAACCCAAACTATAGTGAATGATTAATGTCTATAGCTTTTGATTGAATCATACCTTGTGTCCTTTCAAAGCTTTGTAATGTGTGAGAAAAAATTGGACATACATATGTGGCAAAATTAGACTAGATGAAATTTAGTTTAGAACTAATATATGACAACAAATAGATGAATATAGTAGGACTTTCAGCCTAAGTATTGGGACCTAATAGACACTAATAAGATAGAATCACCTTCTATATATTATCGTGTTTATTGGAATTAGAAATATCTAGAATCCCTACCATCTTTAAAAATGATTTTGATTTGGTCCTTGATATCAAGAGCACACTTCATATTCTACGCATGCGTTTCAATCATTAATAAACTAACAAATTATCAATCATGAATATCCCTACACAAGTTCAAATTTTTGAGACAACTATTACAATAACACTCTACACTTGTATTTTAGGCATTAAAAAACTAAGGAATTGTAAGTTACTCATATCTTTGCACATGTTCAAATTTTAGGGACAACTGTTACTACAACATTTCTTAAACGACTACAATGTCATATCTTTGCGTCCTAGAATTTTCAATATTTTGCTAGATTAGACAAGCACTTCAATAAAAAGCAAATGAAAAAGCAAGAATTGAACAAAACCTCAAGGACTTATACTTGAATGTGATTTTCATAGCAACATAGGGTTGAATAGTGCACTTCCTCCTAGGAACAATATACCTACATCCAAAGTGCCACAAAAATATCAAATTACGTACAATGAGCAAATTGAAACAACATCTTTATGCAATAAATTAACTCTTACTATACCATTAGGGCAATATGAACTCCAACGTCTCCTTTACAGAATTCCATCCATGCAACAATAACATGTCATTGGAATTGTAGAAAATTGTGCTTCCAACAAACACCATCACATATATCATGACAACCTCCACTAAGTTTGTGTACACATCAAGAAAAACCAACATCCTTTCCAATATATTAGAGGAGTTCAAAAATTCTCCATCAATGTAGTCGTCTAAGTCAACTTGTTAGGCTCATTCAATGCACCTCATGCATATACTTGTTGCAATGCCATTTTCAACATCTTCTTCTTTGGAGGGTTATTAAAGTCAAATTTGAAATATTTTTAATGCCCACACCCGCCATCAAGAGCACCAAACTACTTAAGTGAACCCTTCGGGCTTTAGGGATTGTATCTTTTTCCATCTCATCTTGAAAAAATTCATTGTATAAGAAACTCACATTTTAGATTATTAGCCCAAATTTTTATAGACAGATTTTAGTTGACATTCAATGTAACAAATTGTGTTTTTATATCAACAATAATGTTATATTAGAAGTTTTTGTTGACATAATAATACAATATATTGCATTAGATGTCTACTAAAATCCATTTGTAAAAGTTTGTACATTGGTTTCTTGTAGTGACTATAGTATATGAATACAAAAGCATTTGCCATTTTGCCTAGCTTGACTTGCATGCTAGTGGCTCTTGCTTGTAACACAGTAGTACCAACCACAAAATTTGCACCAATTTAAGAATAGTACATTTTCTATTTCCAAAACCCTATATCAACAATATATTTAATGCTAACAATACATATAGATGTTTTTGTAAAGCTTGTTGCTAGGATGAGCTTTTAAGCACCTCCACAACACCTCCTAAATATTTTTGCTCTCATGTCACATGAAAGATTTGCATGCAGCATGTAGAAGATCATTTGATTACAATCAAACATTTATAGATTTTGTTTCAAAATCATCTCTACCTTCTCAATTTGTTCTTGACAGCAAGAAACAATAAAACATTCCCTTGATGCCTCATATGAGTTTCCAACACCAAGTCTATGGTTGTATTGAAGTAATTTTTGGGGTTGTCAAGTATAAAGAATCCAAATGATGTCATTGTTCTAGAGTCCTCAAAATAGAACATTAGAAGAAAATGAAGGATTTTGCAACTACAAAGAACAATTGACCTTTTGGGGTTGCATTGTACATTTGCAATTGGTGATAATATAGAGGCTTCTAATTGTTATGGGCAAGTTGCATGTCAAATTGTAGTTGTAGAGCGAAATAGGGTCATTTTTCATCTAGTAGCCTACTTGGAACTTTGTTGACAAGCTCTTTTGATGTGATTGCTTATGTGGTATTTGATTGTTTGCATCTAATATATGACATGTTTGTAGCTCATTTGTAGCTTCATTGCAACTCATCTATGACTTGTTTATGACTTGTTTGTGACTTTATTGCAATAAAGTCACAAACAAGAATAATTCATTTTGTGAAATATTTGTAACTTGTAGATTTGTAAATTTGTAAATTCTAAGCTCAATGATCTATAGATTTGAAATTATTTGGATTTTAGATATTTTGAATTTCTTTAAATTCATAAATCTACAAAATGTAGAAATTTTAGAATTTTATTAAGAATGTTACTCATATAAAAGTAAAACAACTTATGAGTCTTAAATGTTCAACTTAATGGTACTTATGACAATTGATATGGGATAGTTGATATAGGAGGAGGAGGAAATGAATTCAAAACAATTAAAAAACAACTCAAATGCAAATGAACTAAAAAATGATTACAATGTGACTAAGAAACAACAAAAAACAATTAAAATTTCTAGTGAAATTTAACCAAGATGCTACTAGGATGCAACTAGAATGTGACAAAATTGTAATTAGAATGCAACTAGGATGTGATTTTACAAAAAGTTTTTTTTTTATAGAAATTTCATTCAAATAATAGGTTTAGAAATTGGTTTATTTTTAGTAAAATTACACATGAAGGTCGCTAGATTCCCTTGTGTGCAACAATATGTCCAAATTTCACTTTATAATTTTAAATTCTCAATTTCTAAGAGCAGTTTATATATTGGCCAATAAATTTTTTGAGTCACTGTATATATTTCAGTTTTTCTAAGGATATCTTACAACATTATTTAAATATGTTAAAGATTCTTTTGGAAATATCAATCTTGTAAGATGATTGTTTTTTACACACTATTGTATGAAACTACCCCTATCTTTTTTCTAGAGTTTTTTAAGATCTTTGCAAAGTGTTTTTACTAAATAATTCTAGATGTATGTATCTTATTTCATTCTAAAGTCCTTTCTATTTACCATACAATGATGCAATTTTTAAATTAGTATTTGAAGAAAACTTAGTAACTCTTAATTATAGTAAAAAATACACCCTGAAGCTTAGGCTTTTGATTGATTAAAGCTACATCTATAATGAATGTGAAGAATTTTGAGTTGTTCGCTACTCAAAAAGTATTTGAAAAAGTCAAAGCCTTATATTAATGTAATTTAGCTTAATCAATAGTAGTTTATGTGATCAAGGCGCGATAGATTGTTACTTTATAGGGAGTCAATGCTACAAAATCTAAATCTTTTAAAACTTACTATATTTCATCCTTCACCAAGACCCTTCACTATACAGTTAATTCCTCATCAAATTTAAAACTAACTTTATATTAAGAAAGTTATGAGAGAGAAACTAAAAGTATTAAGTTTTTAGGAATATCAATCTATGAAAAGTAAAGTAGGTCCCCCTAAAGCATCCCTAATCTAAGGCTACCATCTTTAAACTCTATTCATCTCTAAAATCAATTATATACCTACGCTGAAAGAAACACTTTTAGAACTAGACTTTGATCCTTCATAATTTCTATAAATTGTATCCAATCTAGACAAAGTACCAATTTGTGGCAATTTTTAGTGTACTCACCTTAGTATAGTAAAAAAATTATGAGATAACAAATAAAATCATAGTTAGAAGGTTTTAGAAGCTATTGCCAATTAAATCCACCACCAATCTACTATTAATTTTTCACTAATCTATTTACAATCTACAAGATGCTTGCTTGATTTGAAGCACTTTTCCGTTATAGAAAGTAGTCTTAAAAAATAGTTTTGAGCCAAAGTAATGTTGGTGGGTGTTGATGAGCATAGAACATTTCTTAGGAGTTTGTACTTTATGTATAAAGTTTTGCTTGACATGGATTAAGGGAGGATGTCTAGAAAGCACTCATCTAAGAACTAAAATTGAATTTTGGAGAGGTGAAACTTTTTGGATTATTTTTCAATAAATTTTTCACTTAAAGGAGAAACACCTAATACCGCACTTGTACCTTGGAGTAGGCCCTAGACTCATCCAAAATTGTCCCTAGATTGTAGTAAATGTGTTTGCCAAATGTTTGACTGCAATTTGTTGATGCAATTAAAGGACATATACCAAAATCTGATTGGCTCATTGTTGATTTTAATTAGCAATGTTTAATTTTGGAGGCATCTATTGAATAGTTTTAGTGGTTCAGGGAGCCAACACTTTGAAAAATTATAGAAATTACATCTAAATTTTTTTTTTTTTTTGAATTTCATAATTTTCACTCGCTAATACTAGGAAATATTATTTTTAGAAAAAATTGCCTCCAACTATGCTGAATTCCTTATTAAGATAGTTTTGGGTGCTTCCATCGTAAAAACAAGTGGAATTGACATTTAACCCAAGTTGTTTCATATTTTTTGGAGTTTTGTGAAATTAGTTATGAAATTTTGAAGTCAAAATGGCATAGGGCTCTGAAACCACCCACCTCTCAAATGTACATATTTTGTACATTCCTGAAAATATGAAAAAGTAGCATTTGCAAACAATGTAGATTGGCGCCAAGGTGGGCGGTTTTCGAGCCTGAGAGCCTCCAGAGAGAAAGTTCCTAGTGCACCTAAGAAACCTAGCATCAAATTCTTCCAGTGACCAAAACACGGAATGCTTCCTTCTGAGTGCTCAACCCAAGTCGTGTTCGAGATTGAAAACTAGAGAATTCCCAAAATTGCATTGACCCGATACCACAGGACACCTCCGGAATTTCTCAGACGAAGTACAGAACCGAGCTAGCCCGAAATTCCATCCTGAAGCTTTGAAATTCCATACTTGCCCACCCGCACCTGAATCTACGAACGTCTGATTGCAAGCAACGCGTGAGTAAAAGTTTCAATCAATAGATGGTGAGACATCAGTGAAGCCACAATAAGTTGCAAATTAGAGGCACAAATCTTCCTCGTTTGCAAATTTTAAACCAAGAATGGCATTAATAAGCTGCAAATGAGCCGCAATTGCAGATAATGCTGCTGTTCATTTTCAATGCAGTCACCATCTTCAATAAGGAGGTTCATCTATCTTACCTTCCATCACTGAGTCATTCTGATTGATTAGAACAGTTGATTTCTTGGGTATTGAGAGTCTCTTTCGTAACATGGTATTCCTATTTCTAAATTCTCATCCCAAAATCTCTTGATTTTGCAGATCGAAAAGGAACATGTGTGCTTGTCTGAGTTGTTGCATTGCAATTTTAAGCTGTTTCCCGCAATCAGTTCAATTTCTGCAGCACAAGACTGATCCTGAGCGAAAACTTTGAAATTGTGATCTACAGGATTTCAAGAAGACAGAGACCGTCTTCGAGAATACTTACGACAGCTTGCAATGTGAAGCTCAACAGAAGCGCTCCACGTTAGAATGTACATGCAGACTTGGCCGCCCTCAGTCCCCGCCCTCTTCGACTCGGGAGGCAACTGAAATTAATGGTTTAGGGTTTAGGGTTTATCTTACATCTGGGGAAGGGGCATCTGAGGCAGGGGGATGTATTATTAGGGAGTCCTGGGCTCTTTCCTTCTGAATTTCTCCGTCGGTGCGTGCTTTTGACGACGTCTTGATGTTGTGGAGTGCACAACACGAACATTTTGCAATTTTTGGAGCCCTGGCGAAGGTGCTGTTGGAGTTGTGTGGAGGTACGTAGAGTACTGCAAGTACGGTGTTGCGATCGTGGTGGACGTGATGGTGGTGTTCGATGATGAAATTACTAGTGTTTGGTGTCAGTTTTATCTTCAGCTGGATGCTGCTTGAACTCTTTAACGCCATAGGTTTTGAAAATATACTGCGGAGGTTAATTTACATTCTGTATTCGGATTTCAAGGTCTTGATGTTTCGATGTGAGCTGCTGAATTGTGCGTTAGAATTGTTAAAGCTAGTAATTGTGCGTTAGTATTTTGAATGTTTCGGTGTTCCTTAACCTCGTCTGGGGTAGACAGAGTCTTGCCGATGTTGCCGATGTTCGTTAAAATAGCAGAATTTCAGAAAGTTAAATGGAGGGCACAGGAAGGCTGAGGTTCCCACTTCAAATTAGAGTTCCCGAACAGAAAATTGGAGCTCTTTAGAGAACTATACATACTGATTTCATATCTACGTTATATCACTTCCAGATTTTAGATATGATACAAAAATTCTTAACCCACGTGTCCAAGCCCTTGAAAATTCTATTTTTCGAAGCTATGGGCACCTGAAAATACTAGTTTCAAAATTTTCAGCACTAACATGTCACGTTTTGGGCCATTTTAACACCTCCTTGTGCGCCCTGCACAGGAACCGTTGGCAAGATTGAACCTGTGTTTAATTAATTAAACAGCTGTTGCAGTGAAGATGCGAATTCCAAGCTCTGGGCAACCTGATGGCCCAACAAACCTCAATTTGGGAAGGCTAGTGTTGCACCACTGGAAGGATTGGGTGTTCGTGGTCCTACTTTTTGTCCTTTATATTGTGCTGGAGATCATCCATCCTTACAGACGGTATATTGGAGAACGCATGTTTAGCACAGGCCGGTACAGCTACCCTTTGCTTCATCAAACTGTCCCTGCGGCTGCTGTCCCGGTATGTATCATATCATCCTTCACACGCAAGTCTATTTTTAATTTTTTTTCAGAATCTGAGTAGGAAGTTGTACCTTGTACAGATGTCTTATGCAAGTGACTTTCTAGGAAATTACGACCAACAGTTGCATAACCTCAGTGAGGATGTAAAATCTACAGTTAGCATGTAGAGCGGGGCTGTAATAAGTATAAGCCAGAATAATTTTCTTCTTTCCAAAACTTTTAGCACTCAAGGCTATCTCCTGCCTCACTATTGGATGATATACGATCCTAGTGTCCATCCTCATTGAGATTTTCTGAGGTAATTCAAATTTAGAGTAGACAATTCAAATTTAAGAACTTCAAATTTCGTTTAGTTGGCGTTGTTTTTTGATAAAAATCGGTGCTGTAGACCCTCAAGCAAGAAAGGAAATGACATTATTTAGGGAGCCGGGAGGAGATTTGGGGTAGAAATCCTAGCTTAGCAGGGCATAATGTTAGAACATGAAATACAATTTTCTTATTTATCGGCACAACAAGCTAATTTCAATGCCAAAATGGCCCATGGAATTGACCGCCAATTTGGCTTACGGATTTACATGTAGATCCTGATTTTGTGCAACTTAGCATGAGAATTATGTGTCTTGAGAGAAATTGTTGTCCAGAGATTCACGTTTCATTCTCTATATACATCGGATAGACAAGTCCAGACATATCCATACGGAAAAATGCTCATTTTGAAAACAAGAATCTCTGGTGACCGTGGATTTTTGTATTGCAGGTTATTGCAATTGTGATCCCCATCGTTTTCATACTCGGTTTCTTCATCTGGATACGCATGATTCGTGATTTGCACCACTCAATTCTCGGTACTTATTCGCTCTCCTCACCTCACTCCATCTAGTACTGCTCTACGTGTCTTTCTATTTATAAGTTTCATGGACTTGACCGTCATCGAATGCTCATTCTCTGCTTTAAATGCTTTCGAGTAGCATACTATAGAGTGCATCCTCTGCTTGCGTTTTTTCTAGCTTCCTCTTGACACTGTACTTTAGGGTGAATATTCTGAGGATATTAACCCCAATCTCTATCAATTGACAATTTTTTGAGTTTTGCGATGCCAAGCACAGGTCTCCTCACAGCAGTTCTTCTCACAGCTGTGATCACTGATGCATTAAAAGATGGCCTTGGCTACCAGAGGCCTGATTTCTATGCACGCTGTTTTGGAAGTGTGACCGCAACAGCTGTACGTCTTTTTTCCTCCTTTCTGGGTACATATAAAGTCGTGATCCCACAAATATACAAGAAAAAATTCTTTATATATGTATTCATATTCAAGACATACAAAATATAGTAACAATGTTAAAAGTTTCCATAGACTTCGTTGTTCATGTCGTCAATTGCAGTGTGTAGCCAGTGAGCGAATTTGCCAAACTTGGTTTGAACTCTTCGCTAATGAATTACAACTAAGTTGGAGGGATTGCATGATTGAGTGGAAAATGACAGTTTCCAGTAAGGTAGGAGGTCCATAAAGTGCTCGGACTCTAGAAGTGTTCTCTAACATAGAGGTACATTTTTCTTTCTCATTGTATCAACAATATGCAAATAGTTTACATTTCAAGAAGTGGACGCTATCAGTGACAATTGTGTTTCAACTTCAAAATTCATTAACTAATTTCATGTAGCTCCAAAAAATACAAAATAACTTGGGTTAGATGTCAATTTTATTTTTTCTTTCAAGGTAAATTCACTTAAGATTATTTCAAGAAGTCTGACCTCCCCAAATCAATTTGAGCTCTTTAATGGGTGCTTTATGAACCTCCTACCTTAGAGTAAGTCATCCTATTTTGTGCCGTGACGATTCAGTTGTGGCCTCTTCACTCTAAGTCTCAACTTTGTATATTTCAAAGTTTGAAATGTGCTCTACTGAAGTATTGTGGCACAAAGAGGCTCAACTGAAGAGGGCTTACCTTAAACGTCAATTTCCTAAATTGACGGAATTCCACAACTTCAGCACTTTTCAGGGTGCGCAACTGAAATGTAAATCTATACCAATCCTAGTTTTTAGAGCTTTGTGTAGATGTATAGCACAATTTTTGACGACTGTAACGAAATTGGCATTCTTAGTGCCAATGGATGTTACAATTCTTAGTTGATTCTGCTTATGTAATGGGACTTGTTGGCCAGGTGTATGGCCCCAATGGCAATGTGCAATGTACAGGGTCAGCTTCCAACCTGAAACAAGGTTACAAGTCGTTCCCAAGCGGCCACGCCTCATGTATGCTGTACATCCCTTTGTGAATTTTCGGGCCTCATATGTGTTAAAATGGCAGAATTTTAAGAAATCTGGTGTAGCAAAGTCTGCTTCTAGGAACCAGAGCTCTCTGTTTTGAGTTGCAAATCAAGTTTTCAATTTTGACTTTGTAACTTGAGTCTGCAAATGGAAACGTGAGCTGTTAAGGAACCAGAGCCGTTTTTAGCCTGGTTACAACTCAAAGCTGTTTTGAGTTTCACAGTTGAAAACTGAAGCTCAATTGAACCTCATATCAAACGTCCCAAGATTCTAGAGTTCAATTTGTCAGATGGCTGTCCCCAAACCCACATGAGCACATGAAAATTGTAGTTCTTAGAGCTCAGGCACTTGAATGTAATAGTTTTCTTACCTTTGAGTACGTGTATTATACATTTTTTATGCTCTGAAATCTGCCATTAAAGAAAATATGCTCATCGTTCAATGTACGTTCACTTGTTGTTTGGAGCTTCTTGGTATGCTCATGGATACATGCTGGGAGAATTTTTTTAAATTCCTTCTCTTAAAAATGGGTGGGCTTGTGAGTTGGTTGTGCGCAGGGTCGTTTGCAGGACTCGGCTATTTGTCGATGTACTTGGCAGGCAAACTGGGATTCTTTGACAAGAGGGGTCACTCGTGGAAACTGTTTCCTATTGTCTTACCACTTGTGGGCGCTACTTTGGTTGGAATCTCTCGGATTGACAACTATTGGCACAATTGGTTTGATGTCTTTGTGGGAGCGCTCATTGGTAAGAAACTGCGTAGAGATAAGCATCGGTTGCACCCATAGAAATAATGTTGAAAGCATTGCACGGCAATAAGCTTAGATTTGTAACTTCCACACACATTCGATGTCATGGTTTTTCTTAGGCTATGTGTTGTGATAATAAACTGTCGTTAATGAAATCTGTATTAATATATATGCAGGGTTGATTGTTGCTTATTTCTGCTACAGACAGCATTACCCCAGCCTGTTTGATGATGAAGGTAAGTAGCTGAATTCTCGCCGAAAATCTATAATTATTTACATAATTGTGTGATGTGGTGTTTCTGAAAAATAAGAGAGTAGTGTTTTTTTTTCTATCTGAGAATATCTTTGAAGTTATGATGACTAACAACATATGTCATTTCCACTTCCTTAGAAGTTTTGGCTGTAAAATGGATGCACATGGTTTAAAAATGAACTGAAATTTTCCATTGAATGTAATGTGCAGCTGCAAGTCCACTCCCCTTCATTAGCTATCACCAGCGCAGAAATGTTATCAATTCAAACCCCCCTTCCCACGCACCCCCTTCCCAAGACGCTGATGGAGTTCCAATGTCCAACTACCCTGCAGTTTGACTTGAAAGATTGATGGTGAACATAATGCTCATTTACGGGAAAAACTCTAAACTCTTGTAACTCTTGTCATTTGTGTAAGCGGTGCTTATGATATTTTAACCCTTAAAAGGGTTGTAGGGTTTGGTATGTTTGGTATTGTATTTGATTAATAGACTACAAAAAATGTACTAAAATATGACAAGACATACATTGATAAACCAACAATGAGCATCTTTCATTTGAATGTCATGTTAAAATCTTATCATGCTCAAGTATGACATGATACTAGTACAACCACCTTCAATAAGTTTGAACAACTTTTGGTGTGCATCCCTCTTCCGTTCTACAAGTTGCCAACTTTAATTAATGGTATCAATTATAATATTGAACCATTTTCCTTAAAACTATTTGAAATTATGTTCTTATCTTGGCAAGTTAGAGAGTACACAATTTATGGTTTGTGATTTGAGGGATTTTTGAGTGAGCAACAACAATTTGATATCTTTGATTTGCATCAATTTTTAACTTTGAAGCACAATTTTTGCAAACTTATGAAAGGTGCCTACACAAGATTCAACAAATTTGGAGCTTCTCATACATGTAAGATAGACAATAATGATTTGCATTGGGGTTGTTGTACACGATTGAATTTAGTTTCACATGAAGATAAACTTTTGTTACTACTCCATATTTCAATCCATACACCTTTGTGATTACATCCAAAATAGCATATTGGGATTAGAATTGGAGTTCATTCATCTTTAAGGATTAATAAAAACTTTTGTCATAACTCTATATCTCAATTTATGTATTGTTTATGTCAATAAACTGCATGTTGCAACTACAATTGGGCTCCCTAGACATTAAAGGTGAGTGAAAGCATTGCTATTGGTTTTGCAACCTTATACCTTATCTACAAAATGTTGTAGAAGGTGTTCAATGTATGGAATTTTGAGTTAGCAAAATGTGACAATGACCTAATGGTGAAATTCACAAAGTATGAGTGTTTGTTGCTAACACATCACTTATATGGAAGAATATTATGAAGAACATAGATTTCTCACCAACTTTGTAAGCAAAGAGAAATCTTGAAAAATGGTTACATAATATACAAATTTTTCCTCACAACTTCTAAACAACATAATCAATTGAGCACCAATGAAGTTGAACCTACAAAATTGAATCAAGTTTTAAGAAGCAACATAAATGCAATATGAATTTGTATGTAAATCTATAGGTGCTTAGTAATCCAAAATTGTGACATAAGAATTCAACTTATATAGATTTCAAAGTTCTAAGCAAGTACCTACAAGAGTGCTAATCTTGTGAAACTTTTTCCATTTAAAAAAAATTGAAGAAGGAATTTCATACTAACAAAGACAATAACATAACCAAAGTCAATTTTGTTAAAAATGACCAATATGAATCATTCGGTACCAAAACTTGTCACATCCATTTATACTGTGCTTTAGAAGCTAGGACATATATGTATATATAGATTTACATTTTATGCCCTACATCAATAGAAAAGTATTGAGGTCATGGAATTTCAATCATATAAATAAAATTGGCCATTGTAATACCTAAAACATACATAAATTCTATAAGGATGCCACAAACACTAAGACTATGATGGATGACAAAAAATCCTTCTGTGTAGGAAGTGTAGATGTTCATCTTTCACTACAAGAAAAAGGGGTGCTTTAAGTATAGTCCTAGAGATAACATTTTAAGTAATGACCTTTTCAGAAGACTTTAAGTAAGAAATAAGTGTCTTTCTAGTAAAAATTTACTAGAAAGACACTTATTTCTTACTTAAAGTCTTCTGAAAAGGTCATTACTTAAAATGTTATCTCTAGGACTATACTTAAAGCACCCCTTTTTCTTGTAGTGTTTGAAATTTTGTATGAAGTGAATAATTTGATTTGTAATGAGTGCTTTTGAGGTTATTTTTGAACAAATGATTCACAATACCATAAAAGGTTGATTTTCACAATGATTAGCCTAATAACTTGTCTTTTTAGATTAACACACTTTGCATCCAAATATACAAGATTTGCCCTTCAAATTGACTCACAAGTCCTAGAACTATAGACCTATGCATAAGTATTCAATCGCTGTTGTAAGAAAAAAATTTGTTTTTTCTTGTGTCGCTACAAAATTTGGTTGAAGGTATCAACTCTAATAAAACATTGGATTTATATTGTTCTTTTTATGTAGGTGGCTAGAACATGGCTAATGGTTTAAAAGAAATTTTCTACAAATTTGTAACTATGAATAAAATTTAGATGAACAATCCCATTTTCTTTGTTAAATGATTCATTTTTCTACAAATTGGTAACTATAAAAATTTAAAGTTTAGATGGACAATTCCAATTTTATTTATTAAATGATTCCTTGACTCCAAACTCTATTTCATATTTGTGTGGATTGTGGAAAGACATGAATGCCTTTAATCTTATTAATTATAGAAAAGCATATTTTCTATAATAAACTATTATTTCTAGTTCAATCTTATTGGCAATTAGAACATGATTCCAATGCACTTTAGCATGCATTATTTGGCCATCAAATAAATAAATTATGAATTTTCAAATTATTGTCTCTATTTTAACTACTAAAAACCAACTAAAGGTTCTAAGTTCTCATGCCTTGATTGTCTACAAGATTGTTATGTGATCAAAATCTAGAAAATATGACACTTTTTAGTCCAAATGTCTTGTATGTATCAAATTTCGAGAGTACTTAGACCAAATTTCAACAAGGATCTAGAACTTGGTCCAAAAAACCACACAACAAATAGAATTGCTCTCAACCATTGAGGGCACATTCTCAACCAATAGGATTTCTCCATTTCCACAGTTTCTTAGTCCTAAATCCTAATCTAAACCTGGCCTTATTATAGGTATACATACCTTAACCCATTGAGGACCAGGTCGATGACTAGGGTCATTGCAAGAAAGACCGACCAATTTATGTAGCGTTTTCCACAGTACTGCTGAAATTTTTGGGAGTACTGTATAATTAGAAAAACAATTTTTTAAAAATGTAAAAAATATGTTTTAGGTATATACCTCTAAGAAGAAGGTACTCTAGGAAGGAAAAGTGTAGGAAAAATCTCTAAGTGGGAGAACTAGAAAAGTGCAAATTTTTATGAAAATAGGTACTTTGACATTTTAATTTGTAAAAAAGAGGAAAACGAATTAAAAATAAAAATAAAAATTTTCAATTAGGGAGAAATTTATGATGAAGAGATTTCACGAAAATAATGATCTCAAAACTATCTTAAATGTTCAAAAGTATGCGCGCAAGGGAGGCCTATTTGCGCATATGTAGAGGAAAGAAAATAATGATTTTAAAGATTTTCTTTGGTAGAAACATGACTACCTAGTATAGGAATAGGCCACAAAAATTTCAGCTTTAGATCATTAATTTTGGATGCTCCCCAGTACTAAAAAACCCTAAACCGCAAAGTGTGACAAATTAGCTTAATTGAAATTTAATTATAAAATGATTTTTGAAAATTTCTGAAAAATAAGGAATTTGATTGTTGTCACGTCAGAAATCTTAGGCAAAATTTCAAGTTAATATGGTTCATACTTTAAAAGTTATAATCAATAACAACTTTGTCATTCAAAGTGTGACGCAAAATAGTACTGGTCTTTCTTGCAATCACCCACTAGTTGATGACTTTGGCTGATTCAAATGACAGGTTTTCATTAGTAGTCACTTCAACTACTAATGAAAACATGTCATTTTCAACCATACTAAGGTGGTCCGTGCCGTTGCCACGGTCTAATTTTTTTAATGTATAGAAACTTCAAAATTCAATAACTTTCATGCCGTAGGTTGGAACACCACGAATCAAAGCCCGTGCACCCCTCCTCGCCGAGGGCTTTCCGACGGTACCAAACACCCCCCCCCCCCCGGGGGGGACTCACGGTCCGAGAGATCTCAACGTAACAAACATCCAAACAAACAAACAAACAAACAAACATCCAAACAGCCTATCTTCATAGGAGGATATTCATTTGCAATTATCGACTTGGTCTTTAATGGGTTAAAATTCAATACTAACTCCATTCAAAGCCAACATGCCTTCTTCAATGAAGAAACAATATGACCAATAAGGTGGGTGCACCCCAAAGCATAGCTAACCTTAAAGCACCATCTACCTTTGGCGTACATGGGTGATTGCATGAAACACTTGTACTGCTGTGTTGCATCATGTTTTGTGGTGACTTGTTTTTTAGCCATAACTTTTGTTTTTTAGCTCCAAATGATTCAAATTTTTTTAAATGGGTACTCATAACTATTATACATCATTCAGAATTTTTGAGGATTTTTAAAAATATTTTACTATTTTTAAATAGCCCCCAATTTTTTGTCACATATTCCAATTTAGGGATTTTTAGTACTATTTAGAACCCAAAAAAATGAATTTTGAGCTGAAATTTTGAGAGGATGTTTTCTTACTAGAATTATAGCTTATCTCAAAAGGAATTTCAAAAATAGTCATTTTCATGTGGTGTAGAAGTCTACAAAGAGACCTTTTTTCTGCTTGCTTTTTGAAACGTGTAAATCATTTTTTTGGTGATTTTCTTGGTCAAGCCTTATCACCAAAAAGTCTTCTCAAATGGCCAATTTTTATTTTTATTTTAAAAAATGTTTTTTATTTTTTATTAATTAAAAAATTGAAGTATGTATTTTCTTCACCGGAATTCTATGTGTTCTATGTCCAAAATTCTAGTGAAGAAAAATACAACTTCAACATTTTAATTTGTAAAAAATAGAAAAATCAAATTTAATGAAATCTAAAAATTGGCCATTTGAGAAGACTTTTTGGTGATAAGGCTTGACCAAGAAAATTACCAAAAAAATGTTTTATATGTTTCAAAAAGCAAGTAGAAAGAAGGTCTCTTCGTGGACTTCTACACATTAAAAAAATGACTATTTTTAAAATTCCTTTGGAGATAAGCTATAAGTCTACTAATAGAATATCCACTCAAATATTCAGCTCAAAATTCGGTTTTTTGGGTTCTAAATAGTACTAAAAACCCCACAATGTCAAAGTGTGACAAATTAACAAAATTGAATTTTAAATATCTAATGATTTTTTTTAATTTGTAAAAAATAAGGATAATAATGGGAGTCAAGATATCTAGGAAGCGTTTTTTTTATTTTGGGCACTTAGTTTTTTATTCAAAAGTTAGAGCCATCTTAAAGCGGTCAACCCAAAAAAACGCAACAAATAGTACAGGTGTTTCGTGCATTTACCCACATTTCCGAAATCAATTATGTACACAAGCTGTAGATGGCGCTTTCAAAAACAAACTTTGATCCTTATTAACTTCTGCATATTGTATCCAAATGTTGTGTTCTTTGGTGCATTGGAATGTGCTTTCACTTGTCAACAAGACTATATGAAATCTAAACAGCTTTATAATAGTAACTAGGCAGGGTACCAATAAGTGGCACTTTTTGGGTGTACCCACCTTAAAAGACTCGTAGAAACCCAACCCCAACGTCTCCAGGACAGATGATCTCTAACAATTGATAATTCCATTTCTCCCAATTCTAGATAGACTCTCTCCCAACTTAGTGCACAGTCAAGTGAAATTCAAGTCAAATCTCCTCATACGGCTGCAGACAAATCAGACATACTTTGCATTAGTCCTGTTGGTCTACGTACCTTGCGACGGAGCTGGAGTCCAAGTTGTTCAAATATCAGTTAGCATGATTGCAAGGAAAGAAATCCTGTCATTCAACAGTACTCTTCAACTCAAATCAGCGAACTGGGGGACTTACAGTCTAACCTGCTGAGATTCGCGGGCTCTCGAACGAACGAGCAAATCGCGCAATTCCAGCAACGGTCTCAAAAGCTACAAGAGAATGTTCAAGCGAGCAAAAACATTGAAAATAGTGAAGGCCAAATCAAAACATGCACAACTTACGATCCGTGCTCATTCCTGCAGCACACCGGGGACTCTATTTTATCTGTGGCTGCCAGAGATATCTCTCGTTATTGCAGATCGCAAGCTAGAAGTCCCGATCTAGGAAGGATCAGTAATCGAATCGGAAGGGAGTAAATTCCTGCTGCTCCTTCGGAAACTCTGAGACTACATTCAAGTACTCCAGGTCAGGCAACACCCCTGTCGGTGCGGTCTCATACCAATGGTCCGCGACATACTTGGCCACCGCAGCACCCACGGGCACGGCGTCGTCCACCGACTTCTGGTAATGCACGCCTGCAAACAAGCGTGACTTCTGTGCGAACGTCACGACGTCCGCGAACGATGCGAATTTCACATCCGCAATTGGCCCCTGCAGCATAGGACAAGCCCACTGCGCGCCACCCCCGGGGAGAATAATAGCATTGGGTTTCAGTTTCTTCTCATTGAAGAATAGCTCCACTGCGCTCGCGGCTGCGGAGTAGGTTGTCACGGTGCCGCTCGGGTACTCGGGATGCGGTGGAGTGGGTGCCCACGGCGTCCAGGTAGGGATGGGTTTGTGATGGGAGTCGCCTACGCGGAGGGCCGTCTGGGGCCGCCAGAACCAGAACCCGTACTGGAGGGCGGTCAAGACGATGAGCGAGTCGTGTACGGAGATCGCCAGCTTTGTGAAGACGGCGACGGTGTCGTAGAGGGAAAGCGTTGATGGAAGCGCCTCGCGCAAGATGGCGCTCCATGCGGCGTCGGTAGTGCAGGTAAGGAAGGGCACCGTCTGGCAGGTAGTCCAGGCTGCCGTGATGTTCATTTCGGCTGTTCGCCGCGGGTTGTTGGCGCTTCCGGCGTCGACGACGCTCGCGTACGCGGCGTCCCATTCCGGGGACGGGACGTACGGGGGCTTGATGAAGGACAACTCCGTCTGGATGAAGCGGAGTGGGTCCGGGACCACGTAGGGGGGCACGATCGGGATGTCGTAGAAGAGGAAAATGGCGTCCGCGCGTCCGGCCGGCGTGTCGTTGAGGTAGCGGAAAAGTCCTGGTCGAGGATTCTTGCCCTCGGAGTCGAGCGCGGCTCGGAAGTCACGCAGGGTGAATTCGCGACCAGCGCGGCGCTTGTCGATAACTCTGTTCGCGACGGCTTCGCCCAAGCGCCTGCCCAGGGTCGTCAGCCAGGTCGATGCGTTGATTGCATTGAGCTGCTTGTCAAGCAAGGGGTCAATGGTTATCCACTTCTCAAACACGAAGTAATTGGACAAAATGGTGTGGCTGGCAAACGCCACCACGAGTTCTTGGGATTCCTCCGTGTCGGAAAAGCGCTTCAGAGCCAAGAGGGAGTGCCACTGGGCGAGTTGTAGCTGCGCGAAGATGCTCTTGTCCTCGATTGTAAATTCCGAGGATCGGCAGAAGATGGCGCTGTATAGGTAGTTCCATTGCACCGCGACGTTGTCTAGCGTCGATCTGGCGGACACACTTGATGTTGAACTCAAGAGAACCGTGAAAATCAGTGCTTGAACTGCTGCTGCTGATTTCGCGGATCGAGACGTCGCCATGGTCAGCTGCTCGCAATTGCCCTGAGTATGTGATCGACCGCAATTCTTAACTGTTAGCAAAGATGAACAAGAATCCCTCACGCGTTTGCATCCCTGGAGCAGCTTGCGGTGATCTACAAGCGGTGTGACATACAATTCGAGCTAGAAGTTCAAGCAATTCTTAGTTTCTTACAATGCATACGACGTTTCCAGTTCTCACCAAATTCTGAGGACAGCAAGTGGATGCAAGGGATCGCGATCGGACCGTCCACAAGATAAGAATATCGTTGACGCTTACGTCACCAGGTTACCAGCTACTGGTTGTACAATTTGCAAAAGCTCCCAACATGCTTTGCTGTGCCAGCTAGAGGAGCAGCGGACACTGGTTGTGCGGATTTCAATCGGAGCCTGCTGGTGCCAGAGGGACAACAGTACGGTACCCACTCCGACATGATCAGCACACATGAACAAGCCGACGCATGCATCAAAATGTTCTCCATTGCAAAAGATCGAATCAATTAATCGACCAGTGGAATCTGAAGCAACTACCACCACTGGAGTCGAACGAAGGCGTGAGCTAAAAAATCAACTGTCCACTTCTCTTCAATTCGCGAGGGCCGATTGGTAAATTAAGCCCCAACCTTCGTGAAAATTTGATTAAAACTCGCACCTTTGAAGCTGCGGAGCTGGAGTCGTCTGGAAGCGGTACTCGAACTACTCGATCTGCCACAGGAAGTGGAGGTACGAACGGCGATGGAGGCCCTGAAATCGGTTACATCCACACAGTCCTCTGATGCTGAGACCTTCAACGCTAGAATTTACAGTAGCTAGTGTGCACAATGCAAGCTAGCTACTACTGTGCATACCGGACACCTATTCGATCAGCACCCTACGCTGCTGTCTGTAATGTGGCTAGTGGATGAGACTCTGGAGGGTCAACAGCTGAGTCTGAATTCTGAAGTCTGTGACGGTGTTTCAAATTAATTATCCCGCGAGGTAAGTTTCGATTTGAGCAATGTCCTGTAGCTGGAGGGTGGGGACCCTACTACTGGCATGGAGTAGTCCATGTGATCCTCGTTGGTAGAGTAATTAAAGAACTAGCTAGACGAGAGTCGGAGAGTGTAACTAGCTGCACGGTACTTCTTACATTAGGGTCATTGCAAGAAAGACCTGCGGCAAAGCGTAGCGTTTTGCATAGTACTCACTTTTTTCTTTGGGAGTACTATATAAATAGTAAATCAATTTTTTTTTAAAGTGAAAAATATGTTTGATGTATATACCTTTAAGAAGAAGATACCCTAGGAAGGAAAAACATAGAAAAATTCTCTAAGTAGGAGAACTAGAAAAGTGCTGAATTTCGTGAAAATTGTAACTTTCACTATATTTTCACATTTTAATTTGTAAAAAAATAGGGAAAGTAATTTTTCTTAAACTAAAAATTGACCATTTGGGAAGACTTTATGGTAAAGGTATTTCACCAAAATAATGATCCGAAAACTATCTTGATTGTTCAAAAATGTGCGCGCAAGGGAGGCCTGTTAGCACACATGTAAAGGAAAGAGAATAATGATTTTTTAAATTACCTTCAGTGGAAACATGCCTACTTAGTGTAGGAATAGACCTTAGAAATCTCAGCTCTAAATTATTAATTTAAAGTACTCCCCAGTACTAAAAAACCCTAAACCGCAAAGTGTGACAAATTAGAGAAATTAGAATTTAAATATAAAAATATTTTTGAAAATTTCTGAAAAATAAGGGTTTTGATAACTATCAAGTCAGTCATCTTCAATAAAAATTTCAAGTTCAAAGAGTTAATGCTTCAAAAGTTATAGCTCATGACAACTCCGTCACTCAAAGTGTGACGCCAAATAGTACAAGTCTTTCTTGCATTCACCCATTATCGATCTAAGTCAGGGATAATTTTAAGTTCAAAATACAGGTATATATTCTAAAAAATTCTAGAGAACCTTTCATAGCCTTTCATAGCTGTAAGAGAAAATATGTCGATCATGAAAAATGACAAAATCAAGCAAGCGGCTATGAACTTCGATTCGCTCGGACAAGACCTATGTCTAAGTGTCTAACCTGACTTAATTGACTTACAGTGCGATATATACCAAGTTCATGGACTACAGGCAATAATAAGCCAATGACGCTACTGATGCATCCGATCCACTACTGTCAATGTTTCACATTGTGTGGAAATTGGAATGACCTTGATCAAGAACTGACCTTGATCAAGAACTGACCTTGATCAAGAACTGACCTTGAACTAATCAGACTGTTAACTAAGTCATGATGATTCTATGATACTCCGAACAGGGAGCACGAAAATATCCACAGCACTTACAATTACACTGTAAGAAGCAAATTCCATGCCTCTTCTTAAACCGCTCTCTCATAGTTTCCCTGAAAGAATGTGCTACAAACTATGCAGTCCTTCAACAAGGAAAAATCAAACAATACTGGAAACTATGCAGAACACCGAAATAGGCCTAGCCAAGACACTCTGAGACGTCTGAGTGGCCGTTTAGGTTTAGAGAGAATATATTCGGACTTAATAAAAGACAAGAGGAGCCAGGATTATATATAATGGCACTGGAATATCCAAGAAAGTCTGGCACACTCCCCAAATGGAAGCTCAGAAGCAAAAGACGTGACAACTTCACAGCGACTGGTAGAAGGTAGAAGCAGCAGTAGTCGCTCATTTAACCCTTGAACGACGGACTGGTGGCCGTGGAAATCATTAGATGAAATTTGAGGGCATTAGGAGACTGCGGGAATGCAATTTTTGCTCTCTGAACTCGAATCCATCATAGTCGCAACCCTGCCACTTAATTTATTTTTTGACTTATTTTCATATTACAGGACCCAATTTTTTCTTTTCTTTTAATTTATTATTAAAGCTGGTTAGCTGGCCTAGCAGCTGCCAACGGCATTGGGAGCTGTTTCGAGAACAAACCCAAAATGGTCCTATAATGCCTTCAGATTTCTTCTAATGCATGCATTTTGATACTGTGTGACATCTTGTACTTTGAATAAGCCAAAGTATTGTAGAAGTTCACCATTAATATCAAGGACAAATAGTTGCACTCCTATTCTATAAGGGAAGATTCTTTGTCATTTATCAGACACAAAACATCTACGGCGGCATTCAAGGGTCTTAGGTACACAACTCTTTTATTATATGTAAAGGTCATCTATACCTTAACCCAATAAGGACGCCGTGGGCAAAAATGATCTAATGAATGACAAGGAATTCTCCTATGTAGGATAGAAGGGTGATTGCAAAAAACACTTATCCTTTTTTTTGTCCCCTTGACACTTGGGAGGTAGTTTTTTGCTCATAACTTTTGCATCTTTTGTTCATTTGACTTGAAACTTCAAATGAAGGTGCCTACAAAAGTTTTACATTTTGTGTAATTTTTTCAATTTTCTTAAAATTAGTTTACTATTTTTAAACTGCCCCTAACTAGGTGTCTACTTTGGCCATTTTGGGGGGGTTTAGTTCTATTTTCGACCCAAAAATGCAAATTTTGAGCTAGAAATTGGCATGCAAGGACCTCACCTAAAGTTACACAAGATTACAAAGAGATTTTTTGAAAATACTATATTGTTCAACCTCCATGTGTCATCAAAGTGGTTGACTTTGCGCAAGTGTGGAGAATAAAATTTATTTTTTCCAAAGATGAAATTTGTTTGGAAAGAAAGACCTTTACTTGGGAAAAAAAATTTATTCTCATTTTTTGAATTTTTTTACTATTTTTACCAAATTAGTGAAAAAAGAGTTATTTTCATTGTATTTTCCATTGTCTATAACATTTAGAGAAATTTTTTCTTAGGTCTGAATTTCAAGAGACATAATATTCTCATTGCTCTTCAAATTATCCATATTTTTTTCAATTTAAAAAAAAATTATTCCAAAAGTCACAGGACTCACGGGACTCATTGATTTTGAGCCATTTTGAGCCAAAACCAGTAAGTGTTTCTTGCAACGACCCAGAAATGCAATCATTCATTCTCCATTTTAGGAATATGGCAAATTTCGTTGAAACAGCGATATGCCATTAAGGGAGAGGCACCCAATGGCGTCCCTGTACCCAATGCCATCCGTTTCTAAGTCAGTCAGTCATTCTAGAACAAAAATGTAGCGGGATTGTAGACTACTTATTGTTTTAGGTAAAAAAAAATAAGCCATGTACAGCCTACCTACATTTATAGCCTGAAATGATTGTGTGCTGTAGAAATGGACGGCATTTGGTACAGGGACGCCATTGGATGCCTCTCTTTTAATTTGGCAGTTTTTACAATTTGGATCGCGAGGTTCGAAATCTAAATCTGTCATACATTTTTGAAATTTATATGTATTGTAGATGACTGAAATCTATACTAGTCCAAGATGTTTCGGACCATGAGGTCCGAATTATAAAAACATCGTAGATTTTGTAAATCTACATAAGTCTTAGATATCTAAAAATCTATACTAGCCCTAGATATTAGCTTTTAGTTTGGACCGCGTGGGCCAAAAAATAGCATAGTGAATATTGCCACTTTTTTAAAATTCCCCATTGAATAGAAAAAGTAAAGATCTTATGCAATTCTTTGACTTCAAATGATTGTTTTTGGATATTTTATTACCAATCACTACTAGAATTAAGTATTGTTTGCATCACATCAAACGCTGCTCAATACACTAGAAAAGTAAACTTAGAAAGACAGTTAAACATTGTTTTAAGCTTGACTAAAGATGTTGTTCAAGTGAAGCAATGTTTTGGTACATATTTTTAATATTGTTTCTTGCTTCTTTGGAAATGAGTGAACTTGAATTCTCATGTTATTGTACTTGTTCTCTTCTTTGGGAACATTCATTTCCAATCATTTGTCTATTAGTGTGAAGGCAAATTTTCAACATTTTGGACCAATTAAAATTTTATTTTAGTATACAGTATTTGTACAATATGGAATATGATTTGCATGATATTTTGAATACAATATAATATATTATACTATACACTATACAAAATACAATATGGTATTCAACACATCTTATACTTCTTCAACTATAGAAATACTCAGTATGCATTGTATAGTAAGAGAGAGTCATGTCTCTTATATTTCATGGGAGCCTCATGAAGCACAATGCTTAGGGGATATTGCCCTCAACAAAGAATGAAGATGGAAACTCATTGGGAACACAATATGTGAAAGTTCTCTCATTAAACATTGCTTAAACATTGTTTAGAAAATTGTCTCTTGCCAAATGTTGCTTCAAGCACTGCTTTGTTTTTGACAGCACTACAAGCGTTGCTGCAAACGTTGCAAACTCCCATTTATTCTAGTAGTGAATGATTCCCAAGGTTTTAGAATGAATTCGACAAAGCCCCCTGTATCCCTCCAGGGTTAAGACAAGTTGTTTGTTTTGATTAGTTTATTTGTCGTATTGAGATCTCCTGAACCGTACATCTCCCAATCCTATATTTGTAAAGCTCTCAGAATGCATACATCCCTCCCCTAGACCATACATCCTTCTTTGGGAAATACTTGTAAAGCTCTCAATAAGGAAGGATGTATGGTCCCAAGATTAGACTAAAATTAATTATAAGTGATTATAATTAGGGCCATATGATATAGGGATTACGTAACTAGGTTAAGGGTTTTAAGCAATTTTGGAGTAGATTGTGAGCAGTATGAGGTCATGGAAAAATTTTCCCACATGGCAAATTTCGTTAAAATGGTAGTATTCCACCGGTATGATACTTTGGACAATTTAGACCGTGCGGTGGGTGAATGCAAGAAACACTTGCACTATTTGTTGCGTTTTACTCAATAATACTCATGATTTATTCTAGAGTACTTTAAAATTTGAAAATTAATTTGAAAAAAATTTGAAAAATATGAATAATGTATACACTTCTAATATAAAGGTTTTCACTGAAGGAAATTGATAGAAAAATTCTCTAAGTAGGAGAACTTAAAAAGCGCCAAACCTCAAGAAAATACATACTTTCATGTTTTAATTTGGAAAAAATAGTAAAAATAAGTAAATACAAAAAATAAAGTAGCAATTTGCAACAACTCTATGGAGATGGTCATTCACCAAAAAACCACCAAAAAGAATATTTTATATGTTTCAAAATTCAAGCAAAAAGAAGCTCACTTTGTAGACTTCCACACGACATAAAAATAACTTTTTTCAAAATCCCTCATATGGAAAAATGTAAGTCTACTAGAAGACCATCTCATCCAAATTCCATTTCAAAATCATTAATAATAAGGTACTCCTTAGTACTAAAAACCTCCAAATTGTCATTTGTGACATTTAATCACTAGTATTATTTTATTATTAAACTATTTTTGAAAATTATGAAAAAATTATCTAAGGTGTATGATAGTCATAAGTACCTTCTCTAGAAATCTTGAGTCATTTCAAGCAAAATCCAAAATTTATGGCCAAAAAATAGATCAGCACTTAGGTTGTGACGGAAAATAGTACAAGTGTTTCTTGCATTCACCCTGGTCTAAAATCTAAAACAATTATAGATTTTTGAAATCTACATGTGTTCTAGATGTCTGAAATCTACACCTATCCAAGATGTTTCAAACCGCACAGTCTGAAATCTAAACGAGTCTTAGATTTTGAAAATCTACATGTGTTCTAGATGTTTGAAATATATGCCTTTCCTAGATGTTAGTTTTCAGTTCAAACCGTGCAGTCTAAAAAATGGCATAAAGAATACCACCATTTTAACAAAATTTGTCATCCATTTAGAAAGATAGGAAATGTGGAATAGTAAACTTTTTAGAATTTTATTCCAAGAAACTAAAATTATTTTGAATTTTGGAAGCTAAAAAGTGCATTACATGCATTGCCAATGCCAAGAGTCTTCAAATTTTGATCATTCTAGAATTACATTCCTGGATAATTGCACGAAATACCTATACTATTCGTTACATTTTGCAACAATATTCCTAACTTTTTTTGGAGTACTATTAAATTACATATCAATCCAAGAAGTTATAAGTGGCTGATAAGCATTTTAGTAGGAGGTTTAGTTGTAGATGTGTTTTTTGTAACCTTTTTTGTTATTTTTTTGACATTTCATAGCCATTTTACAAACACAATGAATCAATTCAATGACAATTTTTTCACCAATGTATTTGTATGTTTTGTTTGAAGTAATTTCTAGCTTAAAGTTTTTCATTTGAGTAGGTTTAAAAAACAAATTTCACCTCCAAATGTGTTTTTAGGAAAATTTCAACATCTTTTTTCAATGCTAAAGCATTATAATCTTACAAACTATGTGACCAAATGACTTGAAATTTGATCCATGTCATCTAAAACATGCACACTACAAGGTTGTATGGTTGAGATTTTTATACCTTCATGACATTTAAACTTATAAGGCTTGAAAAACAAGAATGCTTTTAGACACATTTGGATTGAGGCAATGAGAGGTTAAAGAGTCCTCAAGCATTTGGGGGCTATAGAAGCTTGAAAAATCCCTTGAATTTTGTCAAAGACATAGACTATTTTTTATTTGCGGGAACTCACCATATGAGCATGATGATGTGGCAAAGACCATGCCACATTAGATATGATTAATTAATTAATTAATATTTTTAAATAGATTTTTTTGAAAAAAAATTAAATTAGTTTTCAATTCTTTTAAACTTTTTGAGATTATTGAAAAAGAAAATTTCAAAAATTCAAAAAATTAGGCACCAAAAATTCATTCACAATTCTAGTACAAATTGGAGAACAAGAAGGAGAAGAGTCCCTAAAAGGCCCTTCCTACCTTCAAATTTCATCTACTGAATCCTCAAAACCATCATCATAATAAACTGTGATTATCTGTCTTTAATTTTTTTAAATTTTGGTGTAAGAATCAATGCATCTAAGTTATTAGAATGCACTTTAGGGTGCCCTAAAGAATTCTACTTTTAAAATTTGTAGAAATTAGATGCCTTATCCAATTCTTTTTAATTCATTATTTTCAATTGCTAATACTGCAATAATACTTTTTTTTAGAAAAGTTGCTTCCAAATATGTTGAATTTCTTCTTTTGATGGATATGGATGTAGCTATCTTATTCCTTATATAAGTTAAATATCTCACAATCAATTTATGAAACTTAAATTATGGCCCAAGGTATGAGGCTCAAAAATTGTTCAAGCTTGAAAAGCACCCACCTTCCCATATGTACATTGTTTGTACATGTTTCTTTTTCCACTTTAAAAGAATGTACAAATAGTGTACATTTGAAGGAGCGGACAATTTTAGAATCCTTACTATTTTAACTTTAGAAATTCATGATTAATTCTACAAAGCTTCAAGAAATATGGATCAACTTGCATTAGATGCCAATTTTACTTGCCTTTCAGAGAGAAAATTTTCAAAGAAATTATTCAAGGAGATTCGCCTCCCTCAAATACATTTTAACCCTTACATGGATGCTTTACAGACCTCCTACCTTGTACATGCTTTCAAACCCTTTATAGAGGGACTCTCTAATTGCATATTCCAATTCAAGTACATATAAGTGTAAGGTTGGGTGCAAAAACTTTACAAATTTTTGCATCTTGTTGAAATTAGGTCAACTTTGGGAGGCCCATATATGATCAAAATTGAATTGAATTTCAAATTTTAAATTGTGTTGGAATCACATTAAAGTCTACTTTATAACCATTACAGATACATATATGTAATTGAACACCATACAAAGAGTTTGATGTTTTCTTTACACTATGCACTATTTAGTGTTGTCAACATTTGTGAAAATTACAACTTGTATTCAATGGTAAATATAAGAAATGAACCCTCACAATTCTACTTGTTTTTATAGAATTTGAATTGCTTATATAATTTCTTGCTTGTTCTTCACTCCATTGCAAAATCTTTGACTATCTTCCAACAATTCTATATGAAATTGTAGATAGATCCAAATTATTGTATAATTTGAAATTATTCATTTTTCACTTGCTATTAAATTGAAGTGCACTTCATTGCAATTCCAATGCAATTTGTGTTTTCAAAATTGGTTTGTTTATTAGCATGCTAGAACTTTCTAAAGTTGTTGAAGTTTTTGGTGAAAATTTTGTAAAGTTTGTATACTCAACTTAGTTATAGTAGAAGCACCCAAAAATGTCCAAGTAAAGAATTCAGCATAGTTGGAGTCAGTATTTTCTAAAAATAATATTATTTTAGAATTAGTGAGTGAAAATCATAAATATTCAACCAAAAAAATAGATTTTTGGATATCCTATGTATATTCTATGATTTTCCAAAGTATTGGCTCCCTAGACCACTGAAAATTGTCATGTAGGTACACCCAAATATGAACATTGCTAAAATTAGTAGTGATCCAATTAGATTTTGGTATGTATCCTTAATATGCATAAACAAATTAGAGTCAAGCATGTAGTGAATACATTCACTGAAATCTATAGACACAATTGGATGAATCTAGGGTCTAAGACAAAAAACATGTGCAATATTGGGCAATGTTTTTTTTCATTTTTTATGAAAAGCTAAAAGTGGTGATACTTCATTTTATTGTGGAAATTCCAAATCTCAACATTCATCTAGTATGTTTAGAAAATTTGAAACACTATTGGTGTGGAATATTTGACACCCCAACAGTGTTTCATCAATAACTACTGAAGGAAGTGGACATGTAGAGGATGGAGAGGCTCCTAGGGTGTGGAATATGCCCCATACTTCACTGTAGAAGGAAGGCAATGCCACAACATGCTATTGAATGTTATGACATGCAAGCAATTGTGCAAGCCAATTTGTTGTTGAGATAATTTAATGTACTTATTTAAATAGACATTTCATTAAAATTGTGCCATTTTTCTACCCTTTTTCATCCATTTTCTAGAACTGGTATGGATTTCAGACCACATTGTTTAGAATCTAGGATTGGTACACATTTTAGATCACATGATCCAAACCAAAATGTACCAAGTTTGCAGAATATTGCCATTTGAATGAAACATTTCTTTTTCCAATATTATTCAAGGTGCTAAATTAGTATCTTGCCACATAATTTATTTAGTGTAACTATACAAACAAAGAATTTGAAAGTTATACTAGTATATACACATTGATGAGGAAAATGACCCACAACAAGATCTACTTCAATGGTAACTTGACTACTAGTCAATCTTCTTGTAGGCTAGCCAACCTAAGTCTCTACTAGTACAATGAAGCAATTGATAATTTTGAATTTGTACCAATTTAAAGATATAATATGATCAAATAGAATAACATTTGACATTGGTAAATTAGTGTCACACTTGTGTGCACTAGAAGGATAAATCAACAAAGAAGAAACAACTTGAGATAGACTTTAGAGTTATTTGTACTAAGCAAAAAGTTTTATTTTTTTAAGGTAGGAGTACCTAATGGCATCAATTTGTACATAACGTGGTCATTTCAAAATTTAAATGTAGGTAGACTATAGATAATTTATTTGTTTTGACCTAAATGATAAGCTATCTATAGCCTACCTACATTTATGTTTTTAGAATCACTGCCTTACATAGAAATTGACGCCATTAAGTATAGTGATGTAATTAGATGCTCTTACCTTATAAGAGCATCCCCACGGCCACTCACAATTTGGCACGAACTAGGCAAGTAGCCAGGCCTGGCCAAAGTAATTGCCCCACGACACACACGGCAAAGCCAAAAATAAGGCCAAGCTCGGCCAAATTTAAGAATGACATGGCCAAGTAGCGAGTGTGTGGCCGGGCTCAGTGTACAATTGTTTTATATTTAATTCCCTTGTTCGAGGCACTTTTCAAGTTTAAAAGAATTGATTCTCGGCAACAACCATGAGGTGGCATCTCGAAATCCGAACACAATTCTTTCCCGAGCTTGTTGCCAAACTTGGTGTGGGACAAATTTGTTTGGCCGGGCCCGGACTTCACTCATGACATGGCCAATTGCTCCTTGGCCGGGTCATTTGCCCAGGCCAGGCATGGAGATGCTTTAAGGCACTTTTTCTTGTTTCATTTTTTGACTTCATAGCATTGTATAACTAGGCAATGGTCCTCCCCATGCTGAAAAGGTATGATGCCTCCTTAGATGCTTGTAAAAGACTTGTGATTAATGCAAAAATTGGGGTCCACTGAGGAACCACATATGACAATTTCATTCATTATTATAGATCTCTTCTTCCAAGAATGCAACTGAGAGCCCCCTACCTCATTGGTAAACAATGTTATGTTCCACAAAATTTAATTAATTCTCCATTCATTCTTCATAGGACATTTGAATGGTTCATCATCCTGTTGGTCACTATTTTTTTCATGGCTCATTCAGCATACAACTCCACATAAACCTACAGATTGATTCTTCCCTCAAGAATGGTCTTCTAGCTGGCTCAAGCAGGCAGATCATGCATGTACATGATTCATGCGAAAGGACCACAGTTGCGTAGACTTTGGGTGTTTTTCAGTAATTTTTCTCTTGCTGCTAAGGTAGGACCACCCATTCCCGACCGGGGACCAATAACCAACCATATTTCCAACCATAGCAAAAAAGTGTTTTTTTCTCCATTTCAAAATTGGGACTTGTAAGTTATTGACATATGCTCCAATTTTGTGAGTCAGAAAGTAAAAAGCTATAAATAAAAAGGTAGTTTTTGAGTTATTAAAGTTAGTGATCGACAATAGGTCCAAAGCACTTTTTGCCTTTCAAAATTCATAATTATTTCAATTTGAGTGGTAAAATTACCAAAGTTTTTGCAATCCTCCTCATTTCTATAGATGCACCTCTGAAAATTTTTACTTTGCCTTGTCTGATCCTAGATCATATCTCCAATTGCTTATTTGGTCGACTATAGGTGGTTCTACCTTATCTTCATTGGGAATGACACTTTAAGGTAGAAGTACCTATTTCAGAAAAAATAATAATTTAATGGCTTAATAGGCTGATTTATTGTGGACAACACTTGGAAGCACTATTTATTGAAAAAGTTTTTTGTTTGTATCTTCTCATCCATTTATGTCTTTTTCTTTCTTGCATAGGGAGAAGTGTCAAAGCTAACTATAAGAGAGAGGCACCCAATGGCGTCCATTTCTAAGTCAGTTGTTCATTCTAGAACATAAATGTAGTGGGATTGTAGACTGCTTATTGTTTTAGGTCAAAAGAAATAAGTCATGTACTGCCTACCTTCATTTATAGCTTGAAATAATTGTGTACTATAGAAACGGATGGCATTGGGTATAGGTGCGTCATTGGGTGCCTCTCCCTTGATAGGTGAGTCTATGAAATCAAAATGGTTGCAAATGAAAGATCTATATTTGTTTGAAATAAAATATTCATTTAAGAAAATTATTTTTATTTCATTGTTCTTCATTCTTATATGTGCACACATTGAGCTCAATTTCATAGTGAATTTCCCACATCTTACATGTTGAAATGCTTAGGTTATCTATAATAGATACCTCTACCTTAATAGGACTTTCAGATTCTCAAGACCTCCAACTTGATACAAAAAGGATTAAGGTAGTCTGCTTGAAAAGTGACCATTAGATGGCTGATTGCATTTTTATAGGCTTTTATGGAGAGAAATATTTTTTTTTCTTATTTTTGAAAAGATAAAAATGGATGTTGCATGCAACAAAATAGTTTTATAATTTTCAAAACAATACTGAATTAGTTATGATTTTTCAAAGATGGTAGTCCTAGGGACCTATTTATGATTATAGGCTTGACAAAAAGCAAATACATGTAGTAGGTGAAGAGAGATGGGAAAATCTAGAAGGAGCTTGCTGACTGCCACAAAAAACAAGGGAGGGCCATCATAACATTCAGTAGCAGCCTATCACACTGCCTTCCAATGGATGAAATGGTGTGAAATATAGCAGATGAAATGGTGTGGAATATTCCACACCATTCAGTAACTAAAGTTGCAAACTTCAAAAAATGTTAGATGAAATTAGGTGATGGGGACTTCACAAAGGGAAAGGCAGTCTTTTTATAGGCTACTGAATGTTATGATTGAAGGGATCAATTTATGGTAGTTTTCAAGGGTTTAGATTCTATATATTTTATTCAGAGGTTGTTGGTTAGTCAAATCTGATTTTAAATACATTAATGTATACATGTTACAACTTTTTGAAATGGACCGCATTGCATGTTAAAACCAATCCACACTACAATCCAATGCACCCTCACTTCTTCAAGCCATTTACTATCAATCACAGTTTCCTTTTAAAACTACTTCATGTCTATTGTAGGGTCCATTTGAAGACAGAGCCTGCTTTTAGAGCAGACTTCTATACAGTATGATCTCCTCAATTGACTTTGGTGCAAGTTGGTGACTATTCTAGTATTCTTGGCCTCTTCCCAAGGTCTCCAAGGCCATGTCTGGTGAATTTGGTGCCAGTGGATATGGTTGGGTTTGAACTCTGAACCCAAGGGCCCAGGAGAAGCTTGTGCATCAATTGACAATTTCAATTCATCTTCTAAAGCCTGTGAAGAAGTTCGAGTACTACAGGAGGAGGTCCATAAACTGACTACCTAAGGGTTCAAACTGAATTTTGGGGAGGTGAAACATCTTGCAATATTTTTCAGTAAATATTTTTTGAAAGATTACTGGAATAGGCATCTAATTCACATAGTTTCATATTTTTTGGAGCTTTGTGGAATTAGTTACAAATTTTTGAAGTTGAAAAAAAGTGGTCATTTGTAGTCATCAAAGGTGACTACCTTTTGAAATGTGCAAATTTGGTACATTGAAGAAAGCAAAATGTACCTCTGAGCCATGTTCACTTTTAATGCCTAGTTGGAGCTCAAGCCTCCTACCTTAAGTAGTATGCTCTAAAAGCGAGCATGATGCACTGGTACATTTTACTTTCTTCAATGTACCTATGGTGTTTTTTTCAACAGGTGGTCACTTTTAGTGACTACTGCATTTCAATTTTAGAAATTAATAACTAATTTTACAAAAGATGAAATGATTTGGGTTAGTGAGATGCCAATTCCGTTTTCCTTCCTATGAAAACTTATTGAAAATTGATTCAAGGATTTTAGCTTCCCCCTAAAGGCAATCAACTCTTAAATGGTTGCTTTATGAGCAGACTACCTTATGTTGTGTAGGTCTGAGCATCCATAATTAACCCTTAAAGGACGGGCCTATGACCACTGGTTAGAAGCCCCTTTGCTGGTCACTCAATTTGATACTGTTCAGGAACCAATCGAGTATGAAATTTTTTATTTTTATTTTTCAGAGATGGAAGTACATGTCTTCTGCACTTCATAGAAATTTCAGATTTTTTTGAGGAAAATTTATTTTTATGAGATTTTTTGAAGAAAAAATGAAGAAAAAATCATAGAAAATAGAAAATTATCTCAAAAAATCTGAAAATTTCACAATGTTTGTAAATTGTAGAGACAAACATCATGGTGTAAACTCTACTTCCGTTTACACCTATTTATAGGTTGCAGTGGACATTAAAAATGCAGCCAAAATTCAAATTGCAATAAAATATTCAATTTTACGAATTTTTCCAAAATTCCAATTGGAGTAGAAACTAAAAGAAAAGACCTTCATTTCATTAGTTGGTCTCAAACTCAAAAAATGTCATTTTCAAGGAGAAATTTTAGATTCAGTCAATTTCTCAAAATACACTAAAATGGCAAATTTTGCCATCCGTTTTCTCTAATTACTTCTCAACTACATGAAAATAAATAGTAGTTAGACTAAAAACTCAATTGGAGACTCTTTACAACTCAACGTGAAAGGTCATTAAAAAAAAAAGTGGATGAAAAAATTACTCTTCAGGTCCTCTGCTGCCCCCGCAAAGTCATCCGAACGCCAAATATTGGCGCCGGCGTCGCTTAAGGGTTAAGCACCTCCATTAGCGATGCTGCCTATTTAAACATCTACGGATTATGAATGCCGCCTAAACATTGGATTATAACTTACTAATGATGAAGAATTAAAAAGGTTTCATAAACAGACATTTGTTCATCTCAAACCATCTGATGCAATGAACAGGGAGTACCAACATTTAGTTACAAGTCAGCTAGTTGAAACCCAAAATTTCTGAATGAAGTTCAAAATTTTAGGAAAAAAAAACGATCATTTTAGAGGGAAAAAAAAGAATATTCGTTATTTTCTTAAGGCCTAGCCGAGAGTATTCCCCAAGCAACCTATAGGTGCAAGAAAATGTAGGATTTTAGCCGGTTAAGCTAAAATTTCTTCCCAGACTGTGATCTGATGCAATTTCTACTACACAATGACAAATTGACAATGATTGAAGAAAAATAAAATGCTGGGTGGCAGCTGCCATTCAACTTCTACTCCAGTTGCTCATAATAAATACTGTCTCAGCGCAGGTCAATATCTGTCTTTGTAGTGAAGGGCGCAGCATTAAATTCTACCATCAAAGGTGGGCCCGCATGCTGGATTTACCCCAGGGGAAAACACTGAAAGTTTTTATTTTTTCGAGTTTCTGGATTCATATTCGTAATCAGAGACCCCAAATTAGTGAGGGTGGGTCAAAACAAACCAAAAAATCCAACACAAAAATAAACCTTAAATCCTTATCAACCCCTCATAAAACAAGTTTTACCCCATTAGGCCCACCTTTGATGGTAGGGTTTAACGTTCTGCATAGTGAAGGTAGGACATGTCTACCATCATTCAATTTCAACCATATAACAAATATTAAGTTACAATTATCATCTAAGGTAGAAGTATCCATAGTCGATCACTTTGAAAGCGATTTTCAGGTAGATTGTGTGAGGAATATGAGGCAAGTGAAATTTTTGCCAAGTAGGAAGACAGGAAATATAGGGACCACAAATTTTTCACAATTTTATTCTCCAAATTGAAATTATTGTGATTTTTGGAAGCCAAAAAGTTGTTTGGACTAGAAGTCAATGTCTACACTCTTCCAATTCCAATGATAGACCAAGTACTTTCTTGCTCACTACTTCCTATTTTCTTGCTCACTACTTTGGAACATGTGCCATAATTTTATTGGGCCCAACCTTTAAATGCAAGAGAAAACACATTCCTAGCTTGTTGAAAATATGTTCTAGCCTTAGTTAGAAATAACTACATTCTACAGGTTGGATATGGGTCCCTGGTCAGGAATGGATACCTCTACCTTATATGTGCAACCCATGATTTCAATGATCATCATCCAAGTGGCTTCACTTTTCAAGCCCCCATGAAGGACGCCACTCCACTGGCACATGCCTCTCCCTGGGTTGCGGGTTTTGGGCTCCTTATATTATGTCTGTCGGTCTGTTGTGTCTGTGTGTGTTGATGTTCTCCTTTGTGTCCCAACAGGTCACTTGTGGGTGATGGTTTTGTATTTTATCTCCTTGCCCATAACATTCAATAGCATGCCATGCCTCTAGTACAGCAATGGTGTGGCATATTCCAAACCCAACCAATTAATTACTGATGAACTCAATTGGGTGTGGCATATTCCACACCGTCATTGTAGACTGAAGACAATGCCAACCTCGCTACTAAATGTTACGAGAGTGCAATGAATTTTTTTTATTTGTTTAAATAAATAAATAAAATGATCATCATATGACTTTAAGATTTGAACTTTTGGATGATGAAAGTACATAGTTTGCAATGGTTCTTTCCATTTGTTCAAAAAAAAAAGAAAAAGGCTGGTTGGCTTGTACTCTTTTTCTGGCAATGAATTGGTTTTCATTTGTTAAAAAAAAAAGAAAAAAAGAAGTACATAGCCATTAATACCCAGACTGGCTCCCACCTTATCCTACCAACAAAAGAGGATAATGACCAAGACCGCCTTTGTAAAGAATGTTCGGTTGCATCATTCAACTGATGACTTTCAATGAGGAGTAAAAGTTATGATATATCCAGTCTGCATGGGCATCTTAGCCAAAACATGTATACATGCCACTTGTGTGTGGTTTGTTTGTATTTGTTTAGTTTTTTTTAGGACCAGTACGAAGTAACAGGTTGAATTTGTCTTTTGCCATTACGAATAGACTCTTCATTTTAATGCTTGCAAGTTGGAATTGTGTAAACTTTTAAGGGCCACCCTCCATGTGAGCCAGGCCGGTAGCATTTGGAAGGGAGAGCTACAGTGAGAAGTGAGTGATGACACTTCTATGTGGACTGAGTGGGTGGAGAGATATCGAGTAAGAAAAGTACATGTACGGTAAGAGGTCCTATAATGGATCATTTCATGGCTGAAACAAAATTTCAGGGAAGTAGGACTTCTAGAAATATTTTTCAGTAAACTTTCCTTGAAAGAGAAGTAGAATTGACATTTAACCCAAGTCGTTTCATATTTTTCTAAGCTTTGTGGAATTAGTTATCAATTTTTGAAGTTGAAAGGACATAGGGCTCTAAAATGGTGCCCTAGCTGATATGTATACCATCAATACACTGCTAAAGGCTATGAAAAAGAAACATGTACAAATATTGTACATTTAAGGTAGGGCACCATTTTAGAACCCGCTCCATTCTACCTTAATGATTCCCTTGAATTTTGACCAATCTCCACTAATAGGCTCGTCCACTGATGTCGGTGAAACTTGAAAATCCTCCTTCTTTGCTCACCGAGTATTAGGAGGGATTGGAAGCCTCAACAAGACTATGGGTTCCCGCAATCTGGAAACACCGAAACTGCAGTGGGAACCCCAAAATGCAAGATTCCAATATGGCCAAGACCATGCCAAGTCAACCCAAAAGTTAAAAAAATTGAGACTTTTTTTCATATTTATGGACCCCAAATTTTTATTTTTTTTAATTTTTTAATTTTTGGATAATTGTTGGTTGACAGCAACCAACAATTCCTTGCACTGTTTTGAGAACAGACCCTGAAATGGCCATGTAGAGGCCTTTAATCCCTCATAATGGGTTGCCAAGACAATCGGTGGGAGCTTCTTGTCTTCTAGCACTTTTTCTACTAGCCCGACTCACATGGAAGTTGGCCCTAAGAAAGTAGGTAGGAAAGTGGTGTGTGTAATGTAGGGGGCATGAGTTTTAGATATTAGAGCAAATAGAGAGATTTTCAAAGGGTATAAAGTAAGTTAGCTTATGCACTACTAAAACAATTTTGCTAGTGATGGGTAGGCTCCCATTTGGCCTATTATAGGCTGACTAACTTTAGTATTATGAGGAAGAAAGGTTTGGTGCTCTAAAATTCTACTTAAGAGCATCTCCACTTATGCCTTCAAAAGGTGTTATACATTAGGAAAAAAATGAAGTTCTAGAAGGATGACCAAAACCCCTTCAAAGGACAACAAATCTTACATTTTATCTTGCATTTTTATTATTTGTTCTTTCTTAATGTTTAGATGTTGGATGGTTGTCAACTTCTAGAGTGGCTCAAAATCCAAGTATTGGAGGCTTCATTCATTATTAGACACCTTGAAATTTGATACACCTTGTACTTTAAAAAAGTTGTCAAAAAATAATGTCAAAAAGAGTCCAATTTCCATCCATTCTCTAAAATTTCTTTTAACCCCTAAAGTTTTTTGCCTAAGTTTTCACTATAAGCACTCCAAAACTACCAATTTTAATACAAGTACCAACTTTTAGAAAAAAAAATTCATTCTTAGACACAAAGTATCCATAGGTTCTTGTAATAAATTGGTTTGAAATATTTTTTTTGACCTTGCAAAAAATTGGGTAGCTATACTTTAGATGGTCACATTTGTATGAAAAAATATCCAAAATGATGGTTACTCTTTGGATTAATTATTCAAAGAAAGTTGGCTACATTTTTGAAAATTTTCAAATTGTTTGGAATTGTACAAATATATAGGAAAAAAATAATAAGTAGAAAGTAGTAAAATATGATCAAAAATACTAAATTACTAACAATTGATTTATGGAATTGAAAAATGAAAATGCCAATAGTTTTGATGTTGTAATAAACAACCTACGCCTAACGTTTTTATTTTTTCAAAAAATATTAAAAATTAAATTGAATAAAGGATTTCAAACTTCTTTTGTAGAGTAGAGATTTTATAACTACCCACAAACTACCCCAAACAATAACTTTTTAACTATCTACTCAAAAGTTATGAAAATTATTGGGCCTTAAAGGTACTCCTTGGAAAAATATTGTGTGAAAATTTCAAGGAAAAAATAAAAAATTCATTCATAGTGAATTGCCCTAAATTGTTATGTTGCCAAAAAAAACCCATAGTTTAGTGTTTTAGGAGTTAATGACAACGTAAAAGACTTACTTCATTGACATTTGGTGAGAATAAAGGGAGAAAAGGTTGCTTTTATATTGAAATCAATTGTTCATTATGAATCCTCTAAAAGAATGGGATAATTTGAAAATGAGAGCTTGATTTCTCATTGTCAAAAAGTATGAATTCTACTCAAAATAGAATTTTAGACTTCATTTTAGTATAGTAGAAAGATTTTTGATAGAAAAATAGTTGAGAAATCAAGCTAAATTTTAGATTCAAAAATGCGTTTGAGGTTTAAATCCTCTACATTAAAAATTTATGGACAAAATTCAAAGAAAGGTTGGAAGAGGCATTTTTTGACATTTTCAACACCTTGTCTAAATTTGTCTATAACTTTTTATTGGAGGCTCTAAACCTCAAATGGATTTTTGGAGATTCAATATAGCTTGACTCTCTAAATTTTTTTAGTTCAAATTTATTCTATCATCGTAAAATGAAGTTTGAAATCCTATTTTGAACACAATTCCTACCTTTTGATTTAACTATGAGTGATTGAATTTCTATTAATTCTAATTTATATATTCCACATGAATTTGTCTTACCTACCACTATCCTAGTTTTATAAAGAGCTTCTTTTCTCTTCTTTGAACACACCAAATTAAATGACTTTTGGTTTGAAATTAACTATCCAAATCACAAAAGTTTACTAAATGCTTTGGATTTTAAATTTATTAATAATTTCAAATGGATTTAGAGTTGATTAGAAAATGGTACCTTTGTTACACTTTGATTGTTATAGCTTAACTACCTTTGTGGAAGTCAAATGTTGAAAACCCCTAGTTAGTATGGTTCTATAGAGCTAGGCATGACATGAAAATCCTTAAGGATATCGTTGCTTGGTGGCTATTAGAAGGTTGATTTATTCTCTAATGCTTGTCAAAACATAGATGATATATGCTTCAAATGTTACCCTCAAATATTTTGTTGGTTTCTAATCCTTGCATATCAAGTAAAATTTCTAGTTGAACAAAAATAAAGAATGGTGACAAACTAAGAAGTAATAAAATGTTTGTTCATTAGATTTAAGGATTCATTAAATAATTGTTGTAATTCAAAAGGCCAAAACCTTCAAATTCAAAGACAAAGCATGATCCTTCAAGGGTTTTCCAAGGTAACTTGTAATGTAGATTTTGCCTACTTGACAAAAATCCCAAGACAATTTACTAGGGGGTTATTTCCATGGAAAGGTCTATAAGTCTATCGTTTGTATGACTAAGGTCACTGTAATCGTATGTTGGACACTTATTTATGTCGTTTTTGGTTTCGTTTTAATAAAATAAACCCAAGGAAAATCTCTAATGTCAATTGGTCACAGTCCACAAACCCAATGCTATAATAGACCAAATGTATGGCGTCACAGTCTTGCCTAGTATGTGGCTCATGTCAAATATTCTTTGTCAATTGGTCTGGGGGAGGTCAAATTGTCTTATGCATGCTCTAGCCACTTAATGCAATATATATATTTATATATTTATTTTATTTATAATTTAATTCCTCTTTTCTTTCTCTCACATGGCAATCACTCTTAATTTGCAATAATTTAATTTTAAATAAAAGAAATTTAAATTCTTTCCTTTTATTTATTTTGATTCTTTAGGTCGTCAATTCAATCCTCTTTAGCAAGTCAAATAGTCTCAGCCGTTCCACTTGAATTGGTTCATGTCAAATAGTCATCTATACTAACTACTTTATCTAATAGACCTAAATTCACTATTTAGACTTAATTGATTTATTTCCAACAACCACAAGCAATTCCTACCTACCAGATTTGTTGGTGGTTAGAGGAACAACTGCAATGTACAAATTTAATTCTAATCAACTTGACTCTATGTAACAGTCAATTAGATTAGATTTCTTAGACCTATGACTTCATAATATCAAAAAGAATCACAATCTATTAGACTTAATTCCATTTCTACATAATATTTAGTCTACTAAACTTAGCAGATTTTGAATAATGAGATTACTTCAGTCTATGTCTCCAGTTGACAAATTAATTTAATAAACAACTACCATGAGTTTCTTCATTTCCAAATTCTAAAACTAGAATGCTACACAGTCAATTTGACATAGTTACTTATCATTTAATAGAATCTCATATGTTTAATTCTTCCTAAAACAATTCGTAATTTTACACAACCACCAGTATAATTAAATCAAATGGACTTTACTTGATCAATTAGACAATGAGCCAGTATTGCTAATTACAACTTTTGAAATACAATTGCTCAGTCAACTAGACTCCAACACCATGCTAGTTGGCAAATTGACATGAATACCATCCATATGCATCACACAATTAGACTTGTACATGGCATTACAATTTACTGCAACTATACAGACCATTTGCCTTTTCCTTCCATTTTGTATCAACTAGCCTGACTTATAACTTATAAATTTAGCAACTTGACACCATTACCAACTGTGTGGTCAATTCTCTCCAATTGATCTTACCTACCCCAAGTTCGATTAGTCAATTAATCACTCACTGCTTTCTAAGTTAATTTGCCACTTGCAAGACTCAACAATTTGTCACATTAATTACGCAAGCACCACATGTGTACACATTGCTCTTGTCAATTAGATTCACCACCTATGAAATTCTAATTTGACAATTTATCAATCTCTCACAAACACACCACCTGTATGCTAATACGAATTGACTCTATACATTGTAAGACACCACCTGTGTACTTACACTTTGCCAATTTGACTCTAATCTCACAATTCGCTCACCATTTGTAACACTGCAAATTGACCAACTTAAATTCTCTCAATTGAACACCATCTGTGTTATCTAACTTCTACACTCAAATTGCCATCTGCAAATGAATCAAAGCTAATTTATTCAACTTGCACCACCTGTGCATTTAAGTCTCATCATAAATCTACAAATATTGCTCAAGAAATCAAAGACGACTTGCCACCTGCAAGCGCTCACAAGTAGTTGCTTAAACACCAATTGTGTACAACTAGACACTCAATAATTCTACTCGCCAACTGCGATTTGTCAAACTCACCACCTGTGAGGACTTTTACACACAAATACTTGTCTAATTGCCGCTTACAACTTGCCAACTGCAAGCCACGACAATTAGATATGTACCACTTGTGCACTCTAACTCAGTCGATTCGCACAACTGCTTGCCACCTGCAAGCGTGCTAAATCGACCTACAAACTACACTACACCCCAACTGCGAATACAAAATTCAACTTAAAATATTACATATATTAATATTGAGAAATTGTATCGACAAGTTGATGTAAACTTGAGAGCTCTAGTCGACTATTGCATGCGTGAAGGAAAAGAAAGAGAGACAAGTGAAAGACAACTAGCCTATAAGTCAAGTGGGAGTGCTAGAAAGTCATGTCTATTCATCTAAACTCTTCCTATCTATTTGTCCAAGTTCATATCTTTAGATTTATACTACTTGACATCTAATCTGCAAATTATCCTTTTAAAACAAGTTATCCTCCAAATTATCATGTGAGAATGGGAACATAGTCAAATTGCTAACCCTATTTACACTGGAAAAAGCAAATAGACCAAAATTTGAAAAATCTAGTAGACTCCATAACTCAATAAAAGTGTATATTGGACCTAAATAGACAAATTATGCTCAATTGCAACATTGATGCCACAATAATTGTCATTAGGAATTTTTTTTTAAATGTCTAAATGACATTGGGTTGGTAAAAAGCTTTCAAAGGGACCTCAAGATTACATTTTTTTTTGTACTTTCATGAATTTCTCCCCCTATTGTTGTTCACATTTAGTTGGAATGTGATGGTTGTCACCTCTTCATGGTGCATAGTGTAAAACTATGCATCAAGAAGTAAAAAAAGATTCAAAATTTTAAAATCCCACCCCCACTCCTTTTTATAATTTTCAGAAGGTGGGGCTCAATGCAATCAGTATGGGACAAATCTTATATGTCATATCTTGTATGTATATAGTATGCTATATCTTGTATGTTGTATCTATATTTGAACTATTGTATGTATATTTTCATATTCATATTACCATATCATATTCATATTCATATATGTATTATGTATCGATCCAATGGCTATTGATTTTTCTTGAATGAGGGTGGAATGTTTTTTGACACACATTGGACAATGGACAGCTCCTAATTTTGTGATGGGGGGAGAGGAAATCCACCAAACAGTGATAGGTAGTTCATGGTAGATAGTGATGGTTGTCAATGGTTGGTGGCTCAAAAGACAAGTACATAACTTGGTGTACCTTCATGAAGTTGTCCAATTCTTTGCATTCTAACTAGCCTATATAGTTTAGATGGAGTGAATTGATTGTGACTTTATTTAACTATAATTCTTCACTCTTGAAAAAGTCAAACAAAGTGAAGTTAGACATATTTGAGTCAAAATTTGTAGATTTAGTAGTGGTTTGGAAATAGTTAAAAGAGTCACTCCTTTAGTAAGGTTGAAACACCCATTTTTGTCCCTGTACACATTTTTGAATCCTAGAGTATTACTAAATCTATTCATAAGCATTCATTAAAGTGTCCTACAAATGTTTAATTTTAATTTGTTGATGTAGTTGTAAGACACATGTATAATTTTCATTCATTGACAAGTGATTTTAGTAGAGTTCAGTTTAGAGTACACCTATAGGACAGTTCCAGTGGTTTAGGGAGCCAACACTTTTGAAAATTTATAGAAATCACGTATTGCATTTGAATTTTTTTTAGATATTCATGATTTTCACTCACTAATACTATAAAAATATTATTTTTACAAAAAAATGCCTCCAAGTATGTTGAATTGCTTAAACTGGCCATTGTAGGTGTTTCCACTATACACTAAATCTAACTTACACAGTGGGCCCAACAGGAAAAAATTTGGGATTTTATAGGGATAAAAGTTTAAGGAAACAAACCCTATTTTGAGCCATATCTAGGGTATGTTCTAGCCCTGACCAACCAAACATGGGGGCGTTGATTGCAAATATGAATTCAAAATTTGCCAAAAAAATAATGCAAAAAATAAAAAAATTCAGCGTTTTTCCTTGGGATAAATCCAGCCAGCTGGGCTCCCTTTGTGCGCTGGGTTTAACGTCTTGCATCAACCCTCCAAAGGCCTCATTGGGGCACGGAGAACTGACCCCCTCGTGGCCTCGCTCGGCCACTTGGATAAAATGCTGTAATTTAAAAAAAAATTCACACAAGTTTCTTTTTGCAAATTTTGAGTTCATATTTGCGATCAGAGACTCCAAATTAGCTAGGGGTAAAGAAAGTAGGGGTGATCACGGCCCAAACTAGGAGGCTTTTGTTTTAATTGCACCTCTAGTAAAACATGGTAAGGCTGAGCGAGGGGGCCAATCCACCCGGATCATTTTCTCCCTATTGATGGTATAAGTTAGTTTGATTCTCCATTTTGTACATCAAGGGTTAATTAATTGGTACCCTTAAACATAGTTAGGAATTGCCAGTTCAACAAATTGACTCAAACTACAGTGAAGAAGATAAAACGGAATTTGACTGTGAGGAATGGCGACGGATGGCGAAGAGAGTCGCGGGGTAGGAGTTGCTGGTAGTGACGTTGGGCTATCTCTTTAATCTAGTGCTTGTATCGACCCCTTATCACCCGCATTGTGTGACAACCTTAACAATAGTGGTAGCATTTTGTTTCTATTTGAAGAAAGTGTCAAGAGATTTGCATTTATTGGGGTTTGCACATACCGTATTTTAGGTCATTTCATTTAGGGTTTTGATGTTGGTGATGTGGTTACTGTTGGAGGCAGAGATTTGTTACATACCTCAAGCGTAGGAGTATTGTGCAGGCCACCCAGAGAAATTAAATGGGACCCTATGACTACTACCTTTTCTGGTGTGCAAGTTTGGGCTCCAGCACCAAGTGCGCACGATGAGCTCTGAAATTAAATTCATGCTGTTGATATGGGTCGCAATTTGTAAACGTGGAGGAAAGTCTTGTATGCATTTCTAAGTTGAACATTTAATTTGTATTGTTGACAGATATCTTCTGTCTCTTGGTTGCACAGGGATTCTCCTACCTGTAACAAAATTATTCGGGTGTCTTTTCCTTGCTCTCCAGAAAATGCAACCTGGTTGCATGTAAAGATCAAAACCCGGTGTACCAAGACTTTTCAAGAATGTTGTGATTGGAACTTGCATCATGCAATTGCTAACCGGCTTTCTATATATCAGTAGTATAACTTTTCCAGTCCGGGTGACTGGTGTCTTACGAAGCCATATCATATCATATCATCTTATACACTCAAGTCTATTTTTTCTTTTTAAATTCAGAAATTGAGAAGGAAGTTGTACCTTATGCAGATGTCTTTTTTAAGTGAATTTTGAGGAAATTACAACCAATAGTTGTATAATCTCGGTAAGGATGTGAAATCTATAGGTAGTATGTAGAGCGGGGCTATAGTACAAGCCAAAATAATCTCCTTCTTTCCAGCACTTTTTAACACTTAGTTTTCTCAAGGCTTTCTCATGCCTCATTATCAGATGATACGATCCTAGTGTCCATTTTCATTGAGATTTTTTAAGGTAATTCAAATTTAGAGTAGATAATTCATATTGAAGAACTTCAAATTTCGTTAATTTAGCGTTATACATTATCAAAAAATTGGAGCTGTAGACCTTCAAGCAAGAAAATAAATGATATTATTTAGGGAGCCGGGAGGAGATTTAGGGTGGAAATCCTAGCTTAGCACGGTACAATGTCAAAAGATGAAATGCAATTTGAATATCTATGAGTACAACAAGCTAATTTCAATGTCAACATGACCCTCGGAATCGATTGCTAATTTGACGGAATTGACGTTTTAATTCTGGTTTTGTGCAGCTTAGCATGAGAATTGTGTACCTTGAGAGAAATTGTTGTGCTTGAGGTTCACGTTTCAATCTCTATATACCCCGGATAGACATGTCCATACATGCCTATATGGGTTTGAAGAAGCGGCAAAAGCTCATTTTGAAAACAAGATGATTTCTGGCAACCGTGGATGTTTGTATTGCAGGATATTGCAATTGTGATCCCCATCATTTTTATACTCGATTTCTTCATCTCGAAACGCATGAGTCATGATTTGTACCATGTATTCAATTCTTGGTACATATTTGCTCTGCTCACATCAATTCCATTTAGTGCTATTGCACCTCTATCTTTCTATTTGTATATTTTATCTACTTGACTATCATCGAATGCTAATTCTCTGCTTACAAATTTTAATGCTTTTGAGTAGCCATAGTGCATTCTCTGCGTGTATTTTTTATGGCCTCCATTTGACACTGTACTTGCTTTCATATAGTCAACTCGATCAATGATTATAATGGATTCGATAATTTTCAAGATCCTAAAGGTTATAAGACGCTAAACCTAAAGTTGTATTTTGAATCAAGACTATCCAAGAGGTATGAATTTGGTTCCATCAGAGTTTTCACTTTGAATGAAGTATTACAAGTATTATCCCTTCCCTCTTAAGACCATCCCCATCGAGGCGCAAGATATGCCTCAAACTGGGTATTTAGCCAGGCTGGGCAACAGTGAATTCCCCACTGTGCGCAAGACGAGACTCAAAAAATGTCTGGTCACAACAAATCTTCCCGAAAGGACGGTGAAATGGAGAGTGGGGGGCCAAGCGCGGTATGTGTTGTGGCTCTCTTCCCAAAGTATAGTCCCGGACTTCTATCTCATTCTTCCAGGTACAAAGGCCATTGTGTGTACGTAGAGCACGTATGTTTGAACGTCATATGTAATGGTTGGAAGGCAAGGATTGGTGTGTGGAGGGAGTTTCAACTACAACACTGCCAGTAATTCAAGTCAACCAACAGGTTATAATCGAGGTAAAGGTCGAGGTGAAGGTCTCACACAGTCTAGCAGTACAACAAATGCACAGTATGAGCAAGGGTTTGGTGTAGGGGGCGGGTTGGAATTTTCTACGGAAGATAGAGGAAGCTGGCATTTCGGTGATACCAAAGAAGAGCAAAGAAGAGCCGATGTAAACAGCAGCGAAAGTGGTGTTGAACGGAGCGGACT